>JACGWO010000002.1:24724583-24833568 GCA_034509735.1 Sesamum alatum | reverse complement strand
ATGGTTGATGTTAATATGATTACTAATTCTGCTTCATGGGTATTGGATACGGGTGTGGTGCTCACATCTGCAATGATTTGCAGGCACTGCAAAGAAGCAGAAGGCTAACCAAGGATGTAATGATCTGAGGCTAGGCGATGGCAAGGCCGTTGCTGCGGAGGCCGTAGGATCACTAGAGTTAGCCATTAGTAGTCATGTTAGGATTGTACTGAACGATGTTTTCTATGTACCTAGCATGATTTAAAAATATTGTTTCCATCCCGGTCCTTAATAAGGAGGATATGAATTTACCATCAATAAAAACGGTTTTTTCATTATCAAAGATGGTATTTCTCATTTGCTTGGTACATTGGTCAACGGTCTGTAACATACTTCAACAGTCTAATTGGATTATGACTGTAGAACACAAACGAAAACGTGATGATCATAATAACACACAGATATGGCATGCCGAGGTTAGGTCATATCTCTAAAGATAGGATAAGAAGGTTGGTGGACTCAAAGAGTCTAGAAATAGACGATTTGGACAATCTACTGACCTGCGAATCCTGTCTAAAGGGAAAGATGACCAAGAAACCCTTTGTTGGACAAAGTACGCTAGCCAGTGGTTTATTGGATTTAATCCATACAGATGTCTGTGGTCCACTAAATACTCAGGCTAGAGGTGGGTACTCGTACTTCATAACCTTTACCGATGATCACTCACGGTATGGTTATGTTTACCTGATGAGGTACAAGTCTGAAGCTTTTGGAAGGTAAGGAATACAAATTTGAAGTAGAGAACCAAACCGGTCGAAATATCAAAGCCCTTCGGTGTCGGCCGAGGTGGAGAGTATTTGAGTGGTGATTTACTGATTATCTAAAAGAGAATGAGATTCTCTCTCAGTGATCCCTCCTGGAACACACCAGCTTAATGGGGTGTCTGAAAGGAGGAATCGGACCTTGTTGGACATGGTCCGATCCATGATGAGTTTTACCAAACTCCCCTTTCCTTCTGGGGATACGCTCTTGAGAAGGCGGCCAAAGTTTGAACTTGGCGCCATCTAAAAAGGTATCCCAGACGCCATATGAGATATGGCATGGCAAGCCTGCCTCCTACAAATACTTGAAAGTGTGGGGTTGCCCGCATATGTCAAGAGATTAGTGGGAGATAAACTGGACTCGAGGTCTAGTTTATGCAGGTTCATCGGTTATCCAAAAGAAACTGCGGGGTATTATTTCTATGATCCCTCCGAGCAAAAGGTTTTGTCTCGCGAACGCAGTGTTCTTGGAAAAAGGTTTTCCATCGGATAGTCGACGCGATGAGGTGCTCCTTGAGGAATCAAGTGAGGCACCCCAAGAGGCGGTAGTGACATCTGAGCCAGAAGTTTCCAACTGATATTGTTCCAGTCCTCCGTAGGTCAGCCAGAGTATCCCATGCACCTGATAGGTATGGATTTCTGGGCCTGACCGGTCAGTTGGATAATGATCCGAAGACGTACGGAGAAGCGATGTCGGACATCGATTCGGACAAGTGGCTTTGAGGCCATGAAATCCGAGATGGACTCGATGGGTCCAAACAAGGTTTGGACCCTAGTAGATCCACCCAAAGGGGTTAAACCCGTAGGGTGTAAATGGGTCTACAAACGTAAGCTTGGAGTTGACGGGGAGGTTACAACCTTCAAAGCCAGGCTTGTGGCGAAAGGTTACACTCAACGGGTCGATTTTGAGGAAACCTACTCGCCCGTAGCAATGGCCAAGTCCATTTGGATACTGCTTGCCATAGCAGCATGGTATGACTATGAAATATGGCAGATGGACGTGAAAACGGCTTTCCTCAACGGTTTCGTAGAGGAAGAGATCTATATGGATCAGCCGGAAGGTTTCACAACGGTTTCACTACGGGAACGCACAACTGTGGCACGCTAGGCTAGGTCATATATCCCAAAGACAGGAAGAAAAGATTGGTAGACTCAAAGTGTTAGAATAGGTGACCAGAAAGCCAATAGGTTTGGCGATTTGTAACCTATTATACAACTCGATGTAAATGTAATATTATTATTTGATGAATAAAATGAGTATTTATCACTTCTGGTGCTTACTTTGTTGCGCTCATTTCACATTTGTTAAAATGGTGTTTAACTTATATCGCAACAAAGCCCACAGACCATGAATAACAACTCGTGCAGTTGGGCCACGTATTGGATGGTGGTCATGAAACCAACTGATTAAGAATTGGGTCTGAAACATTCCAAGTCGAGGACCTCGAGACAGGGCATCGAGAGTCCTATTGAGACTTGCGTCAAGAGTCGTGTTCATTGGATGGGTGTCGTGTTTCATCGGCAACAGGCGTGGGACGCCTACACGATCTTCAATGGGTTGGTCGACTGGGGGTCGAGCCGACTGGACTGACTCGCGGGGGCATCATCATATGGAAGCCTTGGAGGCTTGGTCGGTATGATTGGTTTTTCCCCGGTTCCGGTAGTACGGAGTAATCCTCAGACTTGAGGAATCATGGCAGTCACATCCACAGGACGGCTGTATCATGGATCTGGCGAGAGGTAATCATTCTGTAAGATGATTATCATAAGCCTTGTCCAGTGCAGTCGGAATGTGTAGCAAGGACCATGGATTCCAAGAAGAGGATCCGTCCCCTGTCAGTATGTGACAGAGGTATCTCATATGCACTCAGAGACACGTTCATGCTGTTTGAAGTTGTGGCCACAGTGGGTTGGTCGAACAGGGAATGGTTTCTTGTGTCGACGCAATGAAGCACACGTGGTCTCGAGTATTAAGCATAGATGCCTAGTCAAAGATGGGAACCGACGCCCAATTTCATACCCTAGACTAAGGCCGGAGACTGTAGATGGAACGATCGTACCCGTACAGAATCGGCGCCTAATGTTCACGCCAATTCACCTAGTCTCTAGTAACATGGACCATTGCTAGACGGCCACCCATGGTAACGGGCCCTTGTGGGACACGGGCCCAAGTCTAGCTGAGGGTGAACCTAAAGGGTCACACACAAATCACCGAGGAGGTGGAGAGATTGACTTGGAGTCAATCTCGAAGGATAAAATAAGTAATTGGATTACTTAAGGGAAAGTCCATTGGATGGACGGGCCGATATTGTATCGGGCTTTCATTTAATCGGTAAATTGGATTTTCGATTAAATATGGAAAGTTGAGACGTTGAGACGTAGGATCTTTTAATTGGATTAAAAGATCAACGGGGATAATTTAAATGCGACATTAAATTGGATTTAATGTTGGGTTCATCGTAATTGGATTACGACAAAACCCGGTCCGTTAAATTATACCCGAGAGGAGAAATAATTCCTATTTTGGAAAAAGAAGAAGTTGGACTTCTTCCCTAATTAAACATGGCCGACATGCTCCCTTGGAGAAAGCAAAATCAGCCATGTTTCATGCTAGGTGGTATGTTGACTTATCTCTTTTGGAAAGAGACAAATCAACTCCAATCAAACTCTTCCCTCAAATCATACCATAAATTTTGGTAGGCTTGATTGAAGAATTGATGGTGATTGATTGGAATGAATCTAGACATCCTTGGATGAACCTAGACACATTCCAATAATCACATTAATTATGTATATATATATTAGAATATACAACACCAAGCATAAGTGATTCATTATTCATCTTTTTCTAGGAAAAAGAGAAGACAAAAATCCTCTCCTCTCTCTCAAACTCTCGGCCTCTCTCCCTCTCTTACACTTGTGTTCTTCACTTGATTTTGAATCAAGAAGTAGAACAAAGTAAGTTTAAGAGAGCACTAATTCATAGTGTTCTTCTCTTAAACCGACTCCTTCTTAAACCCGTTCTTTTCTAGCAAGAAGAACGTGTGTTTCTTCCGGTGTTGTGTGGATCACCTTTGGAGAATCGATACGTTTGGATTTCGTGAGCATTCTGGAGAGGAACATCGCAAGTAGCCGGGAGCATACGCTAAATAATCAAAGGTAACGGTTTTATTACGCTTTGATTGATTTAATATACTTCTATGCCCTATGTGTTTAAATATATGTTCTAATATTTACACATCCTACATCGAACGCCCGGTTGAGCACCCAAGGGTACACCCCTTGGGATTCGCATATTTAAATTAGATTTAAATTTGTGCACAATTTCTCGTTTTCTCGCTTCCGCTCGCGCTCCCGGGCGGATCCGGTTGTCCTTCACAAAGAACCTAGAGGTAGAGGACTTGAGTTGAGCTACCAACTTTGAATCCTGTCTAAGAGGAAAAATGACCAAGAAGCCCTTTGTAGGACAAAGCAGGCTTGCCACAGGTCTGTTGGACTTGGTCCATACAGATGTATGTGGACCACTAAGGACGCAGGCTGGAGGTGGGTTCTCCTACTTCATAACCTTCACCGATGATCATTCACAGTATGGTTATGTTATACCTGATGAGGTACAAGTCTGAAGCTCTTGAGAGGTTTAAAGAATTCAGACTTGAAGTTGAGAACCAAACCAATTGCAAAATTAAGGTCCTACGGTCAGACAGAGGCGGAGAATACCTTAGTACTGAGTTCCTTAATTATCTTAAAGAAAATGGTATAATATATGAATGGACACTCCCGGGACACCACACTTGAATGGTGTCTCTGAAAGGAGGAATCGAACCCTGTTGGACATGGTTCGATCCATGATGAGTTTTACGAAATTGCCCTTGTCCTTTCGGGGCTACGCATTGGAAACGGCAACCAAGTTGTTAAATTTGGCACCAACCAGTGTATTGACCCAAACGCCATATGAAATATGGCACGGCAAGCCTGCGTCCTACAAGTACTTGAAAGTGTGGGGTAGCCCCGCATACGTCAAGAGGTTAGTGGGAGATAAGCTAGAATCCAGATCTAGCTTATGCAGGTTCGCTGGATACCCTAAAGAAATTGGAGGTTATTACTTTTATGACCCCTTGGAACAAAGAACGCAGTGTTCTTGGAACAAAGCTTTCCAGAGGATATTCAACCAGATGAACTGATCTTTGAGGAATCAAGTGACGTAAACCAGTCATCATAGATATGAAAGAAATCCGGTCGATCGTCCCGGGAATTGCGCGAATGCGGAAGCGCGGTAAAAATAAACATATTAAAATAAAGGGATGCTTTTAATTTAAAGAACACGCTCAAGGGGTGTGCCCTTGAGGTTCCGGGCGTTTGGTGTATCTCATGATCATAAAACAATTAAGAAATCATGGAGGCCATAGAGTTGAAAAAATAAAGAGGGACGAAAATCTTAAACGAGACCTACCCGTTGTCGTTTTCGTCTTCAACTGCTACTCGTGTTGTTCCCCGTTTTGCACCAAGACCTCGTTCTTGAGATCCTCCAAATCGTGACACACGATCCACCCACGTATTCTTGTACGTTCGTGCTAGCAACGAACAAGTATTATATTGGAGAGGATAGATCAACCACGCGTTATGAATTCACGGGATCGATCTTCCTTTGTTCAATTGTTCCAAGAACAAAAGAACAAGAAAAATAATATTTTCTTGGCGAGAGAGAGAGAGAGGGGGCGGACGAGAGAGGAGAGGAGAGAGTGTGTGTTTTGTGTGTGTTTTTCAAGAATCATCAATTCTCACAAATGTTGGAAGCTAGAGGTTTATATAGAGGAAGAGTTTAATCCTCTTTAACTCAAACTCTAGTAACCTAATTTGACTAGGATTTTGACCTAGTCAAAGTCCTAGTCAACTAGTGTTTGACCTAGTCAAACGAATCCTAGCCTTCCATCTCCCCTTTCGATCTCAACCGTTGATTTTAATTTAATGGAATATTTAAATCCCTATTAAATATTCCAAAAGGCTAAAAGAATAAATATAACATATAAATAAATATTATTATTTATTCTAAGCCCATTAAATCAACCCTTTTAATAAATCCTATTTATTAATTTAATTCCCTTTATCAAATAAAAGGAATTAATTTCTCCAGAAAATATGGACCCGATTAAATATAATTTAATCATTCCTTTACTCCAATATTTAATTCCAAATTAAATACTAAGTGGTGGTGGATAGTGTGTGACTTTTTAGGTTCACCATTCAGCTAGACTTGGTCGGATTCCTAGAATCCGTCCGTTACCATGGGTGGCCATCTAGCAACGGTCCATGGCACTAGAGACTAGGTGAAATATTCGGGGATGAACATTTAGGCTCTAACAGTACACTTGTCCTTCTGTCTTCGGTCTCATCACTTAGGGTCTAGGGCACGGAAAATGCAAGTACCCATTTTGGACCTAAGTGTCGGTCTGTCCTTACTAAACGCCTCGCAAGGGAAACCTTTCCCTTCTATTCAGTCACTGTGGCCACAGATTTCAGGGACAAGACACAGAGCATATATGAGACTCAACTGTGAACACCTTTTTGACAGGAGACAGATCCTTTCTTGGAAACTGCTGTCACTTTGTACACCCGAGCTGCACTAGACATGGCTTATGACTACTCAAGAGTATTTTGGCAATCTCTCACCATATCTAAGATACAGACCTGATGCACAGGTAAACTCAGTAGTTTCCTCAAGTCAAAGGACTTGGCCTGTACCGTTGGAACCGGGAATACACGTCATACCTTGCTGACCATACTCAAGGTCCTCCGTAAGACGATTCCCGCGAGTCACCTCAGTCAGCTGCTTCCCAGCACGCTAACCCACTAACACTACTTAGACGACCTTCGTCACCCGTCGATGAAATACGACAGCAGATGCTTAGTGCAAGTCTCAAAGGGAATCCCGGTACCCATTTCGGGATTCCTTGACTTGGAGATTTCCAAACTGATTCGGTGAGACTGATTTCATGGACCTACCTCCAAGCGTAGTCCCAGTCCCCGAAATCGTTTCTCAGTCCGTGGGCTTTGTTTGCGTAGTGAACAGAAATGTAAATGCAGATAAGTGAACGTAAACAAAGTATTGCCATATGAATTTTCACTTCTTTATTCATAAATGTTTTATCAAATACCAAAGAATTGTCTTGACATAGGTTACATATTCCTGCCAAAATTGGCTTACATGGTCACCTATTCTAACAAGATAGTCGTGGATTCCTCACTTAGAGGATTCAGGATAGATACCCGAAGGGCTGACCAATCTCGAGAAGTCCAGCATGCTAGGCATGAAGGACAGCCTCAGGAAGGGCCAACCACGGTACCTGAACCGCCAGCTCCTATACAGTCAGTGCCCATAGTCACCACCGACGTTCCCATTCTCCGTAGGTCAACTAGAGAGTCTCGACTCCGGTGAGATATGGCTTTCTAAATACGACCGGTCTACTGGATAACGATCCTAAGACATACGGAGAAGCGATGTCTCACATCGACTCCGGGAAATGGCTTGAAGCCATGAAAAATGAAATGGACTCCATGAGCGAGAACCAAGTCTGGAGACTTATAAACCCACCAAAAGGTGTTAAGCCAGTTGGCTGTAAGTGGGTCTATAAGCGCAAACTTAGCGTTGATGGAGAAGTCACAACTTTTAAGGCTAGGCTAGTAGCTAAAGGGTACACTTAACAACCGGGGTCGATTTTGAGGACACCTACTCGCTAGTAGCCATGGCTAAATCCATTCGGATCCTACTCGCCATAACAGCATGGTATGACTATGAGATATGATAGATGGACGTGAAAACGGCCTTCCTCAATGGTTTCGTTGAGGAAGAGATGTATATGGATCAGCCGGAGGGTTTCACAGTCACTGGAGAAGAACAGAAGGGTCTATCGTCTCCAGAAGTCCATCTATGGCCTCAAACAAGCATTCCAAAGTTGGAACATTCGCTTTGATGAAGTAATACGGGGTTATGACTTCATAAAAAATGAATCCGACCCTTGTGTATACAAGAGGGTCAGTGGGAGCTCTATATGTGTTCCTAGTGCTTTATGTGGATGGCATTATACTCATAGATAATGGTGTTAGAATGTTGGGTGACACAAAAGCATGGTTATCAACCCAGTTTTCCATGAAGGATTTGGGTGAAGCCTCCTACATTCTAGCCATCCAGATTGTCAGGGACAGATCTAAGAGGATGTTAGGGCTCACCCAAAACTCGTATATGGAGAAAGTCCTGAAAAGATTTCGAATGGACAACTCCAAACGAGGATTCCTTCCCATGAGGCATGGGATCAAGTTATCCAACAATCAGTACCCGTAGACTGATGAGGAACTTGAAAGGATGAGAGTCATCCCCTATGCTTCTGCCGTAGGAAGCATCCAATATGCGGTCTACTGCACCAGACCTACATTGCTTATGCTTTGAGTGTAACAAGCAGATATCACTCTTGTGCAGGAGAGGCACATTGGAATGCTGTTAAGGGCATCCTTAAGTACCTGAGGAGGACTAAGGAAATGTTCTTGGTCTATGGCAATGGAGAACTGATCCTGGAAGGCTTTAGCGACGCTAGCTTCCAGTCTGATGACAATGATGCCAAGTCTCAATTGGGTTATGTATTCAGGCTCAATGGAGGAATAGTGGCTTGAAAAAGTTATAAGAAGCAACCACTGCTGATTCCACCATTGAGGCCGAATACATAGCAGCTTCAGAAGCTGCCAAGGAAGCGGTTTGGATGAGAAACTACATCTAAGAGTTGGGTGTGGTGTCAAGCATCGCCGAGCCCGTTGTCATCTTTTGTGATAACAACGGAACAATAGCTCAAGCAAAGGAACTGAGATCTCATCACCGTTCCAAACACATTCTTAGACGCTACCATCTTCTAAGAGAAATGGTAGGAAGAGGTGACGTTTGGATGGACTGAGTCAACTCAGCAGACAACACATAAAATCCGCTGACAAAACCTATGTTGCAGAGTGCTCATACGCAACATCTTGAGAAGATGGGGATTAGACATATGGGCGATTGGCTTTAAGGTCAAGTGGGAGATTGTTAGAATAGGTGACCATGTAGCCAATCTTGGTAGGCGAATTGTAACCTATGTCTGAACAATTTCGAGGATTTGATAAATCATTAATGAATAAGAAATGAAATTCATTTGACATTTACTTTGTTTGTGTTCACTTTATCTGCTTTATATTTCTGTTAACTACGCAAACAAAGCCCACGAACTGAAAACACATTTCGGGGACTGGGACTATGCTTTGAGGTAGGTCCATGAAATCAGTCCCGCCGAATCAGTCCGGAAATCTCCAAGTCAAGGAATCTCGAAAATGGGTACCGAGATTCCCCTTGAGACTTGCACTAAGCATCTGCTGTCGTATTTCATCGATGGGTGACGAAGGTCGTCTAAGCAGTGTTAGTGGGTTGGCCTGCTAGGGAGCAGCTGACTGAGGTGACTCGGGGAAACCGCCTTACGGAGGACCTTAAGTAGGGTCGGTTAGGTATGACGTGTGTTCCCGGTTCCAACAATACATGTAAAGTCCTTTGACTTGAGGAACTGTTGAGTTTCCCTGTATATCAGGGCTATATCTTAGATATGGTGAGAGATTGCCAAGAAGCACTTGACTAGTCATAAGCCATGTTTAGTGCAGCTCCGGTGTACAAAGTGACAGTAGTTTCCAAGAAAGGATCTGTCTCCTATCAAAAGGTATTGACAGTTGAGTTTGTTAGAATAGGTGACCAGAAAGCCAATAGGTTTGGCGATTTGTAACCTATCTGACAACTTGATGTAAATGTAATATTATTATGTGATTAATAAAATGAGTATTTGTCAAGTCTGGTGTTTACTTTGTTGCGCTCATTTCATATTTGTTAAAACGGTGTTTAACTTATTGACAATGGTTAACAACTCGTGCAGTTGGGCCATGCATTAGATGGTGGTCATGAAACCAACTGATTAAGAGTTAGGTCTGAAACGTTACAAGTCGAGGACCTCGACACAGGGCATCGAGAGTCCTACTGAGACTTGCGCCAAGAGTCGTGTTCATTGCATGAGTGTCGTGTTTCATCGGCGACAGTCGTGGGACGCCTACACGATCTTGATGGGTTGGTCGACTGGGGTCGAGCCGACTGGACTGACTCACGGGGATCATCATATGGAAGCCATGGAGGCTTGGTCGGTATGATTGGTTTTCCCCGGTTCTGATAGTACGGGAGTAATCTTCAGACTTGAGGAATCACGGCAGTCGCGTGCACAGCACGGCTGTATCTTGGATCTGGCGAGAGGTGATCATTCTATTAAGATGATCATCATAAACCTTGTCCAGTGCAGTCGGAATGTGTAGCGAGGATGGTGGATTCCAAGAAGAGGATCCATCCCCTGTCAGTATGTGACAGAGGTATCTCCTACGCACTCGGAGACACGTTCATGTTGTTTGAAGCTGAGGCCACAGTGGTTGGTCGAACAGGGAATGGTTTCCTATGTCGACGCAATGAAGCATACGTGGTCTCGAGTATTAGGCATAGATGCCTAGTCAAGGATGGGAACCGACGCTCAATTCCATACCCTAGACTAAGGCCGGGAGACGGTATACGGAAGGATCGTAACCATACGGAATTGGAGCCCAAATGTTCACGCCAATTCACCTAGTCTCTAGTGACATGGACCGTTGCTAGACGGCCACCAATGTAACGGGCCCTTGTGGGACACAGGGCCAATCTAGCTGAGGGTGAACCTAAAGGGTCACACACAAATCACCGAGGAGGTTGAGAGATGGTGATGAATCTAGACATCCTTGGATGAACCTAGACACATTTCAATAATCACATTAATTATGTATATATATTAGAATATACAACACCAAGCATAAGTGATTCATTATTCATATTTTTCTAGGAAAAAGAGAAGATGAAAATCCTCTCCTCTCTCTCAACTCTCGGCCTCTCTCCCTCTCTCACACTTGTGTTCTTCACTTGATTTTGAATCAAGAAGAAGAACAAAGTAAGTTTAAGAGAGTACTAATTCATAGTGTTCTTCTCTTAAACCAATTCCTTCTTAAACCCGTTCTTTTCTAGCAAGAAGAACGTGTGTTTCTTACGGTGTGGTGTGGATAACCTTTGGAGAATCCATACGTTTGGATATCATGAGCATTCCGGAGAAGGAGCAACGCAAGTAGCTGGGAGCATACGCTAAACAATCAAAGGTAAAAACTCTCCTTACGCTTTGATTGATTTATTATATATATATATATATATATCTATGCCCTATGTGTTTAAATATATATTTTCAATATTGACACATTCTACACCGAACGCCCGGTTGAGCACCCAAGGGTACATCCCTTGGGATTCGTTTATTTAAATTAGATCCAATGTCTAAACGTCTCAACTTTCCATATTTAATCGAAAATTCAATTTACCGATTAAACGGAAGCCCGATACAATATCGGCCCCGTCCATCCAATAGCCTTTCCCTTAAGTAATCCAATTACTTATTTTATCCTTTGAGATTGACTCCAATTTGATCTCTCAACCTCCTCGGTGATTTGTGTGTGACCCTTTAGGTTCACCCTCAGCTAGACTTGGGCCCGTGTCGCACAAGGCCCATTACCATGGTGTGAAAGAAATCCGGTGGATCGTCCGGGAATTGCGCGAATGCGGAAGCGCGGTAAAAATAAACATATTAAAATAAAAGGCATGCTTTTAATTTAAAGAACACGCTCAAGGGTGTGCCCTTGAGGTTCCCGGGCGTTCGGTGTATCTCATGATCATAAAACAAATAAAGAAATCATAGAGGCCATAGAGTTGAAAATTAAAGAGGGACGAAAATCTTAAAATGAGACCTACCCGTTGTCGTTTTCGTCTTCAACTGCTACTCGCGTTGTTCCCCGTTTTGCACCAAGACCTCGTTCTTGAGATCCTCCAAATCGTGACACACGATCCACCCACGTATTCTTGCACGTCGTGCTAGCAACGAACAAGTATTATTTTGGAGAGGATAGATCAACCACGCGTTATGATTTAACGGGATCGATCTTCCTTAGTTCAATTGTTCAAGAACAAAAGAACAAGAAAATACTTTCTTGGTGAGAGAGAGAGAGAGGGGGCGGACGAGAGAGGAGAGGAGAGAGTGTGTGTTGTGTGTGTTTTTTCAAGAATCATCAATCTCATAAATGTTGAAAGCTAGAGGTTTATATAGAGGAAGAGTTTAATCCTCTTTAAACTCAAACTCTAAGTAACCTAATTTGACTAGGATTTTGACCTAGTCAAAGTCCTAGTCAACTAGTGTTTGACCTAGTCAAACGAATCCTAGCCTTCCATCTCCCCTTTCCATCTCAACCGTTGATTTTAATTTAATGGAATATTTAAATCCTATTAAATATTCCAAAAGGCTAAAAGAATAAATATAATATAATAAATAAATATTATAATTTATTCTAAGCCCATTAAATCAACCCTTTTAATAAATCCTATTTATTAATTTAATTCCTTTTATCAAATAGAAGGAATTAATTTCTCCAAGAAAATATTAGGACCCGATTAAATCTAATTTAATCTTTCCTTTACTCCAATATTTAATTCCAAATTAAATACTAAGTGTGTGTGGATAGTGTGTGACTCTTTAGGTTCACCATTCAGCTAGACTTGGTCGGATTCCTAGAATCCGTCCGTTACCATGGGTGGCCATCTAGCAACGGTCCATGGCACTAAAGACTAGGTGAAATATTCGGGGATGAACATTTAGGCTCTAACAGTACACTTGTCCTTCTGTCTTCGGTCTCATCACTTAGAGTCTAGGGCACGAAAAAAGCAGGTACCCATTTTGGACCTAAGTGTCGGTCTGTCCTTACTAAACGCCGCAAGGGAAACCTTTCCCTTCTGTTCAGTTACTGTGGCCATAGATTTTAGGGACAAGACACAGAGCATATATGAGAATCAACTGTCAATACCTTTTGACAGGAGACAGATCCTTTCTTGGAAACTACTGTCACTCTATACACCCGAACTGTACTAGACATGGCTTATGACTACTCAAGAGTATTTTGGCAATCTCTCACCATATCTAAGATACAGACCTGATGCACAGGTAAACTCAGCAGTTCCTCAAGTCAAAGGACTTGGCCTGTACCGTTGGAACCGGGAATACACGTCATACCTTGCTGACCATACTCAAGGTCCTCCGTAAGACGATTCCCGCGAGTCACCTCAGTCAGCTGCTTCCCAGCACGCTAACCCACTAACACTCCTTAGACGACCTTCGTCACCCGTCGATGAAATACGACAGCAGATGCTTAGTGCAAGTCTCAAAGGGAATCCCGGTACCCATTTTCGGGATTCCTTGACTTGGAGATTTTCGGACTGATTTGGTGAGACTAATTTCATGGACCTACCTCCAAGCGTAGTCCCAGTCCCCGAAAACGTTACTCAGTCCGTGGGCTTGGTTTGCGTAGTGAACAGAAATGTAAATGCAGATAAGTGAACGTAAACAAAGTATTGCCATATGAATTTTCACTTCTTTATTCATAAATGTTTTTATCAAATACCAAAGAATTGTCTAGACATAGGTTACATATTCCTGCCAAAATTGGCTTACATGGTCACCTATTCTAACAGGGTGGCCGTCTAGCAACGGTCCATGGCACTAGAGACTAGGTGAATTGGCGTGAACATTTAAGCTCCGATTCCGTACGGGTACGATCCTTCCGTCTACCGTCTCCCGGCCTTAGTCTAGGGTATGGAATTGGGCGTCGGTTCCCATCCTTGACTAGGCATCTATGCTTAATACTCGAGACCACGTATGCTTCATTGCATCGACACAGGAAACCATTCCCTGTTTGACCAACCACTGTGGCCAGAGCTTCAAATAGCATGAACGTGTCTCCGAGTGCATAGGAGATACCTCTGTCACATACTGACAAGGACGGATCCTCTTCTGCGAGTGCTACACATTCCGACTGCACTGGACAAGGCTTATGATGATCATCTTACAGAATGATCACCTCTCGCCAGATCCAAGATACAGCCGTCCTGTGTACGCGACTACCGTGATTCCTCAAGTCTGAGGATTACTCCCGTACTATCAGAACCAGGGAAAACCAATCATACCGACCAAGCCTCCAAGGCTTCCATATGATGATCCCCATGAGTCAGTCCAGTCGGCTCGACCCCAGTGGACCAACCCATCAAGATCGTGTAGGCGTCCCACGCCTGTCGCCGATGAAACACAACACTCATCCAATGAACATGACTCTTGACGCAGGTCTCAATAGGACTCTCGATGCCCTGTCTCAAGGTCCTCGACTTGGAACGTTCCAGACCCAAGTCTTAATCAGTTGGTTTTCATGACCACCATCCAATATGTGGCCCAACTGCACGAGTTGTTATCCATGGTCTGTGGGCTTTGTAGCGATATAAGTTAAACATCGTTTTAACAAATGTAAGATGAGCGCAATAAAGAAGGTACCATTGGTGACGAACACTCATCTTATTCATCACATAATATTATTACATCTACATCAAGTTGTCGAATAGGTTACAAATTGCTAAACCTATTGGCTTTCTGGTCACCTATTCTAACAATCTCCCACTTGACCTAAAGCCAATCACCCATTGACCTCGAACCTCTTATTCAGATGGTGAGTATGGGCAACTTACAACATGGGCTTAGCAAGTGGATCTGCTATGTTTTCTGCGGAGCTGACTCAGTCCAACCGAACGTCACTCCTGCTATCCATCTCCCTAAGCAGATGGTAGCATCTAAGAATATGCTTGGATCGTGATGAGATCTCGGTTCCTTTTGCTAGCGCTATCGCCCCGTTGTTATCATAAAAGATAATTACAGGCTTAGCAATGCTAGGTACTACATCCAACCCTTGGATGTAGCTCATCAACCAAACCACTCCTTAGTAGCTTCCAAAGCCGCTATGTATTCAAAACTCTATGGTGGAGTCCGCCGTGGTAGCCTACTTGGAACTCTTCCAAGTAACCACGCCACCATTTAGTCTAAATACAAAACCAAACTGAGACATGACATGATCGTCATCCGATTGGAAGCTAGTGTCGCTATAGCTTTCCAGTATCAACTCTCCACCGCCGTAGATCAAGAACATGTCCTTACTCCTTTTTCAGGTACTTCAGGATAGTCTTGACTGCACTCCAGTGCGCCTCTCTGGCACACGACTGATATCGACTTGTTACGCTCAAAGCGAAAGCCACATCAGGTCTAGTGCACTGATCAACATACTGTATGCTGCCTACGGCTGAAGCATAGGGGATGTCCAACATCCATTTAAGCTCCTCATCAGTCTTAGGAGACTGCTTCTTGGATAACTTAATTCCATGCCTCATAGGAAGGAATCCTCGTTTTGAGTTCTCCATCTTGAATCTCTTCAAGACTTTCTCAATATACGAGAACTGGGCCATTCCTAACCTCCTTCTAGATCTATCCCTGTAGATCTTGATGACAAGGATGTAGGATGCCTCGCCCATTTCCATCATGGAGAATTGCGTTGACAACCAAGCTTTAGTGGTACCTAACATCTTAGCATCATTCCCAATGAGCAAGATGTCATCCACGTAAAGCACCAGAAATGCAACTGAGCTCCCACTGATCTTCTTGTATACACAAGGATCGGACTCGTTCTTGATGAAATCATATCCCCGTATGACTTCATCAAAATGTATGTTCCAGCTTCGGGAAGCTTGTTTGAGGCCATAGATGGACCTTTAGAGACGGCAGACCTTCTGCTCTTCTCCAACAGTTGTGAAACCTTCCAACTGATCCATATAGATCTCTTCCTCTACAAAACCATTGAGGAAGGCCATTTTCACGTCCATCTGCCATATTTCATAGTCATACCATGCATAGCATCCGAATGGACTTGGCCATTGCTACGGGCGAATAGGTTTCCTCAAAATTGACCCCGGGTCGTTGAGTGTAACCTTTCGCCACAAGCCTGGCTTTGAAGGTTATAACCTCCCCGTCAGCTCCAAGCTTACGTTTGTAGACCCATTTACACCCTACGGGTTTAACCCCCTTGGGTGGATCTACTAGGGCCCAAACCTTGTTTGTACCCATCGAGTCCATCTCAGATTTCATGGCCTCAAGCCACTTGTCTGAATCGATGTCCGACATCGCTTCTCCGTATGTCTTTGGATCATTATCCAACTGACCGGTCAGGCCCAGAAATCCATACCTATAAGGTGCATGGATACTCTGGCCGATCTACGGAGGACAGGAACAATATCAGTGGGAACTACTGGCTCAGATGTCACTGCCGCCTCATTGGGTGCCTAACTTGATTCCTCAAGAAGCACCTCATCGCGTCGACTATCCGATGGAAAACCCTTTTCCAAGAACACTGCGTTTCGCGAGACAAAAACCTTTTGCTCGGAGGGATCATAGAAATAATACTCCGCAGTTTCTTTCGGATAGCCGATGAACCTGCATAAACTAGACCTTGAGTCCAGGTTATCTCCTACTAATCTCTTGACATATGTGGGGCAACCCCACACTTTCAAGTATTTGTAGGAGGCAGGCTTGCCATGCCATATCTCATATGGCGTCTAGGATACCGTCTTAGATGGCGCCAAGTTCAAAACTTTGGCCGCCGTCTCAAGAGAGTATCCCCAAAACTAATCATGGATCAGACCATGTCTAACAAGGTCTGGTTCCTCCTTTCAGACACACCATTAAGTTGTGGTGTTCCAGGAGGGGTCCACTGAGAGAGAATCCCATTCTCTTTTAGATAATCAGTAAACTCACCACTTAAATACTCTCCACCTCGGTCAGACCGAAGGGCTTTGATCTTTCGACCGGTTTGGTTCTCTACTTCAAGTCTGTATTCCTTAAACCTTCCAAATGTTTCAGACTTGTACCACATCAGGTAAACATAACCATACCGTGAGTGATCATCGGTAAAGGTTATGAAGTACGAGTAACCACCTTTAGCCTGAGTATTTAATGGGCCACAAACATCCGTATGGATCAAATCCAACAGACCACTGGCTAGCGTGCTTTGTCCAACAAGGGTTTCGCAGGTCGGTAGGTTGTCCAAATCGTCTATTTCTAGACTCTTTGAGTCCACCAACCTTCTTATCCTATCTTTAGAGATATGACCTAACCTCGCAAGCTATATCCGAGCGTTATTATGATCATCACGTTTTCGTTTGTGTTCAGCAGTCATAATCCAATTAGACTGTTGAACACAAACATACTTGGGTTGGAGAGGAGTTGTGGGCACTCCATCTTCCAATGCCCTTTCCCTTGGCAATGCATGCAGACATCATTTGCCTTGGACCGCTGAGAGCCATGGGCCTTCCCTTTCCCTTTGCTCGGTCCAGCCGGAGCAACAGGGACGCCCGGAGCGCGAGCAGGGGCCGCAACCGTCTTCCCTTTGCCCTTCTTCTTCTTCTAGCGTCCGGCCCTCTTGCCATTCGCTTTGGAGGTCGAAGCCTCTCCTATCAACACCGCCGGCGCCGACTTGTGGGGCGTTTGTTAGAATAGGTGACCAGAAAGTCAATGGTATTGGCTGTTCTGAGAACCATTCGTCAATCTGTGAACAAGTAATATTATGTTAATGAATGTAGTAAGGATTCATAGGCATGAGTTTGTTGTACTTACTGCTTGCATCGTTACGATGTCACAACCAACGCCCACAGACTGAAATAACATTTCGGGAAATTGGAACTACGCTTGGAGGTAGGTTCATGAAATCAGTTTCGCCGAATCAGTCTGAAATACTCCAAGTCAAAGGAATCTCGAGACAGGGCATCGAGAATCCATTTGAGACTTGCACTAAGCATCTGCTGTCGTGTTTCGTCGACGGGTGACGAGGATCATCTAAGCAGTGTTAGTGGGTCGGCCTGCTGGGAGCGGCCGACTGAGGTGACTCGCGGGAATCGTCATATGGAAGCTACTCGGGCTTGGTCGGTATGACTCGTATTCCCGGTTCCGATAGTACGGGATTAGTCCTCGGACTTGAGGATCACGGCAGTCCCCTACATACTAAGGTTGTATCTTGGATCTGGTGAAATTTGACCGATTATATCACATGGTCATTATGCATAGTTGCCAAGATAGGATCTGTCCCCTGTCAAAGGATATGACAGCAAGATCTCCTATGCGCTCGGAGATGGTTTAGACTCACAAAGTCTATGGCCATAGCACTTGATGTAGTGGGAAAGGATTTTCCTACGTCGAGTTAAACCTATCTCGAGCATTATGCATAGTTGCCTAGTCAAGAATGGGAACCGACCCCTAGACTAAAGGCCGGGAGACAGGCAACAGTAGGACCGTACCCGTACGTATCGAGCGTCAGTAGGACCGCATCTGCGTATAACTCGGAGCCTATATGTTCACACCATAAATTCACCTAGTCTCTAGTGCCATGGACCGTTGCTAGATGGCCACCCATGGTAACGGACTACTTTGGTTATGAAATAACAAAAAGTAGGTCCAAGTCTAGCTGAAAGGTGAACCTAAAGAGTCACACCCGCTACACCAAATGAAAGGGAATTAATTTGGAATTAATTCCGGGAGAAGGTTTAATTTAATGGAATTAAATTATACTTCTTGGAGATTCAAGCCTCGATGAATTATTCGGAATAATCGGGCTTGAGTTCATAAATTAGATTTATGAATTTTATAAAGCATGGGCTTTCCTTTTAATTAGATTAAAAGGGTGAATTAATTAGTGGGCTTGGTATATTAAATAGGATTTAATATAAAGTCCATGGGACTATTTAATTTAGAATTAAATAATCCCGTTCTATGGAATTAATTAATGGGCTTGGTATATTAAATAGGATTTAATATGAAGTCCATGGGACTATTTAATTTAGAATTAAATAAGTCCTTTCCATTAATTAATTAATGGGCTTAGTATATTAAATATGATTTAATATAAAGTCCATGGGAATATTGAATTTAGAATTAAATAGGCCCATTCTATAAAGCCCATCAAAATGGATGGACAAGATTTGATCTAGAGAATGATGAGATGAAGGGCCATGATTAATTTGACTTAATCAAAGCCTAATTTGACTAGGATTTGACTAGGTCAAAATCCTAGTCAAAGTGTGTCTCTTTGGAAGAGTTTGAGAAGGAATAGGAAATTCCATCTTCTATAAATACTCAAAAAACACACACTCACACCTAGTATTCTCTAGAACTCTCATCTCTTAAGTCTCCCTCATATTTGCGTCCATCCCCTTCTTTTCTCTCCAAGAATTATACTTTGTTCTTCTTGATTTATTCAAGTTAAGAACATAAGAGAAATTGATTGCGTTAATTCATAGCGTGTATCGATGTCTCTTCTCCCCAAATAATTTCTTGCTAGCACAAGGGTTGTTTGCTTTCCGGTGGAGCAAGTGAGATGATTTAGAGGGTCTCTTCTTGAGATCTTGGTGCAAAACAGGGAACAATGCATGTAGCCGAACGAAGACAAAACTACAACCGAGTAAGTTGATTAATTATGGCTTTCGTTTCTAATTCTATGGCCTCCATGTTGTGTTTTATTGGACATGAGATACACCGAACGCCCGGGAGAATCAAGGGCACACCCCTTGATTCGTTTATGTACGTTATGCATGATTTAAATTCCATTTAATTATGTTTTGTAATTTTTATTACGCACTATTTCGCGCTTCCGCTATTCGCGTTAATCTCCCGGGCCGATCCACACATTCTTTCAGTGGTATCAGAGCCCGGTTCGGTGTATAGGCCTAGAATTCTATGTGCTATGTGCGTTTAAGCATGATAAACGTGTTTTAATTTACGTTTATAGCATGTTTATCGTAGATATTTATTGGCGTTTAATTTTGCATGGGATTTTGGATCTTGGTTTTCTTGAATGTGTTAATACATGTTCTAGGGTTGAATTTATCTTGTGGTTCAGAAAAATTGCATGAAAAATCGAAAAGGAGTGAAAAACGGCGAACCGGCAGCAGCAGCACGCTGGCCGCGGGGCACATGGGGGCGACCGTGCACACGCGCGCAGGCAGGGGCAAGGCGCAGGCGCGCTCCCAGGCGCGGCCGTCTGCGCTGGGCGCGCAGGCAGAGGCGCCTGGCCGGCCGGCTGTGCCGTTTTCCGTTTCTCTCCTGTTTTTGGCTCATTTTTCAAAACTGTTTTTACTGAATTATTTTTATGATATTTTCTCCATTATTCTGAACCCGTTGACTTAGAATATTTATTTTTTTGAGATTTGGAATTTCCTAAAATAAATATTGCTTGGTTGATGAGGAAAGGGTTTCCTAACAAGATTTAATTTTTGCAATGGTTGCACCAATGATCAAAATTCATATGTGAAATTTGACAATAATTTCTGCGTTTTATGATGTTGGACATCGTGGTTATTTTATGGTTTGAGCATGAGTAGATCTTAACATGTATTAATATTGCACAAATGTTGGATTTTGGGATTCTTGAATATATGAGCATATTCTTGAATTGTTGGTTTTTGTGTTTTCAGAAAATTTGATTTTTCTGTATAATTCTTGGAATTTTTCTGAATTAATTAACTTGGGGCATTTTAATTTTGGTTGAGATTTTATATTTCATAGAATTAATATTGCCTTGTTAATTATGGAAAAGGTTTTTCCAACAAAAATCGTTGTGCATAGGTTGCACTATTATCCAATGTTTGGTGTGAATATTTTACATGTAGTTTCTGCGTTTATTTTATGGTATGGATTATCATGGATGTTGGTATAGCATATTTTACGTGGGATATGTATTTGTGCTATTTGTGTTAATTGATTTGACAAAGGATGATCACAAAGCTCCTAGACCGCATGTATGGTTTATTTACATTTATTTGTTGGGTTGTGGCCTGTGTGCCTCTTTATTTTCCTCTCTGTCTCTCTTCTAGTTGCCTTGGAATAATAAGGCTTTCTCTCTCCCTCCTAATGTACTCCCCCCAAATGTTTAATTGGGGTTTCTTATTTTATGATGTAATGAGAGTAGAATTAGTGGTGAGGTTTTATTTCTTTTTGTAAATAAAAGCTGCAAGAGAAGACAAGCCCAAGGTGTTGGAGGCCCATGGAGGTTGCCATCAAATGGCCCACGGAGGATCCATGGAGAAGAAGCCCGGTGTAGGCCCACGATGGAGAGCCCAAGAAGATAAAGAGGACTTACAAGGCCCATTGCATGTAATGGGTTATTAAAACTTGTAATAGCATAGGGCCTACGCTTAGATTGACCATAGATCCACTGCGGGCTCAGTGGGTCGCATAGGTTTGGGCTTGTGATCATCCTACAGGGGCGTGCTAGGCTTTATTTTACATGCGATGCGTATTATATGCTTATGATTATTCTATATGCTTTATGTATGGTTACATTCACGCTTAGAATATTTCTGCCATAACGCAAGCAATGCAATACTTAATATGTGATGAGGTCTCGTTCTATCAAAACTCTCACTTAGTTAAACCAAGTTAAATATAGACCCTTAATAAATGGACTAGGACTCTGGGAGTCTGTCCAAGCCTTCCATCCATGGCAAAAGTGAGGAAAATCTTTTAGGTCGATAGCGTGGTCTCACGAGTCTTGGCACGACTATCGTGCTTAAAAGAAGCTGCACTTTGTCATGAACGATGAGTAGATTGCTGTTACCTGTCTCACGAGTTGTGTGAAAGAAATCGGTGGATCGTCCTGGGAATTGCGCGAATGCGGAAGCGCGATAAAAATAAACATACAAAAAATAAAAGCATGCTTTTAATTTAAAAGAACACGCTGTAAAGAAATCATGGAGGCCATCGAGTTGAAAAATTAAAGAGGGACGAAAAAGTAAAACGAGACCTACCCGTTGTCGTATTCGTCTTCAACGGCTACTCGCGTTGTTCCCCGTTTTGCACCGAGATCTCATTCTTGAGACCCTCCAAATCGTGACACACGATCCACCCACGTATCTTGCACGTCGTGCTAGCAACGAACAAGTGTATTATTTTTGGAGTGGATGAATCAACAACACGTTATCAATTAACGGTATTGATTCATCTAAGTTCTAATGTTCCAAGAACAAAAGAACTAAGAAAAAATATTTTCTTGTTGGAGAAAGAGAGAGGGGCGGACGAGAGGTAAGAAGAAGGGGAGAGTGTGTGTTGTGTGTGTTTTCAAGAATCATCATCCCTAAATTGTTTGGAGGCTAGAGGTTTATATAGAGGAGGAGTTTAATCCTCTTTAAAACTCCAACTCTAAGAACTCTAATTTGACTAGGATTTTTGACCTAGTCAAAGTCCTAGTCAAACTAGTGTTTGACCTAGTCAAACGAATCCTAGCCTTCCATCTCCCCTTTCCATCTCAACCGTTGATTTTAATTTAATGGAATATTTAAATCCCATTAAATATTCCAAAAGGCTAAAAGAATAAATATGATAAATAAATATTATTATTTATTCTAAGCCCATTAAATCAACCCTTTAATAAATCCTATTTATTAATTTAATTCCCTTTATCAAATAGAAGGAATTAATTTCTCCAAGAAAATATAGGACCCGATTAAATCTAATTTAATCATTCATTTACTCTAATATTTAATTCCAAATTAAATACTAAGTGTGTGTGGATAGTGTGTGACTCTTTAGGTTCACCATTCAGCTAGACTTGGTCGGATTCCTAGAATCCGCCCGTTACCATGGGTGGCCATCTAGCAACGGTCCATGGCACTAGAGACTAGGTGAAATATTCGGGGATGAACATTTAGGCTCTAACAGTACACTTGTCCTTCTATCTTCGGTCTCATCACTTAGGGTCTAGGGCACGGAAAATGCAGGTACCCATTTTGGACCTAAGTGTCGGTCTGTCCTTACTAAACGCCGCAAGGGAAACCTTTCCCTTCTGTTCAGTTACTGTGGCCACAGATTTTAGGGACAAGACACCGAGCATACATGAGACTCAACTGTCAATACCTCTTGACAGGAGACAGATCCTTTCTTGGAAACTACTGTCACTTTGTACACCCGAGCTGCACTAGACATGGCTTATGACTACTCAAGAGTATTTTGGCAATCTCTCACCATATCTAAGATACAAACCTGATGCACAGGTAAACTCAGCAGTTCCTCAAGTCAAAGGACTTGGCCTGTACCGTTGGAACCAGGAATACACGTCATACCTTGCTGACCATACTCAAGGTCCTCCGTAAGACGGTTCCCGCGAGTCACCTCAGTCAGCTGCTTCCTAGCATGCTGACCCACTAACACTGCTTAGATGACCTTCGTCACCCGTCGATGAAATACGACAGCAGATGCTTAGTGCAAGTCTCAAAGGGAATCCCGGTACCCATTTTCGGGATTCCTTGACTTGGAGATTTCCGGACTGATTCGGTGATACTGATTTCATGGACCTACCTCCAAGCGTAGTCCCAGTCCCCGAAATCGTTTCTCAGTCCGTGGGCTTTGTTTGCGTAGTGAACAGAAATGTAAATGTAGATAAGTGAACGTAAACAAAGTATTGCCATATGAATTTTCACTTCTTTATTCATAAATATTTTTATCAAATACCAAAAATTGTCTAGACATAGGTTACATATTCCTGCCAAAATTGGCTTACATGGTCACCTATTCTAACATCGTGGAGGTAGCAGTGAGTCTATGAATCGGTTGATTGGGTCGGGTCTAACACCCGAATAACGTGATTTGCTTGGAGTCCTCGGGATCACGTGAAAGGGTGCGGCAATTATCTTGGGAATCTCGTGGAACGAGAATGGTATGGAATACCTCCCACAGGTTCTTTTCCCATGCGAATCGTAAAAGCGGGGTATGGGGGAGATCGCTGTGGATCCCGAGCCCACTAGGAAAGGATTTCCCGAAAACAACGTTTGAGAGTGCCGTGTTTTCATAGAAATAGTGGGAGAGGTTAAGGACTAAAGACCGAGACTTAACCAAAATATTACTTCACTCTGCTTATTATTTTCTGCTTTACATATATGTTGTGAATGTCTAAGAATCCACCAAACACATCACTAAGAGGCTCATTAAAAAGGAACCAATTACACGAATTGACTGCGAAATCTTAAGATGGTCTTAGATTTCCAGAACCTTAACTCACATACGGGAATAAGGACGTTCCTCAGCGCTTGCCGGAGGGATCAGCAACTAAGGCAACGCTTGGCGTTCAAAAGTTGAAGGATGACCACCGGCAAGTAGGATATAATGATGTTGGCTCAAACTATGCTTCGTTTGCATCATGTCTATATGGTCTTGGACCAGCATGTGGGGTAAAATGCAACGAAGGCATGTTTGGAGCTAAGATGACGGAAGGGATGTCGGTACAAAAGAACATGGAGTGATGATGCAATCCCTAGTGGAGAAGCTCAAAAGACCTCCACGCCAGTCTTAAAATAGAGATGTACATTGACATGGTCCTTCAGTCTCTTCCTTCCTCCTACGAACCAATGATTATCAACATGAATGAGCTTAGAAAAGATCTTCATAAGGTTGGTAATTATGTTGGTCTAGTACGAAGCAACGATTGCAAAATCTGCGCCGTCGGTACTAGTAGGAGAGGCTTCAACCTCCATAGCGAAAGGCAAAGGTGCCAGACGCCAAAAGAGGAAGAAGGGTAAGGTGACATCAACTATTAAGCACTTCAAGTGTTGTTCCTTTACAACACAAGGTGGAGGTAAAGGAAGAGCAAAAGGTTCAAGCAGTCAAGTTCATAGATTTCTAAGAACGTAAGCATTCACTGTCGTAAAAGAGGGCCATTGGAATGAGGAGTATCCTAAATCTCTCTCCAATGTAGGTAAAATTTGATATTGAGTATTGACATGATCACCTTTTCTCTATTTGGTATTTGATACCATTCCTATCACTAATCTGCGGGTGGTTTGCAGAAAGTGAATAAGGACTTAAAAGCCAAGAACAATTCTAGGATTCAACAATGGCAAGATCCATTGATGAAAAGGACTAGAGACTTGTTAGGCCCATAATCGTGATCGTGTTAGGATAATATAGGAATTATGTAACCTAGCATGATCAAAAAATATGTCTCTTTATTGGACAAAGGTTTTATTACATACATATTTGATCAAACAAAATTATTGAATATTGATTCATGTTTGCTAGTAGT
The DNA here is from genome assembly GCA_034509735.1 of Sesamum alatum. Classification (NCBI taxonomy): domain Eukaryota; kingdom Viridiplantae; phylum Streptophyta; class Magnoliopsida; order Lamiales; family Pedaliaceae; genus Sesamum; species Sesamum alatum. Next base: position 24,808,684 of record JACGWO010000002.1, on the reverse strand, counting down.
TACACGTGAATTCCTAGAATACCATCCCATAAAAGGTTTATGGATACTCAAAATTCTAATTATCTAAATGGATTAATCAAGACCAACTTACAGATTTGGCATCTACAACAGCTAGGACGTTTCTTCTTATTAAAAGATAAGTAAATTGGAAAGTTCGATGAATCTAGAAATAGATGATTCGAATCGACTAAATTTACAAGTCTTTTATGAAGAAGAAAGTCCGAAAGCTCTTTGTTGGACAAAGTAGGCTTGCCAAATAGTCTATTGGAAGGGAGCCAATAAGACAACTGTAGGTTACTAATACACAAGACCATAAGAGGGTTCAAAAGTCTAAAGGTCCCATAGGAGGTTTGGGAATTAGACTTAAGGAGGTGAACCATAAATGGTTGCAAAATTAAACCTGTTTCGATAGGATCGAAAAGGCCGTGTATTTAGTGGGAGCTCTTGAGCATCCAAGTTGAGAATGGAATTCTCAATGAAACGTTTCCTGTAAAGGCCAAGTATGACGGTCTCTGATAAAAGGAACGATCGAATCTCATTGCACGAAGATCGATCAAAGTTTTGCCCAATTACCTTAGCCCATGTAGACGTAGACTCAAAATTGCCAACGTAAGGAACGTGGCACTTTGCTAGGAGTCACGCACAAGGAGCCATGGTTTGGCAAGCCTGTGTCCCGACAAAGTCCTTGAGCATGTAGAAGGATCCTACATACGTCAAGGGACTAGTAGGAGACAAATTAGACTCGGTGTCTAATTTGTACAAGTTTACGACAGAATAATACTAACGTTGCTTAGAATCGCATTTCTTAAATTGATCATATTCCAAGTCCCCTTAAGAACGAACCCGAATGTCGTAAGAGGTACGAGTGATCGGGATATGTTCGGTCAAATTTGGATAGTAATCCAAATGACCCGCGGAACGTGATGTTGGACATCGTAGTAGGATTTATGGAGAGGAGCCATAGAATCCACTAGGAAATTCAAACAAGGTTTGAAACACCGCATAACTGGAATATTTGTTTTGACGAGCTCATACGGAGCATGACTCGGTCTTAAACGACGTAGGTGATCAGTGGGAGTAGAAATGGTGTTCCATGTGTTTTAAGTGTGTAATGTCTTGATCCATAGATGAATTCAAGACATTAGGAATCACTAAAACACAACTGTAACTCACGAAAATTCTCCATGACATTTTAAGGGTTCCCACATACATATCATGAATTGAGTTCTTCAAAGATTCAGTCAGTGATAGACTGATGAGAAAACTCAAACATGTAGAGGGACAAGTTGTTCGAGACTCAGTCATAGTAAGACTGATGAGAAAAACTTGGATACTATGCATAAAGCATCAAGCCATTCAAGACTTAGTCACGGTGGACTAATGAGAAGGCTTGGACGTTGAGTATCCCCTACGTCTTAACCCTAGGCAAACATATGATATGTTACTCGGTGCATAGGAACCGATGTTGAGAGTGCTTCTAGCATGGCTCAACATAAATCGGTAATGCACTGAGGGGTTGAAGACAGCAATCAAGAACGATCCTTAGTACCTGAATAAGGACTAAAGATGTGTTCATGATGCACCGTCTGTTGAGAGTTGTTTTGGAAGGCTAAAGCGATACTAGCTTCCAAAGCATAAGTGAAAACCAGTTAGTCTCAAAGGTATGCACAGTCACGCCCAATGACGAGTGCATCGGATAGTGGTCACTGATGAAGACCGCGTCCATAGGATGGACGTGGCACCTAGCACGACCAAGCCATGTTCGCCTATATGGCAGGAAACTTGGCTATGGGAGTATTGGCACGAGATCTCATCACAAGATCCACGAAAATATTCTTAGACAACCACCATCTCTAGGAGGCAATGGTGGATAGAGGTAACACGGTAAGACCGTATTGCTTCACAAGGAAATATAAGTGGACTCACAATATCTTAGTCGGTATCGTATATTACTCATACTCAGAGGATTCTGAACAAAGTGGGTAATTGACTTATTGGTCAAGTGGGAGATTGTTAGAATAGGTGACCAGAAAGTCATTGGTATTGGCTATTCTGAGAACCATTCGTCAATCTGTGAACAAGTAATATTATGTTAATGAATGTAGTAAGGATTCATAGGCATGAGTTTGTTGTACTTACTGCTTGCATCGTTACGATGTCACAAGAAATGCCCACAGACTGAAATAACATTTTGGGAAATTGGAACTACGCTTGGAGGTAGGTTCATGAAATCAGTTTCGCCGAATCAGTCTGAAATACTCCAAGTCAAAGGAATCTCGAGACAGGGCATCGAGAATCCATTTGAGACTTGCACTAAGCATCTGCTGTCGTGTTTCATCGACGGGTGATGAGGATCGTCTAAGCAGTGTTAGTGGGTCGGCCTGCTGGGGAGCGGCCGACTGAGGTGACTTGCGGGAATCGTCATATGGAAGCTACTCGGGCTTGGTCGGTATGACTCGTATTCCCGGTTCCGATAGTACGGGATTAATCCTCAGACTTGAGGATCACGGCAGTCCCCTACATACTAAGGCTGTATCTTGGATCTGGTGAAATTTGACCGATTATATCACATGGTCATCATAAGCCTCGTCCAGTGCAGTCGGAGTATGTAAGAACGGTGAATTCCAAGATAGGATCTGTGCCCTGTCAAAGGATATGACAGCAAGATCTCCTATGCGCTCGGAGATGGTTTAGACTCACAAAGTCTATGGCCATAGCACTTGATGTAGTGGGAAAGGATTTCCTACGTCGAGTTAAACCTATCTCGAGCATTATGCATAGTTGCCTAGTCAAGAATGGGAACCGACCCCTAGACTAAAGGCCGGGAGACAGGCGACAGTAGGACCGTACCCGTACGTATCGAGCGTCGGTAGGACCGCACCTGCGTATAACTCGGAGCCTAAATGTTCACACCATAAATTCACCTAGTCTCTAGTGCCATGGACCGTTGCTAGATGGCCACCCATGGTAACGGACTACTTTGGTTATGAAATAACAAAAAGTAGGTCAAAGTCTAGCTGAAAGGTGAACCTAAAGAGTCACACCCGCTACACCAAATGAAAGGGAATTAATTTGGAATTAATTTCGGGAGAAGGTTTAATTTAATGGAATTAAATTATACTTCTTGGAGATTCAAGCCTCGATGAATTATTTGGAATAATCGGGCTTGAGTTCATAAATTAGATTTATGAAATTTATAAAGCGTGGGCTTTCCTTTTAATTAGATTAAAAGGGTGAATTAATTAGTGGACTTGGTATATTTAAATAGGATTTAATATAAAGTCCATGGGACTATTTAATTTAGAATTAAATATCCCGTTCTATGGAATTAATTAATGGGCTTGGTATATTAAATAGGATTTACTATAAAGTCCATGGGACTATTTAATTTAGAATTAAATAAGTCCTTTCCATTAATTAATTAATGGGCTTAGTATATTAAATATCATTTAATATAAAGTCCATAGGAATATTTAATTTAGAATTAAATAGGCCCATTCCATAAAGCCCATAAAAATGGATGGACAAGATTTGATTTAGAGAATGATGAGGTGAAGGGCCATGATTAATTTGACTTAATCAAAGCCTAATTTGACTAGGATTTGACTAGGTCAAAATCCTAGGCAAAGTGTGTCTCTTTGGAAGAGTTTGAGAAGGAATAGGAAATTCCATCTTCTATAAATACTCAAAAAACACACACTCACACCTAGTATTCTCTACAACTCTCATCTCTTAAGTCTTCTCATATTTGCGTCCATCCCCTTCTTTTCTCTCCAAGAATTATACTTTGTTCTTCTTGATTTATTCAAGTTAAGAACATAAGAGACATTGATTGCGTTAATTCATAGCGTGTATCGATGTCTCTTCTCCCCAAATAATTTCTTGCTAGCACAAGGGTTGTTTGCTTTCCGGTGGAGCGAGTGAGATGATTTAGAGGGTCTCTTCTTGAGATCTTGGTGCAAAATGGGGAACAATGCATGTAGCCGAACGAAGACAAAACTACAACCGGGTAGGTTCTTTAATTATGGCTTTCGTTTCTAATTCTATGGCCTCCATGTTGTGTTTTATTGGACATGAGATACACCGAACGCCCGGGAGAATCAAGGGCACACCCCTTGATTCGTTTATGTACGTTATGCATGATTTAAATTCCATTTAATTATGTTTTATAATTTTTTATTACGCACTATTTCGCGCTTCCGCTATTCGCGTTAATCTCCCGGGCCGATCCACACATTCTTTCAGCGTTGCCTCGTATTGGACCAGCATGTTGATCAACTCATGAATAGACTTCTCAAGTCTGTTCATGTTGTAGTTTACAACAACGGGTCATAGGATGGAGGAAGCGACTGGACGATCATGTCAATGTACGTGTCATTGTTAAGCCCAGCTTTAAAGACCTCGAGTTTCTCCACTAGGGAGAGCATCTTGACCCCATGACTTTGTACAGACGCTCCTTCAGCAAGCTTGGTGCCAAAGAATGCTTTTGTGGCGGCATATCTAATATGCCTATCTGGAACCGCACAAACCTCGTTCATGCGGAGCATTATGGCGGAGACGTTGTCCAGCCTCTCATATTGCTTCTGGATGTCATTAGACATCTAAGCCAGTATGATACTGCGTACTTTCCGGTTGTCCTCATGCCATTTCTCGAACGTCAAACGTTCTTCAGGCGTGGACCCCTCCGATAAGTCGCTCGGTGGTGGCTCGTCCAAGACGTAGCCTTGGTTCTCAAAACCGATGACAATCCTCAGGTTTCTCAGCTAGTCTGAGTAGTTCGTTCCGTTGAGTTTGTTAGTCTCAAGAATCATGGTTAATGGGTTCTTAGACATCTACATTAATGAAAATGTAAAGCAGAAATTAGCAGATAATGGTTATATTATTGTTCAAGTTGAAGACTTGGTCTTTTAGTCTTTAACCCTCCCACTATTTATACGAAAGTCCGCCACTCTCAAGCGGAGTTTCGGGAAACCATTCCCTAGTGGGCTTGGGATCCACAAGCGTAATCTCCATGCCCCGCTTTTACGATTCACATGAAGAAGACCTCGTGGGAGATATCCAATATCATTCTCATCCAATGAGATTCCCAAGATATTTTGCCTCACCTATTCACATGGTTCCGAGGACTCCAAGTGAACCATGTTACTCAGTGTTGGGCCCGACCCATCAACCAAATCATGCCTCAAACTGTTGCCCCCGACGACTCGTGAGACAGGGAAGCAACGAGCGCAGTCTTTTTGTTCACAACAATTCTGCAGCTTTCCCCTAGTCCAAGTGTGCCACAACTCGTGAGACCACACTTGGGTAGTGGTAGCTTCCTCATCACATTGCTGTGGATGGAAGGCTCGGACAGATCAAAATACCATTTTGATCCAAGTCCGTTCTGGGCCTAATATTTAATTTGGTCCAACCAAATGAGAGTTTTTGTACGACCGAGACCTCATCACATTATTGTGTTTTAGCATGCATAAATATCCAATATTTAAAGCGATAAATAAATACGCCGCATGCAGAAAACATAGCATACCCCTATTAGGATGATCACAAGCCCAACCTATGCGACCCACTGAGCCCACAGTGAGTCTATGGTCTGTCTAGGGTGATCCTAAATTATTACAATAATAATAAACCCATTGTCATTCCAATGGGCCTTGAAGTGCTTCTTGTTTCACGCCTTGATGCTCCTCTTCGGGGTCTCCGACTCCAATTGCTTGTTAAAATTGAAACCTTACCAATCCTATCTACTCTCATTACAACTGAAAGTAATACATTGGTAATAAAGAAAACAAGACTTAACATCATGAGGCTGAAAATACGGGAGATGATAGTCCCAAAAAACAAGAGGCACGCAAGCCCCACCCAACAGAAAATAAATGATCATACATTCATCCATACAAAGGTCTAGGGCTCTTTTGATCATCCCATGTTGATCCCATCAACACATATAACATAATTATTCCAAATAATCATGCATAAATACCAATGGATATTCCAAATACCCAAGTGATGTCCAACATCACAAAAGCATAAACATACAAGTAATATGTAAAATTCAAATTTCAAATTTAAAGGACATTTTAAACAATGCATCCAATGCATGTATTAATCCCAAATTAAATAAGAAAATTTAATCCAAGGAATAATCTAATTATTCCAAAATCAAAAATGCAAAATTAACATATTTTCAGAATATTGTGCAAAAAATGCAGAAAATCAAATTTACCGGAAAACGTCGAAAAACGGCACAAAACGGCCCAGCCGTTGTGCCGGCCGGCCACCCGCGCGCGCTCTATGCCGCGCGTTGGCCTCGCCCGGCAGCACACGGCCGCGCGCGCAGGCACCCGCCTGCGCGCGGCCGCTGCCGTCCGAACCAAATTTTTATTTTTTTTTTGTTTTTCAATACTGTTTCAGCACAATAACAGTAACATTTTTCTGAAAATAAGCATTCAATTTTTAGATCCAATCTAACAAAATTAAGCATGCCAAATGTCCATTAAATCCAAACAATTGCATCATCATATTCTTCATATATTCATATAATCTAACACGCCAATAAAGCCATTAAAAGCAAGTAGATCATGCCAAACACATAGATCTATGCCCCTTACGTCGAACCGGGCTCTGATACCACTTGAAGGACAAGCGGATCCGCCCGGGAGCGCGAGCGAAAGCGAGAAAGCGAGAAAAGTGCGTAAATTTAAATCTAATTTAAATAAACGAATCCCAAGGGGTGTACCCTTGCTACGTCAATTTGTGATTCAATCGATGCTAATTCGGCTATTAAGGTTGGCTTGGAGCCGGGTTTATGGCCTTTTTTGCCTGGTCTTTCTCAACCGGGCGTTCGATGTAGAATGTGTAAATATTGAAAATATATATTTAAACACATAGGGCATAGATATATATATATATATAATAAATCAATCAAAGCGTAGGGAGCCTTTTACCTTTGATTGTTTAGCGTATGCTCCCGGCTACTAGCGTTGTTCCTTCTCCGGAATGCTCACGAAATCCAAACGTATGGATTCTCCAAAGGTGATCCACACCACAACGGAAGAAACACACGTTCTTCTTGCTAGAAAAGAACGGGTTTAAGAAGGAATCGGTTTAAGAGAAGAACACTATGAATTAGTGCTCTCTTAAACTTACTTTGTTCTTCTTCTTGATTCAAAATCAAGTGAAGAACACAAGTTTGAGAGAAGGAGAGAGGCCGGGAGTTGAGAGAGAGGAGAGGGATTTTTGTCTTCTCTTTTTCCTGAAAAAAGATGAATAATGAATCACTTATACTTGGTGTTGTATATTCTAATATATATACATAATTAATGTAATTATTGGAATGTGTCTAGGTTCATCCAAGGATGTCTAGATTCATTCCAATCAATCACCATCAATTCATCAATCAAGCCTACCAAAATTTATGGTATGATCAAATCATACCAAAAGGGAAGAGCTTGAATGGAGTTGATTTGTCTCTTTCCAAAAGAGATAAGTCAACATACCACCTAGCATGAAACATGGCTGATTTTGCTTCCTCCAAGGGATCATGTCGGCCATGTTTATTTAAGGAAAGAAGTCCAACTTCTTCCTATTCCAAAATAGAAATTATTTCTCCGCTCGGGTATAATTTAACGGACCGAGTTTTATCGTAATCCAATTACGACCAACCCAGCATTAAATCCAATTAAATGTCCATTTAAATTATTCCCGTTGATCCTTTAATCCAATTAAAAGATCCAACGTCTCAATGTCTCAACTTTCCATATTTAATCAAAAATCCAATTTACCGATTAAACGAAAGCCCGATACAATATCGGCCTGTCCATCGAATGGACTTTCCCTTAAGTAATCCAATTACTTATTTTATCCTTCGAGATTGACTCCAAGTCGATCTCTCAACCTCCTCGGTGATTTGTGTGTGACCCTTTAGGTTCACCCTCAGCTAGACTTGGGCCTGTGTCCCACAAGGGCCCATTATCAGGGGTAGCCGTCTAGCAACGGTCCATGGCACTAGAGACTAGGTGAATTGGCGTGAACATTTAGGCTCCGATTCCGTACGGGTACGATCCTTCCGTCTACTGTCTCCCGGCCTTAGTCTAGGGTATGGAATTGGACGTCGGTTCCCATCCTTGACTAGGCATCTATGCCTAATACTCGAGACCACGTATGCTTCATTGCGTCGACACAGGAAACCATTCCCATGTTCGACCAACCACTATGGCCACAGCTTCAAACAGCATGAACGTGTCTCCGAGTGCATAGGAGATACCTCTGTCACATACTGACAGGGGACGGATCCTCTTCTTGGAATCCACCGTACTCGCTACACATTCCGACTGCACCGGACAAGGCTTATGATGATCATCTTACAGAATGATCACCTCTCGCCAGATCCAAGATACAGCCGTCATGTGCACGCGACCACCGTGATTCCTCAAGTCTGAGGATTACTCCCGTACTATCGGAACCAGGGAAAACCAATCATACCGACCAAGCCTCCAAGGCTTCCATATGATAATCCCCGGGAGTCAGTCCAGTCGGCTCGACCCCAGTCGACCAACCCATCAAGATCGTGTTGGCGTCCCACGCCTGTCGCCGATGAAACACGGCACTCATCTAATGAACACGACTCTTGACGCAAGTCTCAATAGGACTCTCGATGCCCTGTCTCGAGGTCCTCGACTTGGAACGTTCCTGACCCAAGTCTTAATCAGTTGGTTTCATGACCACCATCCAATGCGTGGCCCAACTGCACAAGTTGTTATCCATGGTCTGTAGGCTTTGTTGCTATATAAGTTAAACACCGTTTTAACAAATGTAAGATGAGTGCAACAAAGAAGGTACCATTAGTGACGAACACTCATCTTATTCATCACATAATAATATTACATCTACATCAAGTTGTCGAATAGGTTACAAATTGCCAAACCTATTGGCTTTCTGGTCACCTATTCTAACAGGTGCTCCTTGAGGAATCAAGTGAGGTACCCCATGAGGCGGCTGCGACATCTGAGCCAGTAGTTCCCATTGATATTGTTCCAGTCCTCCATAGGTCGGCCAGAGTATCCCATGCACCTGAGAGGTATGGATTTCTCGGCCTGACCGGTCAGTTGGATAATGATCCAAAGACATACGGAGAAGCGATGTCGGACATCGATTCGGACAAGTGGCTTGAGGCCATGAAATCCGAGATGGAGTCGATGGGTACAAACACGGTTTGGACCCTAGTAGACCCACCCAAAGGGGTAAAACCCGTAGGGTGTAAATGGGTCTACAAACGTAAGCTTGGAGCTGACGGGGAGGTTACAACATTCAAAGCCAGGCTTGTGGCGAAAGGTTACACTCAGCGACCCAGGGTCGATTTTGGGGAAACCTACTCGCCCGTAGCAATGACCAAGTCCATTCGGATACTGCTTGCCATAGCAGCATGGTATGACTATGAAATATGGCCAATGGACGTGAAAACGGCCTTCCTCAACGGTTTCGTAGAGGAAGAGATCTATATAGATCAGCCGGAAGGCTTCACAACTGTTGGAGAAGAGCAGAAGGTCTGCCGTCTCCAAAGGTCCATCTATGGCCTCAAACAAGCTTCCCAAAGCTGGAACATACGTTTTGATGAAGTCATACGGGATATGATTTCATCAAGAACGAGTCCGATCCTTATGTATACAAGAAGATCAGTGGGAGCTCAGTTGCGTTTCTGGTGCTTTACGTAGATGACATCTTGCTCATTGGGAATGATGTTAAGATGTTAGGTACCACTAAAGCTTGGTTGTCAACGCAATTCTCCATGAAGGATATGGGCGAGGCATTCTATATCCTTGGCATCAAGATCTACAGGGATAGATCTAGAAGGATGTTAGGAATGGCCCAGTCCTCGTATATTGAGAAAGTCTTGAAGAGATTCAAGATAGAGAACTCAAAATGAGGATTCCTTCCTATGAGGCATGGAATTAAGTTATTCAAGAAGCAGTCTCCTAAGACTGATGAGGAGCTTAAAAGGATGTTGGACATCCCCTATGCTTCAGCCGTAGGCAGCATACAATATGTTGTTCAGTGCACTAGACCTGATGTGGCTTTCGCTTTGAGCGTAATAAGTCGATATCAGTCGTGTGCCGGGGAGGCACACTGGAGTGCAGTCAAGACTATCCTGAAGTACCTGAAAAAGGACTAAGGTCATGTTCTTGATCTACGGCGGTGAAGAGTTGATACTGGAAGGCTATAGCGACGCTAGCTCCCAATCGGATGACGATGATGCCAAGTCTCAGTTTGGTTTTTTTGTATTTAGACTAAATGGTGGCGTGGTTACTTGGAAGGGTTCCAAGCAGGCTACCACGGCGGACTCCACCATAGAGTTTTGAATACATAGCGGCTTTGGAAGCTGCTAAGGAGTGGTTTGGTTGATGAGCTACATCCAAGGGTTGGATGTAGTACCTAGCATTGCTAAGCCTGTAATTATCTTTATGATAACAACGGGGCGATAGCGCTAGCAAAGGAACCGAGATCTTATCACGATCCAAGCGTATTCTTAGACGCTACCATCTACTTAGAGAGATGGATAGCAGGAGTGACATTCGGTTGGACCGAGTCAGCTCCATAGAAAACATAGCAGATCCACTTGCTAAGCCCATGTCACAAGTTGCCCATACTCACCATCTGAATAAGAGGTTTGAGGCCAATGGGTGATTGGCTTTCGGTCAAGTGGGAGATTGTTAGAATAGGTGACCAAAAAGCCAATAGGTTTGGCGATTTGTACCCTATCTGACAACTTGATGTAAATGTAATATTATTATGTGATAAATAAGATAAGTATTCGTCACCAATGGTACCTTCTTTGTTGCGCTCATCTTACATTTGTTAAAATGGTGTTTAACTTATATCGCAACAAAGCCCACAGACCATGGATAACAACTCGTGCAATTGGGTCACACATTGGATGGTGGTCAGGAAACCAACTGATTAAGAGTTGGGTCTGAAACGTTCCAAGTTGAGGACCTCGAGACAGGGCATCGAGAGTCTTATTGAGACTTGCGTCAAGAGTTGTGTTCGTTGGATGAGTGCCGTGTTTCATCGACGACAGGCGTGGACGCCTACACGATCTTGATGGGTTGGTCGACTGGGATCGAGCCGACTGGACTAACTCGCGGGGATCATCATATGGAAGCCTTGGAGGCTTGGTCGGTATGATTGGTTTTCCCCAGTTCCGATAGTACGGGATTAATCCTCAGACTTGAGGGATCATGGCAGTCGCGTGCACAGGACGGCTGTATCTTTGATCTGGCGAGAGGTAATGATTCTGTAAGATGATTATCATAAGCCTTGTCAAGTGCAGTCGGAATGTGTAGCGAGGACGGTGGATTCCAAGAAGAGGATCCGTCCCCTGTCAGTATGTGACAGAGGTATCTCCTATGCACTCGGAGACACGTTCATGCTGTTTGAAGCTGTGGCCACAGTGGTTGGTCGAACAGGGAATGGTTTCCTGTGTCGACGCAATGAAGCATACGTGGTCTTGAGTATTAAGCATAGATGCCTAGTCAGGGATGAGAACCGACGCCCAATTCCATACCCTAGACTAAGGCCGGGAGACGGTAGACGGAAGGATCGTACCCATACGAAATCGGCGCCTAAATGTTCATGCCAATTCACCTAGTGTCTAGTGCCATGGACCGTTGCTAGACGGCCACCCATGGTAACGGGCCCTTGTGGGACACAGACCCAAGTCTAGCTGAGGGTAAACCTAAAGGGTCACACACAAATCACCGAGGAGGTTGAGAGATCGACTTGGAGTCAATCTCGAAGGATAAAAATAAGTAATTGGATTACTTAAGGGAAAGTCCATTGGATGGACGGGCCGGTAAATTGGATTTTCGATTAAATATGGAAAGTTGAGACGTTGAGACGTTGGATCTTTTAATTGGATTAAAAGTTCAACGGGAATAATTTAAATGGACATTAAATTGGATTTAATGTTGGATTCGTCGTAATTGGATTACGATAAAACCCGGTCTGTTAAATTATACCCGAGAGGAGAAATAATTCCTAATTTGGAATAGGAAGAAGTTGGACTTCTTCCCTTAATTAAACATGGCCGACATGCTCCCTTGGAGGAAGCAAAATCAGCCATGTTTCATGCTAGGTGGTATGTTGACTTATCTCTTTTTGGAAAGAGACAAATCAACTCCAATCAAGCTCTTCCCTTTTGGTATGATTTGATCATACCATAAATTTTGGTAGGCTTGATTGAAGAATTGATGGTGATTGATTGGAATAATCTAGACATCCTGGATGAATCTAGACACATTCCAATAATCACATTAATTATGTATATATATGAGAATATACAACACCAAGCATATTGATTCATTATTCATCTTTTTCTAGGAAAAAGAGAAGACAAAAATCCTCACCTCTCTCTCAATTTTCGTGCTCTCTCCCTCTCTTACACTTGTGTTCTTTACTTGATTTTGAATCAAGAAGAAGAACAAAGTAAGTTTAAGAGAACACTAATTCATAGTGTTCTTCTCTTAAACCGATTTCTTCCTAAACCCGTTCTTTTCTAGCAAGAAGAACGTGTGTTTCTTCCGGTGTGGTGTGGATCACCTTTGGAGAATCCATACGTTTGGATTTCGTGAGCATTCTGGAGAAGGAACAACGCTAGTAGCCGGGAGCATACGCTAAACAATCAAAGGTAACGGTTTATTACGGTTTGATTGATTTCATTTATATATCTATGCCCTATGTGTTTAAATATATGTTTTCAATATTTACACATCCTACATCGAACGCCCGGTTGAGCACCCAAGGGTACACCCCTTGGAATTTGCATATTTAAATTAGATTTAAATTTGTGCACTATTTCCTCGCTTCCGCTCGCGCTCCCAGGCGGATCCGCTTGTCCTTCAATATGGCGTTTGGGTCAATGCACTGGTAGTCGCCAAATTCAACAATTTGGCTGCCGTTTCTAGTGCATAGCCTCAAAAGGATAAGGGCAATTTGGTAAAACTCATCATGGACCCAACCATGTCTAACAGGGTTCGATTCCTCCTTTCAGAGACACCATTTAATTGTGGTGATCCGGGAGGTGTCCATTCTGATATTATACCATGTTCTTTTAGATAATCTAGGAACTCGGTACTAAGGTATTCACCGCCTCGGTCTGACCGTAGGACTTTAACTTTGCAGTTGGTCTGGTTCTCCACTTCAAGTCTGAATTCTTTAAACGTCTCAAGAGCTTCAGACTTGTACCTCATTAGGTAAACATAACCATACCGTGAGTGATCATCGGTAAAGGTTATGAAGTAGGAGAATCCACCTCGGGCCTGCGTCCTTAGTGGTCCACATACGTCTGTATGGACCAAGTCCAACATTCCTGTGGCAAGCCTGCTTTGTCCTACAAAGGGCCTCTTGGTCATTTTCCCTCTTAGACAGGATTCACAAGTTGGTAGCTCACTCAAGTCCCCTACCTCTAGGTTCTTTGAGTCTGCCAACTTTTTCATCCTATCTTGGGATATGTGACCTAGCCTAGCGTGCCACAGTCGTGCGTTCCCGTTATTATCTAATTTACGTTTGTGTTGAGCGTTAAGAACGAAGTTTGTTTGTTGCAAGATATAGAGCCCGTTATTTAATGTACCAAGCAGATGAGCAATTCCACACCTCATCAAATAAAAGCAATTTTTATTGATTCCAAACTCATAACCACTATTTTCCAACAATGGAATGGAAATGATGTTTTTAATCATACTAGGTACAAAATAAACTTGCTCTAATTCTATGCTAATGCTATCACTAATCACTAGAGTGGCGGATCCTACTGCTTCTGCCGAGATGGCCTTGCCATTCCCAAACTTTAGGATCATGTCCCCGCTACCCAGTTTTCTGCTTCTTTTCAGCACCTGCAAGTCATTGCAAATGTGAGCTCCACAGCCGGTATCTAATACCGAAGAGGCAGAATTAATGACCATGTTAACCTCAATCACAAAAAATACCTTGGTTTGAGAAGATTTTGGGGCACTTTCTCTTCCAATGCCCTTTCTCACTACAATTGATATATATATCATATGCCTTCGACTGTTGCTTGGAGACAACCTTTCCCTTTCCTTTGCCTTTCCCCTCATTGGCAATGGGAACACTCTTAGTGTTCGTAGCTGCTTTGACGGCCTTTCCCTTCCCTTTCTTCTTTTTCCAACGTCCGGCACCTTTGCCTTTCGTCTTGGAAGTTGAAGCACCTCCAAACAATACCGAGGGCGTGGACTTCTTAGTCGTTGCCTCGTATTGCACCAACATATTGATGAACTCATGAATGCCCTTCTCAAGTGCGTTCATGTTGTAGTTGACGATAAATTGGTCAAAGGAGGGTAGGAGTGACTGAAGGATCACATCTATGTACGTTTCATTATCGAGACCTGCCTTTAGGTCCTCGAGCTTTTCCACCAGGGTAAGCATTTTAACCCCGTGCTCTTGTACAGAGGATTCTTCTGTCATTTTAGTTCCAAAGAACGCCTTGATCGCGACATACCTAGTATGCCGGTCCGGGACTGCATAGCAATCCTTAAGGCGAGCTATTATGGAAGGGACGTCGTCTAGCCTTTCATATTGCTTCTGAATCTCATTCATCATCGAAGCAAGTATGATGCTACGGACCTTCCGGTTATCCTTATGCCAAGTCTCGAACGTCTCACGTTCTTCTAGCGTGGATCCTTCCGGCAAGGTCCTAGGGAGAGGCCCGTCCATGACGTAGCCTTGGTTCTCGTAATCTAGGGCTATCCTGAGATTGCGCAACCAGTCGTTGTAATTTGTTCCATTGAATTTGTTTGTCTCAAGAATGGTTGAAAGTGGGTTCTTAGACATTTTTAAATCTACATTTAGAAAACAGCCCGCGATCAGCAGAAAATAAAAGACGGTGGTTTGATAAAATAATTAAATGCTTGGTCTTTAGTCATTTAATCCTCCCACTATTTATACAAAAACACGGTACTCTCAAACGTGATTTTCAGGAAATCCTTTCCTAGTGGGCTTGGGATCCACAGCGATTTTTTCCATACCCCGCTTTTACGATTCGCATGGAAAAGATCCTGTGGGAGGTATTCCATACCATTCTCGTTCCACGAAATTCCCAAGATTATTGCCTCACCCTTTCACATGATCCCGAGGACTCCAAGCGAATCATGCTAATTAGGCGTTAGACCCAACCCAATCGACTGAGCCACAGACCCACTAGTACCCCCACGACTCGTGAGACAGGTAACAGCAGCCCATTTTTTGTTCATGACATAGAGCAGCTTCTTTTAAGTATAATAACGTGCCACGACTCGTGAGACCACGCTATTGACCTACAACAGCTTCCTCACTATGCCATGGATTGGAAGGTATGGACAAACTCCTAGAGTTCATGTCCATTTTATCTAGGGTCTGATATTTCAACATTGGTCCAACCAATGTGAGAGTAGTAAATGACCAAGATCTCATAATAAATAAACATTCATCCATAGCAGTTATATGATAAATAAAAAACCAATTCATCCATCATAATAACCACATGCAAAATTAAAGCCTAGCACGCCCCTGTTGGATGATCACGAGCCCGAATCCTATGCGACCCACTGAGCCCGCAGTGGATCTTGTTAGAATAGGTGACCATGTAAGCCAATTTTGGTAGGAATATGTAACCTATGTCTAGACAATTTTTTGGTATGAATATGTAACCTATGTTTAGACAATTTTTTGGTATTTGATAAAAATATTTATGAATAAAGAAGTGAAAATTCATATGGCAATACTTTGTTTACGTTCACTTATCTGCATTTACATTTCTGTTCACTATGCAAACAAAGCCCACGGACTGAGAAATGA
Organism: Sesamum alatum; assembly: GCA_034509735.1. Taxonomy (NCBI): domain Eukaryota; kingdom Viridiplantae; phylum Streptophyta; class Magnoliopsida; order Lamiales; family Pedaliaceae; genus Sesamum; species Sesamum alatum. The sequence goes on along the minus strand of JACGWO010000002.1, from coordinate 24,792,841 downwards.
TTTCGGGGACTGGGACTACGCTTGGAGGTAGGTCCATGAAATCAATCTTACCGAATCAGTCTGGAAATCTCCAAGTCAAGGAATCCCGAAAATGGGTACCGGGATTCCCTTTGAGACTTGCACTAAGCATCTACTGTCGTATTTCATCGACGGGTGACGAAGGTCGTCTAAGCAGTGTTAGTGGGTCAGAATGCTAGGAAGCAGCAGACTGAGGTGACTCGCGGAAACCGTCTTACGGAGGACCTTGAGTATGGTCAGCAAGGTATGACGTGTATTCCCGGTTCCAACGGTACAGGCCAAGTCCTTTGATTTGAGGAACTGCTGAGTTTACATGTGCATCAGATCTGTATCTTAGATATGGTGAGAGATTGCCAAAATACTCTTTAGTAGTCATAAGCCATGTCTAGTGCAGCTCGAGTGTAAAAAGTGACAGTAGTTTTCAAGAAAGGATATGTCTCCTGTCAAAAGGTATTGACAATTGAGTCTCATGTATGCTCTGTGTCTTGTCCCTGAAATCTGTGGCCACAGTAACTGAACAGAAGGGAAAGGTTTCCCTGCGGCGTTTAGTAAGGACAGACCGACACTTAGGTCCAAAATGGGTACCTGCTTTTTCCGTGCCCTGGACTCTAAGTGATGAGACCGAAGACAGAAGGACAAGTGTACTGTTAGAACCTAAATGTTCATCCCCAATTATTTTACCTAGTCTCTAGTGCCATGGACCGTTGCTAGATGGCCACCAATGGTAACGGGCGGATTCTAGGAATCCGACCAAGTCTAGCTGAATGGTGAACCTAAAGAGTCACACACTATCCACACACACTTAGTATTTAATTTGGGATTAAATATTGGAGTAAAGGAATGATTAAATTAGATTTAATCGAGTCCTATATTTTCTGGGAGAAATTAATTCCTTCTATTTGATAAAGGGAATTAAATTAATTAATAGGATTTATTAAAGGGTTGATTTAATGGGCTTAGAATAAAGATAAATATTTATTTATTATATTATATTTATTCTTTTAGCCTTTTGGAATATTTAATGGGATTTAAATATTCCATTAAATTAAAATCAACGGTTGAGATGGAAAGGGGAGATGGAAGGCTAGGATTTGTTTGACTAGGTCAAACACTAGTTTGACTAGGACTTTGACTAGGTCAAAATCCTAGTCAAATCAGAGTTCTTAGAATAGGAGTTTAAAGAGGATTAAACTCCTCCTCTATAAATACCTGTAGCTTCCAACCTTTTGAAGGATGATGATTCTTGAAATCACACACACAACACACACTCATCTCTACCCTCCTCACCTCTCGTCCGCCCCCTCTCTCTCTACAAGAAAATTACTTCTTGTTCTTTTGTTCTTGGAACATTAGAACTAAGGAAGATTAGTCCCGTTAATTCATAACGTGTGATTAATCTATCCTCTCCAAAAATACTTGTTCGTTGCTAGCACGACGTGCAAGATATGTGGGTGGATCGTGTGTCACGATTTGGAGGGTCACAAGAACGAGATCTCGGTGCAAAACCGGGAACAACGCGAGTGGCCGTTGAAGACGAAAACGACAACGGGTAGGTCTCGTTTTATTTTTTTGTCCCTCTTTAATTTTCAACTCTATGGCGTCCATGATTCCTTTACATGTTATATGATCATGAGATACACCGAACGCCCGGGAACCTCAAGGGCACACCCCTTGAGCGTGTTCTTTTTAAATTTAAAGCATGCTTTGATTTTTGTATGTTTATTTTTATCGCGCTTCCGCATTCGCGCAATTCTCGGGGCGATCCACCGATTTTTTTCAGTGGTATCAGAGCCCAGTTCGGTGTATAGGCCAAGGGTTAATGTGCGTTCTAAGCATGAGACGTGATATTGGCATGTTTTATATTAAATCTTGATTTTTCTTGATTTTAAGCATGTTGGTTTTATTGCTTTCAAATCGTGTGAATCTCTGAATGTTGGTATTTTTTCTGTTTTTCTTGGGAAACGGGGTGGAAAATTGAACGGAAAACTAGAAACGACGCTGCCGGCCAGCCGGGAGGGCTGGCCGCGCGCAGCCGCACGGTGCTGGCAGGGCAGACGCGCGCAGGCAAGGGAGGCCTGCGCGCGCCCGCCCAGCTGGTCGCGCAGCAGGCGCGCGCTCAGGGCAGCGCCTCCAGGCGCGCGCGCACGCAGAGAAGGGTGTCTGCGCGCGCGCGCGGACGGGCTCTGGGCAGCGCCGCTAGGCGCGCGCGCACGCAGACGGAGGAGTCTGCGCGCGCGCCCGGCAGGCGTGCCCAGTGCACGTCTGCGCGCGCACTGTGCACGGCACGGCCGGCAGCCAGCAGGCCAGCGCGCGCGCAAGTCAAGGGAGCCTGCGCGCGCGACGGCCTACCGGAATGCCAGGCCGCGCAGCGCGCTGCCGGCCAGGCGCGCGTGCACGCAGGCAATGGGCCTGCGCGCGTGCCCGGCCAGGCAGTGCCTACGCGCGCAGGGGCGGCAGGCTGAACCTGCTGCCCTGTGCGCGTGCCGGTGGGCCGCTGCCAGCGGCGGCGGCGGCGGCTGCTGCTGCTAGGGTTTCAAATCCCTAGCAGCGTTTTTTCTTTTATTTTTTTTAATTATTTTCAGTTTTAATTTTGAATTAATTTTGAAAAATCATTTTTTTGGTTCAATTATGCCTATTTTTCTAAAGACATTATTTTAGGAGTAAAATAAATTAGATTTGGAATCCCGGGGTTATTTTACTTAAAATAATGAGGAAAGGTTTTCCTAAAACGAGAAAATATTATTACCAATATTTGTGTTTTATTTTTCACACGTTATGCACATATTCATTTATTATTTTGGATATTCATGATTGGATATCATGTGTTGTTGGTATATTGTGATTATATGATTGGATCATTGATTATGTGTGTTGGATGGAAATGGATGATCACGAGCCCTAGACCGGATGTATGGTTTATTTTCTGTTGGGCCTGTGTGCCTCTTTTACTGCTTTCTCCTTCTCTCTTTCTAGTTGCCTTGGAATAATAAGGCATTCTACCTCCCTCCTTATGTACTCCCCCCGGGTTTTTGCTGGGGTTTCTATTTTTTAATATGTAATGAGAGTAGACTAGGAGTGAGGTTTCTATTTTTGTAATTGGTGGAGAAGAAGGAAGGACCACATGGAGAGCCCAGACGGGAGGCCCCTTGGAGTTTTTCCATGAAGTGAAGAAAGAGAAAAAGAGACCAAGGCCCATCAGTATGATGATTGGGTTACTATTAATGTAATAGTATAGGACCAACACTAGATTGACCATAAATCCACTACGAGCTCTGTGGGTCGCATAGGATTCGGGCTCGTGATCATCCAACAGGGGCATGCTAGGCTTTAATTTTGCATGTGGTTATGATGATGGATGAATGGATTGTTTATTTATCATATAACTGCTATGGATGGTTTATTTACGCATTTTGGATGTATGTGTAGATATTTATTTATTTGAGATCTCGGTCATTTACTACTCTCACATTGGTTGGACCAATGTCAAAATATTAGACCCCAGACAAAGTGGACATAAACTCTAGGAGTTTGTCCATGCCTTCCAATCCATGGCATAGTGAGGAAGCTGCTTTGGGTCAATAGCGTGGTCTCACGAGTCGTGGCACGTTATTCTATTTAAAGGAAGCTGCACTATGTCATGAACGAAAAACGGGCTGCTGCTACCTGTCTCACGAGTCGTGGGGGTACCAGTGGGTCCGTGGCTCGGTCGATTGGGTTGGGTCTAACGCCCAATTAACATGATTCGCTTGGAGTCCTCGGGATCATGTGAAAGGGTGAGGCAATAATTTTGGGAATCTCGTGGAACGAGAATGGTATGGAATACCTCCCACAGGATCTTTTCCATGCGAATCGTAAAAGCGGGGTATGGGAAAAATCACTGTGGATCCCAAGCCCACTTGGAAAGGATTTCTCGAAAATCACATTTGAGAGTACCGTGTTTTTGTATAAATAGTGGGAGGATTAAATGACTAAAGTCCATGCATTTAATTATTTTATCAAACCACCCTCTTTTATTTTCTGCTAATCGCGCGCTGTTTTTCTTAAATGTAGATTTTAAAATGTCTAAGAACCCACTTTCCACCATTCTTGAGACAAACAAATTCAATGGAATAAACTACAACGACTGGTTGCGCAATCTCAGGATAGTCCTAGATTACGAGAACCAAGGCTACGTCATGGACGAGCCTCTCCCTAGGACCTTACCGGAAGGATCCACGTCAGAAGAACGTGAGACGTTCGAGACTTGGCATAAGGATAACCGGAAGGTCCTTAGCATCATACTTGCTTCGATGAGCAATGAGATTCAGAAGCAATATGAAAGGCTAGACGATGTCCCTTCCATTATGGCTCGCCTTAAGGATTTCTATGCAGTCCCGAACCGGCATACTAGGTATGTCGCGACCAAGGCGTTCTTTGGAACGAAAATAACAGAAGGATCCTCTGTACAAGAGCACGGGGTTAAAATGCTTACCCTGGTGGAAAAGCTCGAGGACCTAAAGGCAGGTCTCGATAATGAAACGTACATAGATGTGATCCTTCAGTCACTCCCACCCTCCTTTGACCAATTTATCGTCAACTACAACATGAACGCACTTGAGAAGGGCATTCATGAGTTGATCAATATGTTGGTGCAATACGAGGCAACGACTAAGAAGTCCACGCCTTCGGTATTGTTTGGAGGTGCTTCGACTTCTAATACGAAAGGCAAGGGTGCCGGACGCTGGAAGAAGAAGAAGGGGAAGGGAAAGGCCGTCAAAGCAGCTACGAACACTAAGAGTGTTCCCATTGCCAAAGAGGGGAAAGGCAAAGGAAAGGGAAAGGTTGTGTCCAAGCAACAGTTGAAGGCATATGACATATGTATCAACTGCCGTGAGAAAGGGCATTGGAAGAGAGAGTGCCCCAAACTCTTCTCGAACCAAGGTATATATGTGATTGAAGTTAATATGGTCACTAGTTCTGCCTCTTGGGTATTAGATACCGGCTGTGGAGCTCACATTTGCAATGACTTGCAGGTGTTGAAAAGAAGCAGAAAACTGGGTAGCGGGGACATGATCCTAGAGTTTGGGAATGGCAAGGCCATCTCGGCAGAAGCAGTAGGATCCGCCACTCTAGTGATTAGTGATAGTATTAGCATAGATTTAGAGCAAGTTTATTTTTGTACCCATTATGATTAAAAACATCATTTCCATTCCATTGTTGGACAATAGTGGTTATGAGTTTAGAATCAATAAAAATTGCTTTTATTTGATGAGGTGTGGAATTGCTCATCTACTTGGTACATTGCATAACGGACTATATATCTTGCAACAAACGAATTTCGTCCTCTATGCACAACACAAACGAAAATTAGATAATAACAGGAACGCACGTCTGTGGCACGCTAGGCTAGGTCACATATCCTAAGATAGGATGAAAAGGTTGGTAGACTCAAAGAAACTAGAGGTTGGGGACTTGAGCGATCTACCAACTTGTGAGTCCTGTCTAAGAGGGAAAATGACCAAGAAGCCTTTGTAGGACAAAGTAGGCTTGCCACAGGTCTGTTGGACTTGGTCCATACAGACGTATGTGGACCACTAAGGACGCAGGCCCGAGGTGGGTTCTCCTACTTCATAACCTTACCGATGATCATTCGCGGTATGGTTATGTTTACCTGATGAAGTACAAGTCTGAAGCTCTTGAGAGGTTTAAAGAATTCAGACTTGAAGTGGAGAACCAAACCAACTGCAAAATTAAAATCCTTCGGTCGGACCGAGGCGGTGAATACCTTAGTACGGAGTTCCTAGATTATCTAAAAGAACATGGTATAATATCAGAATGGACACCTCCAGGAACACCACAGTTAAATGGTGTCTCTGAAAGGAGGAATCGAATCCTGTTGGACATGGTTCGGTCCATGATGAGTTTTACCAAATTGCCCTTATCGTTTTGGGGCTATGCACTAGAAACGGCGGCCAAATTATCAAATTTAGCGCCTACTAGTGCATTGACCCAAACGCCATATGAGATATGGCACGGCAAGCCTGCATCCTACAACTACTTGAAAGTGTGGGGTAGCCCCGCATACGTCAAGAGGTTAGTGGGAGATAAGTTAGAATCTAGGTCTAGCTTATGCAGGTTCGTTGGATACCCCAAAGAAACTGCGGGTTATTACTTTTATGAATCCTTGGAACAAAAGGTGTTTGTTTCAAGAAATGCAGTATTCTTGGAGCAAGGATTCCCGGAGGATATCCAACCTGATGAGCTGATCCTTGAGGAGTCAAGTGATGGAATCCAGCCATCAGAGGAGGCCGCGGAACCCTTACTTAGGGGATTCAGGATTAACAGCCAAAGGGCTGACCAACCTCGAGAAGTCCAACATGCTAGGCATGAAGGACAGCCTCAGGAACAGCCAGTCCCGATTCCTGAACCGCCGGCTCCGTACAGTCAGCGCCCACAGTCACCACTGACGTTCCCGTTCTCCGTAGGTCCACTAGAGAGTCCAGACCTCCAGTGAGATATGGCTTTCTAGGTGCGATCGATCTTTTGGATAACGATCCTAAGACTTATGGAGAAGCGATGTCTGACATTGACTCCGGGAAATGGCTTGAGGCCGTGAAAGCCGAAATGGACTCCATGAGCGAGAACCAAGTCTGGAGTCTTGTAGATCCACCGAAATGTGTTAAGCCAGTCGGCTGTAAGTGGGTCTACAAGCGCAAACTTGGCGTTGATGGAGAAGTCACAACCTTTAAGGCTAGGCTTGTAGCTAAGGGATACACTCAACGACCCGGGGTCGATTTTGAGGATACCTACTCGCTAGTAGCCATGGCTAAATGCATTCGGATTCTGCTCACCATAGCAACATGGTATGACTATGAGATATGGCAGATGGACGTGAAAACGGCCTTCCTCAACGGTTTCATTAAAGAAGAGATCTATATGGATCAGCCGCAGGGTTTCACGATCACTGGAGAAGAGCAGAAAGTTTGTCGTCTCCAGAAGTCCATCTATGGCCTCAAACAAGCCTCCCGAAGTTGGAACATTCGCTTTGATGAAGTAATATGGGGTTATGACTTCATCAAAAACGAATCCGACCCTTGTGTATACAAGAAGGTCAGTGGGAGCTCAATAGTGTTGCTAGTGCTTTATGTGGATGACATTCTGCTCATTGGTAATGACGTTAGAATGTTAGGAAACATAAAAGCATGGTTATCAACCCAGTTTTCCATGAAGGACTTGGGTGAAGCCTCCTACATCCTAGGCATCCAGATTGTCAGGGACAGATCTAAAAGGATGTTAGGACTCACCCAAAATTCCTATATGGAGAAAGTCCTAAAGAGATATCGAATGGACAACTCCAAACGAGGATTCCTTCCAATGAGGCATGGGATCAAGTTATCCAAGAAACAGTCCCCACAGACTGATGAGGAACTTGAAAAGATGAAGGTCATCCCCTATGCTTCTGCCGCAGGTAGCATACAATATGCGGTTCACTGCACTAGGCCTGACATTGCATACGCTTTGAGCGTAACAAGCAGATATCAGTCCTGCGCAGGAGAGGTACATTGGAATGCTGTTAAGGGCATCCTTAAGTACCTAAGGAGGACTAAGGACATGTTCCTAGTCTATGGCAATGGAGAACTAATTCTGGAAGGCTTTAGCGATGCTAGCTTCCAGTCTGATGACGATGATGCCAAGTCTCAATCGGGGTACGTATTCAAACTCAATGGAGGAGTAGTAGCTTGGAAAAGTTCCAAGCAAGCAACCATTGCTGACTCCACCACAGAGGCTGAATACATAGCAGCTTCAGAAGCTGCTAAGGAAGCGGTTTGGATGAGAAACTACATCCAAGAATTGGGTGTAGTGCCTAGCATCGCCGAGCCTGTTGTCATCTTCTGTGATAACAACGACGCTATAGCGCAAGCAAAGGAACCGAGATCTCATCACCGTTCCAAACACATTCTTAGACGCTACCATCTTCTTAGAGAAATGGTAGGAAGAGGTGACGTCCGGATGGACCGAGTCAACTCGGCAGACAACACAGCAGACCCGCTGACAAAGCCTATGTCGCAGAGTGCTCATACGCAACATCTTGAGAAGATGGGGATTAAGCATATGGGCAATTGGCTTTAAAGGTCAAGTGGGAGATTGTTAGAATAGGTGACCATGTAAGCCAATTTTGGCAGGAATACGTAACCTATGTCTAGACAATTTTTTGGTATTTGATAAAAACGTTTATGAATAAAGAAGTGAAAATTCATATGGCAACACTTTGTTTACGTTCACTTATCTGCATTTACATTTCTGTTCACTACGCAAACAAAGCCCACGGACTGAGAAACGATTTCGGGGACTGGGACTACGCTTGGAGGTAGGTCCATGAAATCAGTCTTACCGAATTAGTCCGGAAATCTCCAAGTCAAGGAATCCCGAAAATGGTACCGGGATTCCCTTTGAGACTTGCACTAAGCATCTGCTGTGGTATTTCATCGACGGGTGACGAAGGTCGTCTAAGCAGTGTTAGTGGTCAGCATGCTAGGAAGCAGCTGACTGAGGTGACTCACGGGAACCGTCTTACGGAGGACCTTGAGTATGGTCAGCAAGGTATGACGTGTATTCCCTGTTCCAACGGTACAGGCCAAGTCCTTTGACTTGAGGAACTGCTGAGTTTACCTGTGCATCAGGTCTGTATCTTAGATATGGTGAGAGATTGCCAAAATACTCTTGAGTAGTCATAAGCCATGTCTAGTGCAGCTCGGGTGTAGAAAGTGACAGTAGTTTCCAAGAAAAGATTTGTCTCCTGTCAAAAGGTATTGACAGTTGAGTCTCATGTATGCTCTGTGTCTTGTCCCTGAAATCTGTGGCCACAGTAACTGAACAGAAGGGAAAGGTTTCCCTTGCGGCGTTTAGTAAGGACAGACCGATACTTAGGTCCAAAATGGGTACCTGCTTTTTCCGTGCCCTAGACTCTAAGTGATGAGACCGAAGACAGAAGGACAAGTGTACTGTTAGAACCTAAATGTTCATCCCCAATTATTTCACCTAGTCTCTAGTGCCATGGACCGTTGCTAGATGGCCACCCGTGGTAACGGGCGGATTCTAGGAATCCGACCAAGTCTAGCTGAATGGTCAACCTAAAGAGTCACACACTATCCACACACACTTAGTATTTAATTTGGGATTAAATATTGGAGTAAAGGAATGATTAAATTAGATTTAATCGGGTCCTATATTTTCTTGGAGAAATTAATTCCTTCTATTTGATAAAGGGAATTAAATTAATAAATAGGATTTATTAAAGGGTTGATTTAATGGGCTTAGAATAAATATTAATATTTATTTATTATATTATATTTATTCTTTTAGCCTTTTGGAATATTTAATGGGATTTAAATATTCCATTAAATTAAAATCAACGGTTGAGATGGAAAGGGGAGATGGAAGGCTAGGATTTGTTTGACTAGGTCAAACACTAGTTTGACTAGGACTTTGACTAGGTCAAAATCCTAGTCAAATTAGAGTTCTTAGAGTAGGAGTTTAAAGAGGATTAAACTCCTCCTCTATAAATACCTGTAGCTTCCAACCTTTTGAAGGATGATGATTCTTGAAATCACACACACAACACACACTCATCTCTCCCCTCCTCACCTCTCGTCTGCCCCCTCTCTCTCTACAAGAAAATTACTTCTTGTTCTTTTGTTCTTGGAACATTAGAACTAAGGAAGATTAGTCCCGTTAATTCATAACGTGTGATTAATCTATCCTCTCCAAAAATGCTTGTTCGTTGCTAGCACGACGTGCAAGATACGTGGGTGGATCGTTTGTCACGATTTGGAGGGTCTCAAGAACGAGATCTCGGTGCAAAACGGGGAACAACGAGAGCAGCCGTTGAAGACGAAAACGACAACGGGTAGGTCTCGTTTTATTTTTTCGTCCTTCTTTAATTTTCAACTCTATGGCCTCCATGATTCCTTTACATGTTATATGATCATGACATACACCGAACGCTCGGGAACCTCAAGGGCACACCCCTTGAGCGTGTTCTTTTAAATTTAAAGCATGCTTTAATTTTTGTATGTTTATTTTTATCGCGCTTCCGCATTCGCGCAATTCCCGGGACGATCCACCGATTTCTTTCAGATCTATGGTCAATCTAGGGTTGGTCCTACACTATTACATTAATAGTAACCCAATCATCATGCTGATGGGCCTTGGTCTCTTTTTCTCTTTCTTCACTTCATGGAAAACTCCAAGGGACCTCCCGTCTGGGCTCTCCATGTGGTCCTTCCTTCTTCTCCACCAATTACAAAAATAGAAACCTCACTCCTAGTCTACTCTCATTACATATTAAAAAATAGAAATCCCAGCGAAAACCCGGGGGGAGTACATAAGGAGGGAGGTAGAATGCCTGATTATTCCAAGGCAACTAGAAAGAGAGAAGGAGAAAGCAGTAAAAGAGGCACACGCGCCCAACAGAAAATTAAACCATACATTCGGTCAAGGGCTCGTGATCATCCATTTCCATCCAAAACGCTAAATCACATGATCTAATCACATAATTACAATATACCAAGAATTCATGATTTCCAATCATAATCATTTAAGATAAGAAATAAATGAACATGTGCGTAACGTGTGAAAAAATAAAACACAAATATTGGTAATAATATTTTCTCGTTTTAGGAAAATCTATCCTCATTATTTTAAGTAAAATAACCCCGGGATTCCAAATCCAATATATTTTACTCCTAAAATAATGTCTTTAGAAAATTAGGCAAAATTGAACCCAAAAACGAAATTTTCAGAATTAATTCAAAATCAAAACTGAAAATAAATTAAAAATAAAATAGGGTTGAAAACCCTAGCTTGCACCGGCAGCCGGCCGCTACCACCGGCAGTAGCCTGCTAGCGTGCGCGCAGGGCAGCAGGCCCAGCCTGCCGTCCAGTGCGCGCGCAGGCGCTTTGCCTGCTTGCGCGCGCGCCTGGTCGGCAACTTGCTGCACGGCCTGGCGCTCCGGCAGGCTGCCGCGTGCGCAGGCTCCCATTCCTTGCGCACGCGCTGGCCTGCCAATCGTCAGCCGCGCTGTGCGCCTGCGCAGTGCGCGCGCGCATGCGCACTAGGCGCGCCTGCCGGGCGCGCGAGCGCAGACACCTCCGTCTGCGTGCGCGCGCGCCTGGTGGCGCTGCATGGTGCGCCGCGCGCAGCCATGCGAGCGCGCCCGCGCACATGAGCGCGCCTGTCGGGGGCGTGCGTGCAGACTCCGTTGTCTGCATGCGCGCGCGCCTGGAGGCGCCGCCCTGTGCGCGCGCCCGCGCGGCCACCCTGTCTGCGCGACCGGGCGCACAGACTCCCGGCACGCTGGCCTTGACGTGCGCGCGCATGCTCCCCTGCCTGTTCGCGCGCGCGTCCGACCAGCGCCCTTGTCTGAGCCCCCGGCCGCGCACCCTGCCTGGATGGCAGCGCGCGGCTTCGCGCATCTGGCCAGGCGGCCGCGCGCAGGCTTCCCTTGCCTGCGCGCGCTGCCCTGCCTGCTGCGCGCGGCCAGCCTCCGTGTCACGGGCGGACTCTTTTCTCGCAGCGGAATATTTCATTTTTGCCCGTGATGCCTCTCAGGTTGTTCACAAGCTTCGACCGACCTTCCTCCATTCGAGTCCTTTCGGTCTCCCGACCATGTGTCTTCGATACCCGCAGCTTACTAGCGCGACATCCGAACGCCTCCCTGTGCGGCGCCTTGCGCCCAAGCACTCGCCTATCCGGAATGCCCATGTTCGCAGAGGGTCGCGGCTCTCGCACCTTGTGCGCCTTCATGTCCGGCCCCAACTAGCTAGCTTGCCATCATGTATCTTGCCCACAATCTCGGGCCCTGCCAATACTTCTCGCAATGGCTCGGAGCATCTTCGCCCCTTCTCGGCACTGTGGACCAACTTATGTCCACAACGCCCCTCGCACGCACAACAATCACTCGGTGCATTACCGGCGCATGTCTTCGCCAAGCCCGTCTCGCATGCCTCGCCCGAGTAAGGCAGCATCATCCATCCTTGGCCCAATTCTTATGCCAACATCTCGCATCAGTCTCGTACGGCATGCCCAACATGCCTCCTTGCCTTTCGGCGTGGCCTCATAATTTGCCCACAGCGCGGCATCGCCCCACGACCGCGTATCCTGGCCAACGGATCGTCGTGCATGGCTAGAACCCAATAGCTCATGACACGAGTAGCTCACGAGGTCTTTTAATGCTTCGCCTCGATCGCTCATTCCGCCCGAGAGGTATTGCCTATGCCCTTTCGCAGCCCGCGGGGCATCCTCGCAATCACACGGAGCCTCTCGGCGCGTTGCTTGCCCAACGTGTGCCATCCTAGCCCCACGCCGCCCGTTCGGTTCCCATACCGACCGGGGACTTTAGCCCTCCCTTCGAGGTGCCTAAAGCCGGCCCTTGAGGCCCCCATCATGCCCCAAGGGAATCGCCCATTTAGTGCCTCGCTGCACGGGGGGGATTGGCTGGAGCTCACCACTGCTGTCCCCCTTATAATAGTCTTAAAAATAATTTCCCTTGTTCTCGCAGTAGATATTCAAAGTCCCTCAAATGGCCGAGGAGCGCACCTTTTTCACAACTCCCTCGTCCGATGTCCGAATCGCGTACTGCTTGAACCATTACGCTCCCACGTGCCGGGCCGACATCCGCTTATTCGCCCGCACGTCCTCCGCAAGTCACAGCCGGCACTCCTTGTTAAAGGACGGCCTGTGACATCCTCCCCCACTCGATCTGTTGACGTCCTCGTCAACACATACACAAGGAATCGAAGTGTATGCAGTGCCTGATACTCCTCCCAGTATCACGCAGCACCAGACCGACTTCTGGCTCTTTTAAGCCCATCTGCGTGAGTGCCTCTTCAGCACAACACGTTGTCTTCACCCCCGATGGCGCCTCATCTGCACCCCATAGTGGCCTGCTCAACACAAGTGGAAGTCCGCGTACTTCATCTTACACCCTCTCCCTTAATTGGTGGTTGGCTCCCCCGAATAGTGACGTAATGCACCCAATTCGACACAAAAGTGTAAGCTGGAAGTCTGTACCCTCATTCTGCACTCACTTCCTCAGTAGCTGGGTTGCCTCCACAAATATAGTGCCTTGATGCACTCCATTCCTCACTGAAAACTCAAGTTGGAAGTCTGTGTACGCGTCTACACCCTCTTCCCAAACTGAACACAAGCTGGAAGTCTGTGTACATCCCTACACTCTCTTCCGAAACTGAACGCAAGCTGGAAGTCTGTGTACATCTCTACACTCTCTTCCAAAAACTGTTGCCACAACTGATGGTTGCCCTCACGGATAGTGTCTCTATACACTCAATCCCTCAGGCCTGAAGTCTGTGCCGTAACGCTGCACTCTCTCCCTCATCTGTTGCTTCAACTGATAGTTTGCCCCCATGGATAGTGTCTCAATACACTCAAATCCCCAAGTTCGAAATCTGTGCCGATATTCTGCACTCTCTTTCTGTGACTGGTAGGTAACAAACTGTCCAAACTGTGCCGTAAGTTTCGTCAAGTGTGCCGTCATACTGTGTCGTCCCTCAAAACAGTGCCTCATATACACCCGGAATTGAGCTAGAACGAATCATGTCCCTCAAAACAGTGCCTCATATACACCCGAATTTATCTGGAACAGGTTTTGAGCTTGAAGTCTGTGCGTGCTTGGATGTACTCTCTCCCCCACTCGATGTGTTGCCGTCCTCGGCAAGCACGGAATCCGCCTCTGCGGTGGCCACACTGAACCCAACTGTAAAGCACTTAGGGCCTCGCCCTAAAACATCGGAACCCCGCCGCATGCTGGTCCCATTCTCTCCTCAACGAGTCGACTTGACTCTGCACAACTGTTGAGGTCTTCGCCCCCAACTGACCGCAAGATTGGGATTACCCCCCCCCCCAATCCGACGGCAGGATGAGGATTCTTCTGCTCTCCCATCCGACAAACAAGATCAAGACTGTAGTCCTGACCCAACAAACGGGGATTGAGATCTTAGTCCCAACCCAACACGACCGCACGATGAAACTCTCAAGTCCCATTCTGGCCAACAACAAGATGAAGACGCTTACGTCCACACCCAACACACATGATCGCGATTTCGATTCCGACCCAACACCGACAGCAAGTTCAGGACTGTCACGTCCCTCTCCACCCCGGCTATACCATGCCGCTCATGGTGCCACTTGGAGCCTGATGCTCCTTCACAATCTCAACTCGGCTGTCCCTCTCGAAAATCCTTAGACCAAAGAGCCCACATATGGTGTCAGAACTTCTTCAAGGAACGTTCTCACTTTAACTCAAACAATGCTCCTGACGAGCACTTCACACGGCTTAGTGGTCTCTCTTCCACTCAAGCTCAATTTGTACTCCTGATGAGCATACAACACGTGTTCCTGATGAACACACAACACGGCTTGGTTGCCTTCTTCCACACAAGCTCAACTTGTACTCCTGATGAGCACACAAAACTGCTTGGTGGCCTTCTTCCACACAAGCTCCGGACAAGTTGCCTCAAATCACACATTGCGGGTCTCTGCCCTCTGGTTCTTGGAGCGTGTCATCTTTTCGCTCGATGTACCCCCATCTCTTGCACGAGAACTTCATCCCAACATTCTCAGCTCTGCCCAAACACATTGTTCGGAACATTTTCCACGCGCAACACTGTTCACGTAGGGGTCTAGGCGTCCACTCCTTGCAACCCCAAAGGTGGCTTGCTCTGCATGCACCTGATGTGCAACTGTGCCTAAGCACCTCAACATCTGCTCATCCTTCCCTGCTGGAAGGTTTCTTAACAAGGTGGTACTTCACCCACCGAACGGCCTCAACGCCTTGATCGTCTCCTGACTGTAGAATTCCTGCACACATGGTTGCTAAATCGCGCAAACGTAGCTCTCGCAGTCCACCCAACGCATCGGCATGTCTCCCTCCCTCATAGGGAAGCCAAGATGAATTCTGAAATCTGATTCTTTCCTCATTCTCCCAAAACAAAATTTTCGGGAACGGCTGACAGCTTGCTCTAACACATATCATGCCAACAGCACTGCCGACCCACATAACACATCACAAGGTTGGACCGTCGCTACTTACTCACAAGCAGTCCCAACGCGCACAAAAGGATGCCACCGATTTCTCATTCTGTGGCGAACATCCCCCAAAACCATTCCGTCTTACAATCGGCTCACTGAAGCATTTCAAAGCCACACGCAGTAAACCAACACAACTGTGCCGTAATCCGGTCTGATTCTGTCTCAAAACGGTCTCAACTCGCCTCTACCTGCTGTAGAGCTCGGGTGCCACACTTTCCTCTCAAGTGCGCACTTCATCCTCTGGGAGCCCGGGATTATCCGGGCTCTGATACCAAGTCTCGTAACCCGCCTCGACCCCATCAGACAACCGAGGATCTAATACCAAGTGTCACGGGCGGACTCTGTTAGAATAGGTGACCATGTAAGCCAATTTTGGCAGGAATATGTAACCTATGTCTAGACAACTCTTTGGTATTTGATAAAATATTTATGAATAAAGAAGTGAAAATTCATATGGCAATACTTTGTTTACGTTCACTTATCTGCATTTACATTTCTGTTCACTACGCAAACAAAGCCCACGGACTGAGAAACGATTTCGGGGACTGGGACTACGCTTGGAGGTAGGTCCATGAAATCAGTCTCACCGAATCAGTCCGGAAATCTCCAAGTCAAGGAATCCCGAAAATGGGTACTGGGATTCCCTTTGAGACTTGCACTAAGCATCTGCTGTCGTATTTCATCAACGGGTGACGAAGGTCGTCTAAGCAGTGTTAGTGGGTCAGCGTGCTGGGAAGCAGCTGACTGAGGTGACTCGCGGGAATCGTCTTACGGAGGACCTTGAGTATGGTCAGCAAGGTATGACGTGTATTCCCGGTTCCAACGGTACAGGCCAAGTCCTTTGACTTGAGGAACTGCTGAGTCTACCTGTGCATCAGGTCTGTATCTTAGATATGGTGAGAGATTGCCAAAATACTCTTGAGTAGTCATAAGCTATGTCTAGTGCAGCTCGGGTGTACAAAGTGACAGTAGTTTCCAAGAAAGGATCTGTCTTCTGTCAAAAGGTGTTGACAGTTGAGTCTCATATATGCTCTATGTCTTGTCCCTGAAATCTGTGGCCACAGTGACTGAACAGAAGGGAAAAGGTTTCCCTTGCGGCGTTTAGTAAGGACAGACCGACACTTAGGTCCAAAATGGGTACCTGCATTTTCCGTGCCCTAGACCCTAAGTGATGAGACCGAAGACAGAAGGACAAGTGTACTGTTAGAGCCTAAATGTTCATCCCCGAATATTTCACCTAGTCTCTAGTGCCATGGACCGTTGCTAGATGGCCACCCATGGTAACGGACGGATTCTAGGAATCCGACCAAGTCTAGCTGAATGGTGAACCTAAAGAGTCACACACTATCCACACACACTTAATATTTAATTTGGAATTAAATATTGGAGTAAAGGAATGATTAAATTAGATTTAATCGGGTCCCTGAAGGACAAGCGGATCCGCCCGGGAGCGCGAGCGGAAGCGAGAAAAGCGAGATAAGTGCGTAAATTTAAATCAAATTCAAAATACGCGAATCCCAAGGGGTGTACCCTTGGGTGCTCAACCGGGCGTTCGATGTAGGATGTGTAAATATTAAAACATATATTTAAACACATAGGGTATAGATATACAATTGAAATCAATCAAAGCGTAATAAACCGTTACCTTTGATTGTTTAGCGTATGCTCCCGGCTACTAGCGTTGTTCCTTCTCCGGAATGCTCACGAAATCCAAACGTATGGATTCTCCAAAGGTGATCCACACCACACCGGAAGAAACACACGTTCTTCTTGCTAGAAAAGAACGGGTTTAGGAAGGAATCGGTTTAAGAGAAGAACACTATGAATTAGTGTTCTCTTAAACTTACTTTGTTCTTCTTCTTGATTCAAAATCAAGTGAAGAACACAAGTGTAAGAGAGGGAGGGAGCACGAAATTTTGAGAGAGAGGAGAGGATTTTTGTCTTCTCTTTTTCCTAGAAAAAGATGAATAATGAATCACATATGCTTGGTGTTGTATATTCTAATATATATACATAATTAATGTGATTATTGGAATGTGTCTAGGTTCATCCAAGGATGTCTAGATTCATTCCAATCAATCACCATCAATTCTTCAATCAAGCCTACCAAAATTTATGGTATGATCAAATCACACCAAAAGGGAAGAGCTTGATTGGAGTTGATTTGTCTCTTTCCAAAAGAGATAAGTCAACATACCACCTAGCATGAAACATGGCTGATTTTTCTTCCTCCAAGGGAGCGTGTCGGCCATGTTTAATTAAGGAAAGAAGTCCAACTTCTTCTCATTCAAAATTAGGAATTATTTCTCCTTTCGGGTATAATTTAACGGACCGGGTTTTATCATAATCCAATTACGACGAACCCAACATTAAATCCAATTTAATGTCCATTTAAATTATTCCCGTTGATCTTTTAATCCAATTAAAAGATCCAACGTCTCAACGTCTCAACTTTCCATATTTAATCGGAAATCCAATTTACCGATTAAACGACAGCCCGATACAATATTGGCCCGTCCATCCAATGGACTTTCCCTTAAGTAATCCAATTACTTATTTTATCCTTCGAGATTGACTCCAAGTCGATCTCTCAACCTCCTCGGTGATTTGTGTGTGACCCTTTAGGTTCACCCTCAGCTAGACTTGGGCCCGTGTCCCACAAGGGCCCGTTACCATGGGTGGCCGTCTAGCAACGGTCCATGGCACTAGAGACTAGGTGAATTGGCGTGAACATTTAGGCGCCGATTCCGTACGGGTACGATCCTTCCGTCTACCGTCTCCCGGCCTTAGTCTAGGGTATGGAATTGGGCGTCGGTTCCCATCCTTGACTAGGCATCTATGCTTAATACTCGAGACTACGTATGCTTCATTGCATCGACACCGGAAACCATTCCCTGTTCGACCAACCACTGTGGCCACAGCTTCAAACAGCATGTACGTGTCTCCGAGTGCATAGGAGATACCTCTGTCATATACTGACAGGGGACGGATCCTCTTCTTGGAATCCACCGTCCTCGCTACACATTCCGACTGCACTGGACAAGGCTTATAATGATCATCTTACAGAATGATCACCTCTCGCCAGATCCAAGATACAGTCGTCCTGTGCACATGACTGCCATGAATCCAATCATACCGACCAAGCCTCCAAGGCTTCCATATGATGATCCCCGCGAGTCAGTCCAGTCGGCTCGACCCCAGTCGACCAACCCATCAAGATCGTATAGGCGTCCCACGCCTGTCGCCGATGAAACACGGCACTCATCCAATGAACACGACTCTTGACGCAAGTCTCAATAGGACTCTCGATGCCCTATCTCGAGGTCCTCGACTTGGAACGTTTCAGACCCAACTCTTAATCAGTTGGTTTCATGACCACCATCCAATGCGTGGCCCAACTGCACGAGTTGTTATCCATGGTCTGTGGGCTTTGTTGCGATATAAGTTAAACACCATTTTTAACAAATGTAAGATGAGCGCAACAAAGAAGGTACCATTGGTGACGAATACTCATCTTATTCATCACATAATAATATTACATTCACATCAAGTTGTCGGATAGGTTACAAATTGCCAAACCTATTGGCTTTCTGGTCACCTATTCCAACAATCTCCCACTTGACCTAAAGTCAATCACCCATTGACCTCGAACCTCTTATTCAGATGGTGAGTATGGGCAACTTGCGACATGGGCTTAGCAAGTGGATCTGCTATGTTTTCTGCGGAGCTGACTCGGTCCAACCGAACGTCACTCCTGCTATCCATCTCTCTACGTAGATGGTAGCATCTAAGAATATGCTTGGATCGTGATGAGATCTCGGTTCCTTTGCTAGCGCTATCGTCCCGTTGTTATCATAAAAGATAATTACAGGCTTAGCAATGTTAGGTACTACATCCAACCCTTGGATGTAGCTCATCAACCAAACCACTCCTTAGCAGCTTCCAAAGCCGCTATGTATTCAAAACTCTATGGTGGAGTCCGCCGTCGTAGCCTACTTGGAACCCTTCCAAGTAACCACGCCACCATTAAGTCTGAACACATGACCAGACTGAGACTTGGCATCATCATCATCCGACTGGAAGCTAGCGTCGCTATAGCCTTCCAGTATCAACTCTCCACCGCCGTAGATCAAGAACATGTCCTTAGTCCTTTCTAGGTACTTCAGGATAGTCTTGACTGCACTCCAGTGTGCCTCCCCGGCACACGACTGATATCGACTTGTTACGGTCAAAGCGAAAGCCACATCAGGTCTAGTGCATTGAACAACATACTGTATGTTGCCTACGGCTGAAGCATAGGGGATGTCCAACACCTTTTAAGCTCCTCATCATTCTTAGGAGACTGCTTCTTGGATAACTTAATTCCATGCCTCATAGGAAGGAATCCTCGTTTTGAGTTCTCCATCTTGAATCTCTTCAAGACTTTCTCAATGTACGAGGACTGGGCCATTCCTAACATCCTTCTAGATCTATCCCTGTAGATCTTGATGCCAAGGATGTAGGATGCCTCGCCCATATCCTTCATGGAGAATTTCATTGACAGCCAAGCTTTAGTGGTACCCAACATCTTAGCATCATTCCCAATGAGCAAGATGTCATCCACGTAAAGCACCAAAAACGCAACTGAGCTCCCACTGATCTTCTTGTATACACAAGGATCGGACTCATTTTTGATGAAATCATATCCCCGTATGACTTCATCAAAACGTATGTTCCAGCTTCGGGTTTAACCCCTTTTGGTGGATCTGCTTCGAGTCCATCTCGGATTTCATGGCCTCAAGCCACTTGTCCGAATCGATGTCCGACATCGCTTCTCCGTACGTCTTTGGATCATTATCCAACTGACTGGTCAGGCCCAGAAATCCATACCTATCAGGTACATGGGTTACTCTGGCCGACCTACGGAGGACTGGAACAATATCAGTGGGAACTTCAGGCTCAGACGTCACTGCCGCCTCTTGGGGTTCCTCACTTGACTCCTCAAGGAGCACCTCATCGCGTCGACTATCCGATGGAAAACCTTTTTCCAAGAACACTGCGTTTCGCGAGACAAAAACCTTTTGCTCGGAGGGATCATAGAAATAATACCCTGCAGTTTCTTTCGGATAGCCGATGAACCTGCATAAACTAGACCTCAAGTCCAGTTTATCTCCCACTAATCTCTTGACATATGCGGGGCAACCCCACACTTTCAAGTATTTGTAGGAGGCAGGCTTGCCATGCCATATCTCATATGGCGTCTGGGATACCCTTTTAGATGGCGCCAAGTTCAAAACTTTGGCCGCCGTCTCAAGAGCGTATCCCCAGAAGGAAAGGGGTAGTTCGGTAAAACTCATCATGGATCGGACCATGTCCAACAAGGTCCGATTCCTCCTTTCAGACACACCATTAAGCTGCGGTGTTCCAGGAGGGGTCCACTGAGAGAGAATCCCATTCTCTTTTAGATAATCAGTAAACTCACCACTCAAATACTCTCCACCTCGGTCCGACCGAAGGGCTTTGATCTTTCGATCGGTTTTGGTTCTCTACTTCAAGTCTGTATTCCTTAAACCTTCCAAAGGCTTTAGACTTGTACCTCATCAGGTAAACATAACCATACCGTGAGTGATCATCGGTAAAGGTTATGAAGTACGAGTACCCACCTCTAGCCTGAGTATTTAGTGGACCACAGACATCTGTATGGATCAAATCCAACAGACCACTGGCTAGCGTACTTTGTCCAACAAAG
This sequence comes from Sesamum alatum, assembly GCA_034509735.1. Taxonomy (NCBI): domain Eukaryota; kingdom Viridiplantae; phylum Streptophyta; class Magnoliopsida; order Lamiales; family Pedaliaceae; genus Sesamum; species Sesamum alatum. Next base: position 24,772,007 of record JACGWO010000002.1, on the reverse strand, counting down.
GGTTTCTTGGTCATCTTTCCCTTTAGACAGGATTTGCAGGTCGGTAGGTTGTCCAAATCGTCTATTTCTAGACTCTTTGAGTCCACCAACCTTCTTATCCTATCTTTAGAGATATGACCTAACCTCGCATGCCATATCTGTGCGTTATTATGATCATCACGTTTTTGTTTGTGTTCTGCAGTCATAATCCAATTAGACTGTTGAAGTATGTACAGACCGTTGACTAATGTACCAAGCAAATGAGAAATACCATCTTTAATAATGAAAAAATCATTTTTATTGATGGTAAATTCATATCCCTCCTTATCAAAGACCGGGATGGAAACAATGTTTTTAATCATGCTAGGTACATAGAAACAGTCGTTCAGTACAATCCTAACATGACTACTAATGGCTAACTCTAGTGATCCTACGGCCTCCGCAGCAACGGCCTTGCCATCGCCTAGCCTCAGGATCATCTCATCCTTGGTTAGCCTTCTGCTTCTTTGCAGTGCCTGCAAATCATTGCAGATGTGAGCACCACACCCGGTATCCAATACCCATGAAGCAGAATTAGTAATCATATTAACTTCAACCACAAACACACCTGGGTTGGAGAGGAGTTGTGGGCACTCCCTCTTCCAATGCCCTTTCCCTTGGCAATGCATGCAGACATCATTTGCCTTGAACCGCTGAGAACCACGGGCCTTCCCTTTCCCTTTGCTCGGTCCAACCGGAGCAACAGGGACGCCCGGAGCGTGAGCAGGGGCCATAACCGTCTTCCCTTTGCCCTTCTTCCTCTTCCAGCGTCCGGCCCTCTTGCCATTCGCCTTGGAGGTCGAAGCCTCTCCTATCAATACCGCCGGCGCCGACTTGTGGGTCGTTGCCTCGTATTGGACCAGCATGTTGATCAACTTATGAATAGACTTCTCAAGTCCGTTCATGTTGTAGTTTACAACAAACGGGTTATAGGATGGAGGAAGCGACTGGAGGATCACGTCAATGTACGTGTCATTGTTAAGCCCAGCTTTAAGGTCCTCGAGTTTCTCCACTAGGGACGATCCACCGGATTTCTTTCAGACTCTTTTGTCGCAGCGGAATATTTCATTTTTACCCGTGATGCCTCTCAGGTTGCTCACAACCTTCGACCGGCCTTCCTCCATTCGAGTCCTCTCGGTCTCCCGACCATGTGTCTTTCGACACCCGCAGCTTACTAGCGAGACATCCGAACGCCTCCCTGTGCGGCGCCTTGCGCCCAAGCACTCGCCTATCCGGAATGGCCATGTTCGCAGAGGGTCGCGGCTCTCGCGCCTTGCGCGCCTTCATGTCCGGCCCCAACTAGCTAGCTTGCCATCATGTATCTCGCCCACAATCTCGGGCCCTGCCGATACTTCTCGCAATGGCTCGGAGCATCTTCGCCCCTTCTCGGCGCTGTGGACCAACTTATGTCCACAACGCCCCTCACACGCACAACAATCACTCGGTGCATTACCGGCGCATGTCTTCGCCATGCCCGTCTCGCATGCCTCGCCCGAGTAGGGCAGCATCATCCGTCCTTGGCCCAATTCTTATGCCAACATCTCGCATCAGTCTCGTACGGCATGCCCAACATGCCTCCTTGCCTTTCGACGTGGCCTCATAATTTGCCCACAGCGCGGCGTCGCCCACGACCGCGTATCCTGGCCAACGGATCGTCGTGCATGGCTAGAACCCAATAGCTCATGACACGAGTAGCTCACGAGGTCTTTCAATGCTTCGCCTCGATCGCTCATTCCGCCCGAGAGGTATTGCCTATGCCCTTCCGCAGCCCGCGGGCATCCTCGCAATCACACGGAGCCTCTCGGCGCGTTGCTTGCCCAACGTGTGCCATCCTGGCCCCACGCCGCCCGTTCGGTTCCCATACCGACCGGGGACTTTAGCCCTCCCTTCGAGGTGCCTAAAGCCGGCCCTTGAGGCCCCCATCATGCCCCAAGGGAATCGCCCATTTAGTGCCTCGCTGCACGGGGGGACTGGCTGGAGCTCACCACTGCTGTCCCCTTATAATAGTTTTAAAAATAATTTCCCTTGTTCTCACAGTAGATATTCAAAGTCCCTCAAATGGCCGAGGAGCGCACCTTTTTCATTCCTCCCTCGTCCGACGTCCGAATCGCGTACTGCTTGAACCATTGCGCTCCCACGTGCCGGGCCGACATCCCCTTATCGCCCGCACGTCCTCCGCAAGTCACAGCCGACACTCCTAGTTAAAGGACGGCTTGTGAGGCGTGCGGCTGTTTCCCGTTTTTCGTTCAATTTTCCACCCCGTTTCCCAAGAAAAACAAAAAATACCAATTTGCAGAAATTCACACGAATTGAAAGCAATAAAACGACATGCTTTTAAAAATAAGAAAATCAAGATTTAATAAAAAACATGCCAAGATCACGTTTCATGCTTAAAACGCACATAAACCCTAAGCCTATACACCGAACCGGGCTCTGATACCACTGAAAGAATGTGTGGATTGTCCCGGGAAAATTGCGCGAATACGGAAGCGCGGTATAAAATAAAGAACACGTTTCAAGGGGTGTGCCCTTAAAATTTCCCGGGTGTTTGGTGTATCTCATGAACGCGCCTGTCGGGCTCGCAGACACCCTCGTTTGCGTGCGCGCGCGCCTGCACGTGGCCGCGTGACCGGGCGCACAGACTGCCTGCACGCTGGCCGTGGCGTGTGCGCGCGGGCTCCCCTGCCCGTGTGTGCGCACGCCAGGGCAGCGGCCTGTCTGAGGCCCGGCCGCGCTGCCTGCCTGGATGGCAGCGCGCGGCCCTGCGCGTCCGGCTGGGCGGCCGCGTGCAGGCTTCCCTTGCATGCGCGCGTCTGCCCTGCCTGCAGCGCACGGCTGCACCCGGCCAGCCTCCGGCTGGTCGGCTGCGACGTTCCTTCGTTTTTCCATTCAATTTCCACCCCCCGTTTCCCAAGAAAAACAGAAAATACCAAATATGCAAAAATCACACGAATTAAAAGCAATGAAACGACATGCTTCAGTAATCAAGAAAATCAAGAATTAATTAAAACATGCCAAAACACGTTTCATGCTTAAAACGCACATAAAACCCTAGGCCTGAAAGAATGTGTGGATCATCCCGGGAAAATTGCGCGAAATGCGGAAGCGCGGTATAAAATAAAATTGCGGAATTTAAAACATGCTTTTAAAATAAAGAACATGTTTCAAGGGGTGTGCCCTTGAGATTTCCCGGGTGTTCGGTGTATCTCATGAATTAACAATATGTAAGCAATCATGGAGGCCATAGGGTTGAAAAATAAAAGAGGCGAAAACGTAATCGAGACCTACCCGTTGTCGTTTTCGTCTTCAACGGTTACACGCGTTGTTCCCCATTTTGCACCAAGATCTCATTCTTGAGACCCTCCAAATCGTGACACACGATCCACCCACGTATCTTGCACGTCGTGCTAGCAACGAACAAGTATGTAATTTATTGGAGTGGATGAATCAACAACACGTTATGAATTAACGGTATTGATTCATCAATGTTCTAATGTTCCAAGAACAAGAGAACAAGAAAAGAGTTTCTTGGAGAGTGGAAGAGAGAGAGGCGGCCGAGAGAGGGGAGAGTGAGGGCCGAAATTAGTGTGTGTTGTGTGTGTGTTGGAATTTCATCATCCTTCAAAAGGTGCAAGGCAAGGGGTTTATATAGAGGAGGAGTTTAATCCTCTTTAAGCTCCAAATCTTTAGAAGCTTAATTTGACTAGGATTTTGACCTAGTCAAAGTCCTAGTCAAAGTAGAATTTGACAAAATCCTAGTCAAAGTAGAATTTGACCTTGTCAAATTCAATCCTAGCCTTTCATCTCTCCCATTAAATCTCAACCATTAATTTAATTTAATGGAATATTTAAATCCTATTAAATATTCCAAAAGGCCAAATAAATATAATAAATGAATATTAATATTTATTCTAGGCCCATTAAATTAATTCCCTTAATAAATCCAATTTATTAATTTAATTCCCTTTATCAAATATAGGAATTAATTCTCCAAGAAAAATAAAGATCCGCTCTGATACCACTTGAAGGACAAGCGGATCCGCCCGGGAGTGCGAGCGGAAGCGAGAAAGCAAGATATAGTGCGTAAATTTAAATCAAATCTAAATAAACGAATCCTAAGGGGTGTACCCTTGGGTGCTCAACCGGACGTTCGATGTAGAATGTGTAAATATTGGAAACATATATTTAAACTCATAGGGCATAGATATATACAATATATCAATCAAAGCGTAAGGAGACTTTTACCTTCGATTGTCTAGCGTATGCTCCCGGCTACTTGCGTTGTTCCTTCTCCGGAATGCTCACGAAATCCAAACGTATGGATTCTCCAAAGGTGATCCACACCACACCGGAAGAAACACACGTTCTTCTTGCTAGAAAAGAATGGGTTTAAGAAGGAATCGGTTTAAAAAGAAGAACACTATGAATTAGTGCTCTCTTTGAAAGATTGTGGATCGTCCCGGGAAAATAGCGCGAATGTGGAAGCGCGGTGTAAAATAAAATTGCGGAATTAAAACATACTTTAATAGAAATTAAAGAACACGCTCAAGGGGTGTCCCCTTGAGATTCCCGGGTGTTCGGTGTATCTCATGACATAAACAACATACAATAATCATGGAGGCCATAGGATTGAAAAAATAAAAAGGGACGAAAATCTTAAAACGAGACCTACCCGTTGTTGTTTTCGTCTTCAACGGCTACTCGCGTTGTTCCCCGTTTTGCACCAAGACCTCGTTCTTGAGATCCTCCAAATCGTGACACACGATCCACCCACGTATTCTTGCACGTCGTGCTAGCAACGAATAAGTATTATTTTGGAGAGGATAGATCAACCACGCGTTATGAATTAACGGGATCGATCTTCCTTAGTTCAATTGTTCCAAGAACAAAAGAACAAGAAAAATAATATTTTCTTGGTGAGAGAGAGAGAGGGGCGGACGAGAGAGGAGAGGAGAGAGTGTGTGTTTTCAAGAATCATCATCCTCCAATTGTAGGAGGCTAGGGGTTTATATAGAGGAGGAGTTTAATCCTCTTCAAACTCCAACTCTAAGAACTCTATTTTGACTAGGATTTTGACCTAGTCAAAGTCTGTCAAAGTCCTAGTCAAAGTAGCATTTGACCAAGTCAAATCAATCCTAGCCTTCCATCTCTCCTTTCCATCTCAACCGTTGATTTAATTTAATGGAATATTTAAAACCTATTTAAATATTCCAAGAGGCCAAATAAATATAAATATTTATTTTAAGCCCATTAAATAAATTCCCTTAATAAATCAAATTTATTAATTTAATTCCTTTTATCAAATAGAAGGAATTAATTCTCCAAGAAAATAAGGACCCGATTAAATTTAATCATTCCTATTCTCCAATATTTAATTCTAAATTAAATACTAAATGTGTGTGTGGATAGTGTGTGACTTTTTAGGTTCACCTTTCAGCTAGACTTGGTCGGATTCCTAGAATCCGTCCGTTACCATGGGTGGCCTCTAGCAACGGTCCATGGCACTAAAGACTAGGTGAAATTTTCTAACAGTACACTTGTCCTTCTGTCTACGGTCTCACCACTTAGGGTCTAGGGCACGGAAAATGCAGGTACCCATTTTGGACCTAAGTGTCGGTCTGTCCTTACTAAACGCCGCAAGGGAAACCTTCCTTTCTGTTCAGTTACTGTGGCCACAGATTTTAGGGACAAGACACAGAGCATACATGAGACTCAACTGTCAATGCCTTTTGACAGGAGACAGATCCTTTCTTGGAAACTACTGTCACTCTGTATACCAGAGCTGCACTAGACATGGCTTATGACTACTCAAGTGCTTCTTGGCAATCTCTCACCATATCTAAGATACAGACCTGACATACAGGTAAACTCAGCAGTTCCTCAAGTCAAAGGACTTGACCTGTATCGTTGGAACCGGAAACACACGTCATACCTTACTGACCATACTCAAGGTCCTCCATAAGACGGTTCCCGCGAGTCACCTCAGTCAGCTGCTTCCTAGCAGGCTAACCCACTAACACTGCTTAGACGACCTTCGTCACCGGTCGATGAAACACGACAGCAGATGCTTAGTGCAAGTCTCAAAGGGAATCTCGATACCCATTTTCGAGATTCCTTGACTTGGATATTTCCGGACTGATTCGACAAGACTGATTTCATGGACCTACCTCCAAGCGTAGTCCCAGTCCCCGAAATAGATTCTCAGTCCGTGGGTTTTGTTTGCGTAGCGAACAGATATGTAAAAAGCAAGTAGAAGTGAACGCAAACAAAGTAATGCCATATGAATTTTACTTCTTTATTTATAAATGATTTATCAAAACACACTGAAATTGTCTAGACATAGGTTACATTTTCCTGCCAAGATTGGCTACATCGTCACCTATTCTAACACTCTTAAACTTACTTTGTTCTTCTTCTTGATTCAAAATCAAGTGAAGAACACAAGTGTGAGAGAGGGAGAGAGGCCGAGAGTTGAGAGAGAGGAGAGGAATTTTTTTCTTCTCTTTTTCCTAGAAAAAGATGAATAATGAATCACTTATGCTTTGTGTTGTATATCCTAATATATATACATAATTAATGTTATTATTAGAATGTGTCTAGGTTCATCCAAGGATGTCTAGATTCATTCCAACCAATCACCATCAATTCTTCAATCAAGCCTACCAAAATTTATGGTATGATCAAATCATACCAAAAGGGAAGAGCTTGATTGGAGTAGATTTGTATCTTTCCAAAAGATATAAGTCAACATACCACCTAGCATGAAATATGGCTGATTTTGCTTCCTCCAAGGGAGCATGACAGCCATGTTTAAATAAGGGAAAAAGTCCAACTTCTTCCTATTCCAAAACAGAAATTATTTCTCCTCTCGAGTAAATATAACGGACCGGGTTTTATCGTAATCCAATTACGACGAACTCAACATTAAGTCCAATTTAATGTCCATTTAAATTATTCTTGTTGATCTTTTAATCCAATTAAAAGATCCAACGTCTCAATGTCTCAACTTTCCATATTTAATTGAAAATCCAATTTACCGATTAAACGAAAGCCCGATACAATATCGGCTCGTCTATCCAATGGACTTTCCCTTAATTAATCCAATTACTTATTTTATCCTTCGAGATTGACTCCAAGTCGATCTCTCAACCTCCTCGGTGATTTGTGTGTGACCCTTTAGGTTCACCCTCAGCTAGACTTGGGCCCGTCTTGTACATGTTGTTTGAAGCTGTGGCCACAGTGGTTGGTCGAACAGGGAATGGTTTCCGGTGTCGATGCAATGAAGCATACGTAGTCTCGAGTATTAAGCAGAGATGCCTAGTCAAGGATGGGAACCGACGCCCAATTCCATACCCTAGACTAAGGCCGGGAGACGGTAGACGGAAGGATCATACCCGTACGAAATCGGCGCCTAAATGTTCACGCCAATTCACCTAGTCTCTAGTGCAATGGACCGTTGCTAGACGGCCACCCATGGTAACGGGCCCTTGTGGGACACGGGCCCAAGTCTAGCTGAGGGTGAACCTAAAGGGTCACACACAAATCACCGAGGAGGTTGAGAGATCGACTTGGAGTCAATCTCGAAGGAGAAAAATAAGTAATTGGATTACTTAAGGGAAAGTCCATTGGATGGACGGGCCGATATTGTATCGGGCTTTCATTTAATCGGTAAATTGGATTTTCGATTAAATATGGAAAGTTGAGACGTTGGATCTTTTAATTGGATTAAAAGATCAACGGGAATAATTTAAATGGACATTAAATTGGATTTAATGTTGGATTCGTCGTAATTGGATTACGATAAAACCCGGTCCGTTAAATTTACCCGAGAGGAGAAATAATTCCTATTTTGGAATAGGAAGAAGTTGGACTTCTTCCCTTAATTAAACATGGCCAACATGCTCCCTTGGAGGAAGCAAAATCAGCCATGTTTCATGCTAGGTGGTATGTTGACTTATCTCTTTTGGAAAGAGACAAATCAACTCCAATAAAGCTCTTCTCTTTTGGTATGATTTGATCATACCATAAATTTTGGTAGACTTGGTTGAAGAATTGATGGTGATTGATTGGAATGAATCTAGACATCCTTGGATGAACCTAGACACATTCCAATAATCACATTAAATTATGTATATATATGAGAATATACAACACCAAGCAAAAGTGATTCATTATTCATCTTTTTCTAGGAAAAAGAGAAGACAAAAATCCTCTCCTCTCTCTCAATTTTCGTGCTCGCTCCGTCTCTTACACTTGTGTTCTTCACTTGATTTTGAATCAAGAAGAAGAACAAAGTAAGTTTAAGAGAACACTAATTCATAGTGTTCTTCTCTTAAATCGATTCCTTCGTAAACCCATTCTTTTCTAGCAAGAAGAACGTGTGTTTCTTCCGGTGTGGTGTGGATCACCTTTGGAGAATCCATACGTTTGGATTTCATGAGCATTCCGGAGAAGGAACAACGCTAGTAGCCGGGAGCATACGCTAAACAATCAAAGGTAACGGTTTATTACGCTTTGATTGATTTCATTTATATATCTATGCCCTATGTGTTTAAATATATTTCTAATATTTACACATCCTACGTCGAACGCCCGGTTGAGCACCCAAGGGTACACCCCTTGGGATTCGCATATTTAAATTAGATTTAAATTTGTGCACAATTTCTCGCTTTCTCGCTTCCGCTCGCGCTCCCGGGCGGATCCGCTTGTCCTTCAAGTGGTATCAGACCCGGTTCGATGTCAGGGGCATAGATCTATGTGTTTGGCATGATCTATTTGCTTTTAAATGGCTTTATTGGGATGTTAGATTACATAAATATATGATAATATGATGATTCAATTGTTTGGATTTAATGGACTTTTGGCATGCTTAATTTTGTTAGATTGGATCTAAAATTGCATGCTTATTTTCAGAATAATATTACTGTGATTGTGCTGAAACAGTTTTGAAAAAAAAAAAAAAATTGATCGGGCCAGCAGTGGGGGCGCGCGCGCGCCCGCATGAGGTACTCTTTATGGAATCAAGTGAGGTACCCCATGAGGCGGCAGTGACATCTGAGCCAGTGGTTCCCTCTGATATTGGTCCAGTCCTCCGTAGGTCGGCCAGAGTATCCCATGCACCTGATAGGTATGGATTTCTGGGCCTGACCGGTCAGTTGGATAATGATCCAAAGACGTACGGAGAAGCGATGTCGGACATCGATTCGGACAAGTGGCTTGAGGCCATGAAATCCGAGATGGACTAGATGGGTACAAACAAGGTTTGGACCCTAGTAGATCCACCCAAAGTGGTTAAACCCGTAGGGTGTAAATGGGTCTACAAACGTAAGCTTGGAGCTGACGGGGAGGTTACAACCTTCAAAGCCAGGCTTGTGGCTAAAGGTTACACTCAGCGACCCGGGGTTGATTTTGAGGAAACCTACTCGCCTGTAGCAATGACCAAGTCCATTCGGATACTGCTTACCATAGCAGCATGGTATGATTATGAAATATGGCAGATGGACGTGAAAACGGCCTTCCTCAACGATTTCGTAGAGGAAGAGATCTATATGGATCATCCGGAAGGTTTCACAACTGTTGGAGAAGAGCAGAAGGTCTACCGTCTCCAAAGGTCCATCTATGGCCTCAAACAAGCTTCCCGAAGCTAGAACATACGTTTTGGTGAAGTCATACGGGGATATGATTTCATCAAAAACGAGTCCGATCCTTGTGTAGTGGGAGCTCAGTTGCGTTTCTGGTGCTTTACGTAGATGATATCTTGCTCATTGGGAATGATGCTAAGATGTTGGGTACCACTAAAGCTTGGTTGTCAATGCAATTCTCCATGAAGGATATGGGCAAGGCATCCTACATCCTTGGCATCAAGATCTACAGGGATAGATCTAGAAGGATGTTAGGAATGGCCCAGTCGTCGTAAGTTATCCAAGAAGCAGTCTCCTAAGACTGATGAGGAGCTTAAACGGATGTTGGACATCCCCTATGCTTCAGCCGTAGGCAGCATACAGTATGTTGTTCAGTGCACTAGACCTGATATGGCTTTCGCTTTGAGCGTAACAAGTCGATATCAGTCATGTGCCGGGGAGGCACACTGGAGTGTAGTCAAGACTATCCTGAAGTACCTGAAAAAAGACTAAGGACATGTTCTTGATCTACGGCGGTGGAGAGTTGATACTGGAAGGCTATAGCGACGCTAGCTCCCAGTCGGATGACGATGATGCCAAGTCTCAGTTTGGTTTTTTGTATTTAGACTAAATGGTGGCTTGGTTACTTGGAAGGGTTCCAAGCATGCTACCACGGCGGACTCCACCATAAAATTTTGAATACATAGCGGCTTTGGAAGCTGCTAAGGAGTGGTTTGGTTGATGAGCTACATCCAAGGGTTGGATGTAGTACCTAGCATTGCTAAGCCTGTAATTATCTTTATGATAACAACGGGGCGATAGCGCTAGCAAAGGAACCGAGATCTCATCACGATCCAAGCGTATTCTTACACGCTACCATCTACTTAGAGAGATGGATAGCAGGAGTGACGTTCGGTTGGACCGAGTCAGCTCCGTAGAAAACATAGCAGATCTACTTGCTAAGCCCATGTCGCAAGTTGCCCATACTCACCATCTGAATAAGAGGTTTGGGGCCAATGGGTGATTGGCTTTAGGTCAAGTGGGAGATTGTTAGAATAGGTGACCAGAAAGCCAATAGGTTTGACAATTTGTAACCTATCTGACAACTTAATGTAAATGTAATATTATTATGTGATGAATAAGATGAGTATTCGTCACCAATGGTACCTTCTTTGTTGCGCTCATCTTATATTTGTTAAAACGGTATTTAAATTATATTGCAACAAAGCCCACAGACCATGGATAACAACTCGTGCAGTTGGGCCACGCATTGGATGGTGGTCATGAAACCAATTGATTAAGAGTTGGGTCTGAAACGTTCCAAGTCGAGGACCTCGAGACAGGGCATCGAGAGTCCTATTGAGACTTGCGTCAAGAGTCGTGTTCATTGGATGAGTGCCGTGTTTCATCGGCGACAGGCGTGGGACGCCTACACGATCTTGATGGGTTGGTCGACTGGGGTCGAGCCGACTGGACTGACTCGCGGGGATCATCATATGGAAGCCTTGGAGGCTTGGTCGGTATGATTGGTTTCGCCGGTTCTGATAGTACGGGAGTAATCCTCAGACTTGAGGGATCATGGCAGTCGCATGCACAGGACGACTGTATCTTGGATCTGGCGAGAGGTAATCATTCTGTAAGATGATTATCATAAGCCTTGTCCAGTGCAGTCGGAATGTGTAGCGAGGATGGTGGATTCCAAGAAGAGGATCCGTCCCCTATTAGTATGTGACAAAGGTATCTCCTATGCACTCGGAGACACGTTCATGCTGTTTGAAGCTGTGGCCACAGTGGTTGGTCGAACAGGGAATAGTTTCCTGTGTCGACGCAATGAAGCATACGTGGTCTCGCGTATTAAGCATAGATGCCTAGTCAAGGATGGGAACCGATGCCCAATTCCATACCCTAGACTAAGGCCGGGAGACGGTAGACGGAAGGATCGTACCCGTACGAAATCGGCGCCTAAATGTTCACGCCAATTCACCTAGTCTCTAGTGCAATGGACCGTTGCTAGACGGCCACCCATGGTAACGGGCCCTTGTGGGACACGGGCCCAAGTCTAGCTGAGGGTGAACCTAAAGGGTCACACACAAATCACCGAGGAGGTTGAGAGATCGACTTGGAGTCAATCTCGAAGGAGAAAAATAAGTAATTGGATTACTTAAGGGAAAGTCCATTGGATGGACGGGCCGATATTGTATCGGGCTTTCATTTAATCGGTAAATTGGATTTTCGATTAAATATGGAAAGTTGAGACGTTGGATCTTTTAATTGGATTAAAAGATCAACGGGAATAATTTAAATGGACATTAAATTGGATTTAATGTTGGATTCGTCGTAATTGGATTACGATAAAACCCGGTCCGTTAAATTATACCCGAGAGGAGAAATAATTCCTATTTTGGAATAGGAAGAAGTTGGACTTCTTCCCTTAATTAAACATGGCCAACATGCTCCCTTGGAGGAAGCAAAATCAGCCATGTTTCTTGCTAGGTGGTATGTTGACTTATCTCTTTTGGAAAGAGACAAATCAACTCCAATAAAGCTCTTCTCTTTTGGTATGATTTGATCATACCATAAATTTTGGTAGACTTGGTTGAAGAATTGATGGTGATTGATTGGAATGAATCTATACATCCTTGGATGAACCTAGACACATTCCAATAATCACATTAATTATGTATATATATGAGAATATACAACACCAAGCATAAGTGATTCATTATTCCTCTTTTTCTAGGAAAAAGAGAAGATAAAAATCCTCTCCTCTCTCAATTTTCGTGCTATCTCCCTCTCTTACACTTGTGTTCTTCACTTGATTTTGAATCAAGAAGAAGAACAAAGTAAGTTTAAGAGAACACTAATTCATAGTGTTTCTTTTAAACCGATTCCTTTCTAAACCCGTTCTTTTCTAGCAAGAAGAATGTGTGTTTCTTCCAGTGTAGTGTGGATCACCTTTGTAGTATCCATACGTTTGGATTTCGTAAGCATTCCGGAGAAGGAACAACGCTAGTAGCCGGGAGCATACGCTAAACAATCAAAGGTAACGGTTTATTACGCTTTGATTGATTTCATTTATATATCTATGCCCTATGTGTTTAAATATATATTTTCAATATTTACACATCCTACATCGAACGCCCGGTTGAGCACCCAAGGGTACACCCCTTGGAATTCGCATATTTAAATTAGATTTAAATTTCTGCACAATTTCTCGCTTTCTCGCTTCCGCTCGCGCTCCCGGGCGGATCCGCTTGTCCTTCAACAGTAACTGAACAGAAGGGAACGTTTCCCTTACGGCGTTTAGTAAGGACAGACCGACACTTAGGTCCAAAATGGGTACCTGCATTTTCCGTGCCCTAGACCCTAAGTGATGAGACCGAAGACAGAAGGACAAGCGTACTGTTAGAGCCTAAATGTTCATCCTCGAATATTTCACCTAGTCTCTAGTATCATGGACCGTTGCTAGATGGCACCCATGGTAACGGACGGATTCTAGGAATCCGACCAAGTCTAGCTGAAAGGTGAACCTAAAGAGTCAAACACTATCCACACACACTTAGTATTTAATTTGGAATTAAATGTTGGAGTAAAGGAATGATTAAATTGGATTTAATCGGGTCCTATATTTTCTTGGAGAATTAATTCCTTCTATTTGATAAAGGGAATTAAATTAATAAATTGGATTTATTAAGGGAATTAATTTAATGGGCCTAGAATAAATATTAATATTCATTTATTATATTTATTTGGCCTTTTGGAATATTTAATAGGATTTAAATATTCCATTAAATTAAATTAACGGTTGAGATTTAATGGGAGAGATGAAAGGCTAGGATTGAATTTGACAAGGTCAAATTCTACTTTGACTAGGACTTTGACTAGGTCAAAATCCTAGTCAAATTAAGCTTCTAAAGAGTTGGAGTTTAAAGAGGATTAAACTCCTCCTCTATATAAACCCCTAGCCTTGCACCTTTTGAAGGATGATGAAATTCCAACACACTCACAACACACACTAATTTCGGCCCTCACTCTCCCCGCTCTCGGCCGCCTCTCTCTCTTCCACTCTCCAAGAAACTCTTTTCTTGTTCTCTTGTTCTTGGAACATTAGAACATTGATGAATCAATACCGTTAATTCATAACGTGTTGTTGATTCATCCACTCCAACAAATTACATACATGTTCGTTGCTAGCACGACGTGCAAGATACGTGGGTGGATCGTGTGTCACGATTTGAAGGGTCTCAAGAATGAGATCTTGGTGCAAAACGGGGAACAACGCGTGTAGCCGTTGAAGACGAAAATGACAACGGGTAGGTCTCGGTTTACGTTTTCGCCTCTTTTATTTTTCAACCCTATGGCCTCCATGATTGCTTACATATTGTTAATTCATGAGATACACCGAACACCCGGGAAATTTCAAAGGCACACCCCTTGAAACGTGTTCTTTTATTTTAAAAGCATGTTTTAAATTCCGCAATTTTATTTTTATACCGCGCTTCCGCATTCGCATAATTTTCCCGGGACGATCCACACATTCTTTCAGGCCTAGGGTTTTATATGCGTTTTAAGCATGAAACGTGTTTTGGCATGTTTTAATTAATTCTTTATTTTCTTGATTATTGAAGCATGTCGTTTTATTGCTTTTAATGTTGGAATAGGTGACCAGAAAGCCAATAGGTTTGGCAATTTGTAACCTATCCGACAACTTGATGTGAATGTAATATTATTATGTGATGAATAAGATGAGTATTCGTCACCAATGGTACCTTCTTTGTTGCGCTCATCTTACATTTGTTAAAAATGGTATTTAACTTATATCGCAACAAAGCCCACAGACCATGGATAACAACTCGGGCAGTTGGGCCACGCATTGGATGGTGGTCATGAAACCAACTGATTAAGAGTTGGGTCTGAAACGTTCCAAGTCGAGGACCTCGAGACAGGGCATCGAGAGTCCTATTGAGACTTGCGTCAAGAGTCGTGTTCATTGGATGAGTGCCGTGTTTCATCGGCGACAGGCGTGGGACGGCTACACGATCTTGATGGGTTGGTCGACTGGAGTCGAGCCGACTGGACTGACTCACGGGGATCATCATATGTAGGCCTTGGAGGCTTGGTCGGTATGATTAGTTTTCCTCGGTTCTGATAGTACGGGAGTAATCCTCAGACTTGAGGAATCATGGCAGTCGCGTGCACAGGATGGCTGTATCTTGGATCTGGCGAGAGGTAATCATTCTGTAAGATGATTATCATAAGCCTTGTCCAGTGCAATCAGAATGTGTAGCGAGGACGGTGGATTCCAAGAAGAGGATCCGTCCACTGTCAGTATGTGACAGAGGTATCTCCTATGCACTCGGAGACACGTTCATGCTATTTGAAGCTATGGCCACAGTGGTTGGTCGAACAGGGAATGGTTTCCTGTGTCGACGCAATGAAGCATACGTGGTCTCGAGTATTAAGCATAGATGCCTAGTCAAGGATGGGAACCGACGCCCAATTCCATACCCTAGACTAAGGCCGGGAGACGGTAGACGGAAGGATCGTACCCGTACGGAATCAGCGCCTAAATGTTCACGCCAATTCACCTAGTCTCTAGTGCCATGGACCGTTGCTAGACGGCCACCCATGGTAACGGGCCCTTGTGGGACACGGGCCCAAGTCTAGCTGAGGGTGAACCTAAAGGGTCACACACAAATCACCGAGAAGGTTGAGAGATCGACTTGGAGTCAATCTCGAAGGATAAAATAAGTAATTGGATTACTTAAGGGAATGTCCATTGGATGGACGGGCCGATATTGTATCGGGCTTTCATTTAATCGGTAAATTGGATTTTTGACTAAATATGGAAAGTTGAGATGTTGAGATGTTGGATCTTTTAATTGGATTAAAAGATCAACGGGAATAATTTAAGTGGACATTAAATTGGATTTAATATTGAGTTCGTCGTAATTGGATTACGATAAATCCCGGTCCGTTAAATTATACCCGAGAGGAGAAATAATTCCTAATTTGGGATGGGAAGAAGTTGGACTTCTTTCCTTAATTAAACATGGCCGACACGCTCCCTTGGAGGAAGCAAAATCAGCCATGTTTCATGCTAGGTGGTATGTTGACTTATCTCTTTTGGAAAGAGACAAATCAACTCCAATCAAGCTCTTCCCTTTTGGTATGATTTGATCATACCATAAATTTTGGTAGGCTTGATTGAAGAATTGATGGTGATTGATTGGAATGAATTTAGACATCCTTGGATGAATCAAGACATTCTTGGATGAGCCTAGACACATTCCAATAATCACATTAATTATGTATATATATTAGAATATACAACACCTAGCATAAGCATTTCATTATTCATCTTTTTCTAGGAAAAAGAGAAGAAAAAAATCCTCTCCTCTCTCTCAAAATTTCGTGCTCCCTCCCTCTCTTACACTTGTGTTCTTCACTTGATTTTGAATCAAGAAGAAGAACAAAGTAAATTTAAGTGAACACTAATTCATAGTGTTCTTCTCTTAAACCGATTCCTTCCTAAACCCGTTCTTTTCTAGCAAGAAGAACGTGTGTTTCTTCCGGTGTGGTGTGGATCACCTTTGGAGAATCCATACGTTTGGATTTCGTGAGCATTCCGGAGAAGGAACAACGCTAGTAGCCGGGAGCATATGCTAAACAATCAAAGGTAACGGTTTATTACGCTTTGATTGATTTCATTTGTATATCTATGCCCTATGTGTTTAAATATATATTTTAATATTTACACATCCTACATTGAACGCCCGGTTGAGCACCCAATGGCACAACCCTTGGGATTCGCGTATTTTGAATTTGATTTAAATTTACGTTATTTATCGCTTTTCTCGCTTCCGCTCGCGCTCCCGGGCGGATCCGCTTGTCCTTCAAGTGGTATCAGAGCCCGGTTTGATGTAAGGGGCATAGATCTATGTGTTTGGCATGATCTACTTGCTTTTAAATGGCTTTATTGGCATGTTAGATTACATAAATATATGAATAATATGATGATTCAATTGTTTGGATTTAATGGAGTTTTGGCATGCTTAATTTTGTTAGAATCGATCTAAAGTTGCATGTTTATTTTCAGAATAATATTAATGTTATTGTGCTGAAACAGTTTTGAAAAACACAAAAAAAAAAAAAAATTTGGTCAGGCCGGCAGTGGCCGCGCGCAGGCGGGCGCCTGTGCGGGCGCCACACGTGCGGACGCTGCTGGCCGAGGGCCAGCGCGCGGCACAGCGCGCGCGCTGCCCTGTGCGCGCGGGCGGCCGGCCAGCACAACGGCTGGGCCGTTTTTGTGCCGTTTTTCGAGTTTTTTCGAAAAATTCGATTTTCTGTATTTTCCCGCACAATATTCTGAAAATATGTTAATTTTGCATTTTTGATTTTGGGATAATTGGATTATTCCTTGAATTAAATTTGCTTAATTAATTTGGGATTAATACATGCATTGGATGCATTGTTTAAAATGTCCATTAAATTTAAAATTTGAATTTTGCAGATTATTTGTATAATTATGCTTTTGTGATGTTGGACATTACTTGGGTATTTGTAATATCCATTGGTTATTTTTGCATGATTATTTGGAATAATTATGTTATGTGAGTTGATGGAATCAACATGGGATGATCACAAGAGCCCTAGACCTTATGTATGGATGAATGTATGATCATTTATTTTCTGTTGGGTGGGACCTGCGTGCCTCTTGTTTTTGGGACTATCATCTCCCGTATTTTCAGCCTCATGATGTTAAGGCTTGTTTTCTTTTTACCGATGTATTACTTTCAGTTGTAATGAGAGTAGATAGGATTGGTAAGGTTTCAATTTTAACAAGCAATTGGAGTCGGAGACCCCGAAGAGGAGCATCAAGGCGTGAAACAAGAAGCACTTCAAGGCCCATTGGAATGACAATGGGTTTATTATTATTGTAATAATTTAGGATCACCCTAGACAGACCATAGACTCACTGTGGGCTCAGTGGGTCGCATAGGTTGGGCTTGTGATCATCCTAACAGGGGTATGCTATGTTTTCTGCATGCGGCGTATTTATTTATCGCTTTAAATATTGGATATTTATGCATGCTAAAACACAATAATGTGATGAGGTCTCGGTCGTACAAAAACTCTCATTTGGTTGGACCAAATTAAATATTAGGCCCAGAACGGACTTGGATCTAAATGGTATTTTGGTCTGTCCGAGCCTTCCATCCACAGCAATGTGGTGAGGAAGCTACCACTACCCAAGTGTGGTCTCACGAGTCGTGGCACACTTGGACTAGGGGAAAGCTGCACTATTGTTGTGAACAAAAAGACTGCGCTCGCTGTTTCCCTGTCTCACGAGTCGTGGGGGCCGACAGTTTGAGGCATGATTTGGTTGATGGGTCGGGCCCAACATTGAGTAACATAGTTTGCTTGGAGTCCTCGGAACCATGTGAATAGGTGAGGCAAAATATCTGGGGAATCTCATTGGATGAGAATGATATTGGATATCTCCCACGAGGTCTTCTTCATGTGAATCATAAAAGCGGGGATGGAGATTACGCTTGTGGATCCCAAGCCCACTAGGAAATGATTTCCCGAAACTCCGCTTGAGAGTGGCGGACTTTCGTATAAATAGTGGGAGGGTTAAAGACTAAAAGACCAAGTCTTCAACTTGAACAATAATATTACCATCATCCGCTAATTTCTGCTTTATATTTTCATTAATGTAGATATGTCTAAGAACCCATTAACCATGGTTCTCGAGACTAACAAATTCAACGGAACGAACCACTGAGCTCGCAGTGCATCTATGGTCAATCTAGGGTTGGTCCTACACTATTACATTAATAGTAACCCAATCATCATTCTGATGGGCCTTGGTCTCTTTTCTCTTTCATCTCTTCATGGAAACGCCTTGGATCCTCCATTCTGGGCTCTCCATGTGGACCTTCCTTCTTCTCCACCAAATACATAAAAATAAATCCTCACTCCTATTCTACTCTCATTTCATATGAAAATGAAACCCCAGCGAAAACCCGGGGGGAGTACATAAGGAGGGAGAAAGAATGGCTTATTATTCCAAGGCAACTAGAAAGGGAGAAGGAGAAAGCAGAAAGAGGCACACAGGCCCAACATAAAATTAAACCATACATTCGGTCTAGGGCTCGCGATCATCCATTTCCATTCAACGCACATAATAATATGATCCAATCAAATAAACACATGCTAATACTCTACGATTACCAATCACATCAATCCATGATAAATGCGCTACGTATGAAAAATATGGTGCAACCGTTGGCAATTATTTTTCTCGTTTAGGAAGACCCTTCCTCATTATTTGTAGGTAAGTTATCCCCAGGATTCCAGATCCAATAAACTCAACCTCCCAAAATAATGTTTTTAGAAAATATGCAAAATTTAAACAAATTTTTTTTTCAGAATAATCCAAAAAATAAAAAAATAAAAAATAACGAGAAAAATGACGACGTCAACCGGCTGCCGCCACCGGCAGTAGTCAGCCGGCATGCAGGCCAGCAGGCCCAGCCTGCTGCCCCTGCGGGCGGGCAGGCCCTGCCTGACCGAGTGCGCGCTCGTAGGCCCCTGCCTGCCTGCGCGCGCGCCTGGTCGACAAAAGTGCGCACGGCCGCGCGCGTAGGCACCTCTGCCTGCACGCGCCAGCCACCATCGTCTGCGTGCGCGCGCGCCTAGCAACACCACCTCGGGCGTGCGCTCGCGCACGGCCTCTCTGGCCGCACGTGAAAGAAATCGGTGGATCGTCCCGGGAATTGCGCGAACGGAAGCGCGATAAAAATAAACATACAAAAATTAAGGCATGCTTTTAATTTAAAAGAACACGCTCAAGGGGTGTGCCCTTGAGGTTCCCGGGCGTTTGGTGTATCTCATGATCATAAAGCATGTAAAGAAATCATGGAGGCCATAGAGTTGAAAATTAAAGCGGGACGAAAAAAGTAAAACGAGACCTACCCGTTGTCGTTTTCGTCTTCAACGGCTACTCGCGTTGTTCCCCGTTTTGCACCGAGATCTCGTTCTTGAGACCCTCCAAATCGTGACACACGATCCACCCATGTATCTTGCACGTCGTGCTAGCAACGAACAAGTGTATAATTTTTGGAGTGGATGAATCAACAACACGTTATCAATTAACGGTATTGATTCATCTAAGTTCTAATGTTCCAAGAACAAAAGAACTAAGAAAAATATTTTCTTGTTAGAGAGAGAGGGGCGAACGAGAGGTAAGGAGAGGGGAGAGTGTGTGTTGTGTGTGTGATTTCAAGAATCATCATCCTTCAACTGTTTGTAGGCTAGAGGTTTATATAGAGGAGGAGTTTAATCCTCTTTAAACTCCAACTCTAAGAACTCTAATTTGACTAGGATTTTGACCTAGTCAAAGTCCTAGTCAAACTAGTGTTTGACCTAGTCAAACGAATCCTAGCCTTCCATCTCCCCTTTTCATCTCAACCGTTGATTTTAATTTAATGAAATATTTAAATCCCAATAAATATTCCAAGAGGCTAAAAGAATAAATATAAATATAATATAATAAATAAATATTAATATTTATTCTAAGCCCATTAAATCAACCCTTTAATAAATCCTATTTATTAATTTAATTCCCTTTATCAAATAGAAGGAATTAATTTCTCCAAGAAAATATAGGACCCGATTAAATCTAATTTAATCATTCCTTTACTCCAATATTTAATTCCAAATTAAATACTAAGTGTGTGTGGATAGTGTGTGACTCTTTAGGTTCACCATTCAGCTAGACTTGGTCGGATTCCTAGAATCCGCCCGTTACCATGGGTGGCCATCTAGCAACGGTCCATGGCACTAGAGACTAGGTGAAATATTTGGGGATGAACATTTAGGCTCTAACAGTACACTTGTCCTTCTATCTTCGGTCTCATCACTTAGGGTCTAGGGCACGGAAAATGCAGGTACCCATTTTGGATCTAAGTGTCGGTCTGTCCTTACTAAACGCCGCAAGGGAAACCTTTCCCTTCTGTTCAGTTACTGTGGCCACAGATTTTAGGGACAAGACTGACTCAACTGTCAATACCTCTTGACAGGAGACAGATCCTTTCTTGGAAACTACTGTCACTTTGTACACCCGAGCTGCACTAGACATGGCTTATGACTACTCAAGAGTATTTTGGCAATCTCTCACCATATCTAAGATACAGACCTAATGCACAGGTAAACTCAGCAGTTCCTCAAGTCAAAGGACTTGGCATGTACCGTTGGAACCGGGAATACACGTCATACCTTGCTGACCATACTCAAGGTCCTCCGTAAGACGGTTCCCGCGAGTCACCTCAGTCAGCTGCTTCCTAGCATGCTGACCCACTAACACTGCTTAGATGACCTTCGTCACCCGTCGATGAAATACGACAGCAGATGCTTAGTGCAAGTCTCAAAGGGAATCCCGGTACCCATTTTCGGGATTCCTTGACTTGGAGATTTCCGGACTGATTCGGTAAGACTGATTTCATGGACCTACCTCCAAGCGTAGTCCCAGTCCCCGAAATTGTTTCACAGTCCGTGGGCTTTGTTTGCGTAGTGAACAGAAATGTAAATGCAGATAAGTGAACGTAAACAAAGTATTGCCATATGAATTTTCACTTCTTTATTCATAAATGTTTTATCAAATACCAAAATATTGTCTAGACATAGGTTACATATTCCTGCCAAAATTGGCTTACATGGTCACCTATTCTAACAATCTCCCACTTGACCTTTAAAGCCATTTGCCCATATGCTTAATCCCCATCTTCTCAAGATGTTGCGTATGAGCGCTCTGCGACATAGGCTTTGTCAGCGGGTCTGCTGTGTTGTCTGCCGAGTTGACTCGGTCCATCCGGACGTCACCTCTTCTTACCATTTCTTTAAGAAGATGGTAGCGTCTAAGAATGTGTTTGGAACGGTGATGAGATCTCGGTTCCTTTGCTTGCGCTATTGCGCCGTTGTTATCACAGAAGATGACAACAGGCTCGGCGATGCTAGGCACCACACCCAACTCTTGGATATAGTTTCTCATCCAAACCGCCTCCTTAGCAGCTTTTGAAGCTGCTATGTATTCAGCCTCTGTGGTGGAGTCAGCAATGGTTGCTCGCTTGGAACTTTTCCAAGCTACTACTCCTCCATTGAGTTTGAATACGTACCCCGATTGAGACTTGGCATCATCGTCATTAGACCGGAAGCTAGCGTCGCTAAAGCCTTCCAGAATTAGTTCTCCATTGCCATAGACTAGGAACATGTCCTTAGTCCTCCTTAGGTATTTAAGGATGCCCTTAACAGCATTCCAATGTGCCTCTCCTGCGCAGGACTGATATCTGCTTTTCACGCTCAAAGCGTATGCAATGTCAGGCCTAGTGCAGTGAACCGCATATTGTATGCTACCTACGGCAGAAGCATAGGGGATGACCTTCATCCTTTCAAGTTCCTCATCAGTCTGTGGGGACTGTTTCTTGGATAACTTGATCCCATGCCTCATTGGAAGGAATCCTCGTTTGGAGTTGTCCATTCGATATCTCTTTAGGACTTTCTCCATATACGAGTTTTGGGTGAGTCCTAACATCCTTTTAGATCTGTCCCTGACAATCTGGATGCCTAGGATGTAGGAGGCTTCACCCAAGTCCTTCATGGAAAACTGGGTTGACAACCGTGCTTTTGTGTTTCCTAACATTCTAACGTCATTACCAATGAGCAGAATGTCATCCACATAAAGCACTAGGAACACTATTGAGCTCCCACTGACTTTCTTGTATACACGAGGGTCGGATTCATTTTTGATGAAGTCATAACCCCGTATTACTTCATCAAAGCGAATGTTCCAACTTCGGGAGGCTTGTTTGAGGCCATAGATGGACTTCTGGAGACGACAGACTTTCTGCTCTTCTTCAGTGACCGTGAAACCCTGCGGCTGATCTATATAGATCTCTTCTTCAACGAACTCATTGAGGAAGGCCGTTTTCACGTCCATCTGCCATATCTCATAGTCATACCATGCTGCTATGGCGAGCAGAATCTGTATGGACATAGCCATGGCTACTGGCGAGTAGGTATCCTCAAAATCGACCCCGGGTCATTGAGTGTATCCCTTAGCTACAAGCCTAGCCTTAAAGGTTGTGACTTCTCCATCAACGCCAAGTTTGCGCTTGAAGACCTACTTACAGCCCACTGGCTTAACACCTTTCGGTGGATGTACAAGACTCCAGACTTGGTTCTCGCTCATGGAGTCCATTTCGGCTTTCATGGCCTCAAGCCATTTCCTGGAGTCGATGTTAGACATCGGTTCTCCATAAGTCTTAGGATCGTTATCCAAAAGATCGGTCGCACCTAGAAAGCCATATCTCACTGGAGGTCTGGACTCTCTAGTGGACCTACGGAGAACGGGAACGTCAGTGGTGACTGTGGGCGCTGACTGTATCGGAGCCGGCGGTTCAAGAACCGGGACTGGCTGTTCCTGAGGCTGTCCTTCATGCCTAGCATGTTGGATTTCTCGAGGTTGGTCAGCCCTTCGGCTGTTAATCCTGAATCCTCTAAGTGAGGGTTCCGCGGCCTCCTCTGATGGCTGGATTTCATCACTTCACTCCTCAAGGATCAGCTCATCAGGTTGGATATCCTCCGGGAAGCCTTGTTCCAAGAATACTGCATTTCTTGAAACAAACACCTTTTGTTCCAAGGAGTCATAAAAGTAATAACCCGCAGTTTCTTTAGGGTATCCAACGAACCTGCATAAGCTAGACCTAGATTCTAACTTATCTCCCACTAACCTCTTGACGTATGCGGGGCTACCCCACACTTTCAAGTAGTTGTAGGATGCAGGCTTGCCGTGCCATATCTCATATGGCGTTTGGGTCAATGTACTAGTAGGCGCTAAATTCAACAATTTGGCCGCCGTTTCTAGTGCATAGCCCCAAAACGATAAGGGCAATTTGGTAAAACTCATCATGGACCGAACCATGTCCAACAGGGTTCGATTCCTCCTTTCAGAGACACCATTTAACTGTGTGGTGTTCCTAGAGGTGTCCATTCTGATATTATACCATGTTCTTTTAGACAATTTAGGAACTCTGTACTAAGGTACTCACCGCCTCGGTCCGACCGAAGGATATTAATTTTGCAGTTGGTTTGGTTCTCCACTTCAAGTCTGAATTCTTTAAACCTCTCAAGAGCTTCAGACTTGTACCTCATTAGGTAAACATAACCATACCGCGAATGATCATCGGCGAAGGTTATGAAGTAGGAGAACCCACCTCGGGCTTGCGTCCTTAGTGGTCCACATACGTCTGTATGCACCAAGTCCAACAGACCTGTGGCAAGCCTGCTTTGTCCTACAAAGGGCTTATTGGTCATTTTCCCTCTTAGACAGGATTCAAAAGTTGGTAGATCTCTCAAGTCCCCAACCTCTAGGTTCTTTGAGTCTACCAACCTTTTCATCCTATCTTGGGATATGTGACCTAGCCTAGCGTGCCACAGACGTGCGTTCCCGTTATTATCTAATTTTTGTTTGTGTTGTGCATTGAGGACGAAATTCGTTTGTTGCAAGATAGAGTCCGTTATGCAATGTACCAAGTAGATGAGCAATTCCACACCTCATCAAATAAAAGCAATTTTTGTTGATTCTAAACTCATAACCACTATTGTCCAACAATGGAATGAAAATGATGTTTTTAATCATACTGGGTACAAAATAAACTTGCTCTAAATCTATGCTAATTCTATCACTAATCACTAGAGTGGCGGATCCTACTGCTTCTGCCAAGATGGCCTTGCCATTCCCAAGCTTCAGGATCATGTCCCCGCTACCCAGTTTTCGCTTATTTTCAACACCTGCAAGTTATTGCAAATGTGAGCTCCACAGCCGGTATCTAATACCCAAGAGGCAAAATTAGTGACCATATTAACCTCAATCACATATATACCTTGGTTCGAGAAGAGTTTGGGGCACTCTCTCTTCCAATGCCCTTTCTTACGGCAGTTGATACATATGTCATATGCCTTCGACTGTTGCTTGGAGACAACCTTTCGCTTTCCTTTGCCTTTCCCCTCTTTGGCAATGGGAACACTCTTAGTGTTCGTAGCTGCTTTGACGGCCTTTCCCTTCCCTTTCGTCTTCTTCCAACGTCCGGCACCCTTGCCTTTCGTATTAGAAGTCGAAGCACCTCCAAACAATACCGAAGGCGTGGATGAATGCCCTTCTCAAGTGCGTTCATGTTGTAGTTGACGATAAATTGGTCAAAGGAGGGTGGGAGTGACTGAAGGATCACATCTATGTACGTTTCATTGTCGAGACCTGCCTTTAGGTCCTCGAGCTTTTCCACCAGGGTAAGCATTTTAACCCCGTGCTCTTGTACAAAGGATCCTTCTGTCATTTTCGTTCCAATGAACGCCTTGGTCGCGACATAACTAGTATGCCGGTCCGGGACTGCATAGCAATCCTTAAGGCGAGCCATAATGGAAGGGACATCGTCTAGCCTTTCATATTGCTTCTGAATCTCATTGGTCATCGAAGCAAGTATGATGCTACGGACCTTCCGATTATCCTTATGCCAAGTCTCGAACGTCTCACGTTCTTCTGGCGTGGATCCTTCCGGTAAGGTCCTAAGGAGAGGCTCGTCCATGACGTAGCCTTGGTTCTCGTAATCTAGGACTATCCTGAGATTGCACAACCAGTCGTTGTAGTTTGTTCCATTGAATTTGTTTGTCTCAAGAATGGTGGAAAGTGGGTTCTTAGACATTTTAAAATCTACATTTTAGAAAACAGCGCGCGATCAGCAGAAAATAAAAGACGGTGGTTTGATAAAATAATTAAATGCATGGACTTTAGTCATTTAATCCTCCCACTATTTATACGAAAACACGGTACTCTCAAACGTGATTTTCGAAAAATCCTTTCCAAGTGGGCTTGGGATCCACAACGTCAATCTAGGGTTGGTCCTATACTATTACATTAATAGTAACCCAATCATCATGCTAATGGGCCTTGGTCTCTTTTTCTCTTTCTTCACTTCATGGAAAACTCCAAGGGGCCACTCGTCTGGGCTCTCCATGTGGTTCTTCCTTCTTCTCCACCAATTACAAAAAATAGAAACCTCACTCCTAGTCTACTCTCATTACATATTAAAAATTAGAAACCCCAGCGAAATGCCAGGGGGAATACATAAGGAGGGAGGTAGAATGCCTTATTATTCCAAGGCAACTAGAAAGAGAGAAGGAGAAAGCAGTAAAAGAGGCACACAGGCCCAACAGAAAATAAACCATACATCCGGTCTAAGACTCGTGATCATCCATTTCCATCCAACACACATAATCACATGATCGAATCATATAATTACTATATACCAACAATACATGATTACCAATCATAAACATCCAAAATAATAAATGAATATATGCACAACGTGTGAAAAAATAAAACACAAATATTGGTAATATTATTTTCTCGTTTTAGGAAAACCTTTCCTCATTATTTTAAGTAAAATAACCCCGGGATTCCAAATCCAATTTATTTTACTCCTAAAATAATGTCTTTAGAAAAATAGGCATAATTGAACCCAAAACGATTTTTCAGAATTAATTCAAAATTAAAACTGAAAATAATTACAGAATAAAAGAAAAAAAAACACTGCTAGGGTTTTGAAACCCTAGCAGCAGCAGCAGCCGCCGCCGCCGCCGCCGGCAGCGGCCCGCTGGCACGCGCACAGGGCAGCAGGCTCAACCTGCCGCCCCTGCGCGCGCGCAGGCACTGCCTGGCCGGGCGTGCGCGCGCAGGCCCCTTGTCTGCGTGCGCGCGCACCTGGCTGGCAGCGCGCTGCGCGGCCTGGCATTCCGGCAGGCCGCCGCGCGCGCAGGCTCCCTTGCCTTGCGCGCGCGCTGGCCTGCTGGCTGCCGGCCGTGCCGTGCGCAGTGCGCGCGCAGACGCGCACTGGGCACGCCTGCCGGGCACGCGCGCGCAGACTCCTCCGTCTGCGTGCGCGCGCGCCTGGCGGCGCTGCCCAGAGCCCGTTCGCGCGCGGACTCGCAGGCGCGCAGCCTTGCACGCACGCGCGCGCGCAGACACCCTTGTCTGCGTGCGCGCGCGCTGCCCCTGCGCGACCGGCTGGGCGGGCGCGCAGGCCTCCCTTGCCTGCACGCGTAAGCCCTGCCGGCTGCGTGCGGCTGCGCGCGGCCAGCCCTCCCGGCTGGCCGGCTGCGTCGTTTCTCGTTTTTTCGTTCAATTTTCCACCCCGTTTCCCAAGGAAAACAGAAAAATACCAACATTCAGAAATTCACACGAATTAAAAGCAATAAAACCGACATGCTTAAAGTTAAGAAAAATCAAGATTTAATATAAAACATGCCAATATCACGTTTCATGCTTAGAACGCACATTAACCCTAGGCCTATACACAGAATCGGGAAAGAAATCGAAGGATCGTCCCGGGAATTGCGCGATAAAATAAACATACAAAAATTAAGGCATGCTTTTAATTTAAAAGAACACGCTCAAGGGGTGTGCCCTTGAGGTTCCCGGGCGTTCGGTGTATCTCATGATTATAAAGCATGTAAAGAAATCATGGAGGCCATAGAGTTGAAAATTAAAGCGGGACGAAAAAAGTAAAACGAGACCTACCGTTGTCGTTTTCGTCTTCAACGGCTACTCGCGTTGTTTCCTGTTTTGCACCGAGATCTCGTTCTTGAGACCCTCCAAATCGTGACACACGATCCACCCACGTATCTTGCACGTCGTGCTAGCAACGAACAAGTGTATAATTTTTGGAGTGGATGAATCAACAACACGTTATCAATTAACGGTATTGATTCATCTAAGTTCTAATGTTCCAAGAACAAAAGAACTAAGAAAAATATTTTCTTGTTAGAGAGAGAGGGGCGGACGAGAGGTAAGGAGAGGGGAGAGTGTGTGTTGTGTGTGTGATTTCAAGAATCATCATCCTTCAACTGTTTGGAGGCTAGAGGTTTATATAGAAGAGGAGTTTAATCCTCTTTAAACTCCAACTCTAAGAACTCTAATTTGACTAGGATTTTGACCTAGTCAAAGTCCTAGTCAAACTAGTGTTTGACCTAGTCAAACGAATCCTAGCCTTCCATCTCCCCTTTTCATCTCAACCGTTGATTTTAATTTAATGGAATATTTAAATTGTTGGAATAGGTGACCAGAAAGCCAATAGGTTTGGCAATTTGTAACCTATCCGACAACTTGATGTGAATGTAATATTATTATGTGATGAATAAGATGAGTATTCGTCACCAATGGTACCTTCTTTGTTGCGCTCATCTTATATTTGTTAAAATGGTGTTTAACTTATATCGCAACAAAGCCCACAGACCATGGATAACAACTCGTGGAGTTGGGCCACGCATTGGATGGTGGTCATGAAACCAACTGATTAAGAGTTGGGTCTGAAACGTTCCAAGTCGAGGACCTCGAGACAGGGCATCGAGAGTCCTATTGAGACTTGCGTCAAGTGTCGTGTTCATTAGATGAGTGCCGTGTTTCATCGGCTACAAGCGTGGGACACCTACACGATCTTGATGGGTTGGTCGACTGGGGTCGAGCCGACTGGACTGACTCGCGGGGATCATCATATGGAAGCCTTGAAGGCTTGGTCGGTATGATTGGATTCCCCGGTTCCGATAGTACGGGAGTAATCCTCAGACTTGAGGAATCATGGCAGTCACGTGCACAGGACGGCTGTATCTTGGATCTGGCGAGAGGTGATCATTCTGTAAGATGATCATTATAAGCCTTCTCCAGTGCAGTCAGAATGTGTAGCGAGGACGGTGGATTCCAAGAAGAGGATCCGTCCCCTGTCAGTATGTGACAGAGGTATCTCTTATGCACTCGGAGACACGTTCATGCTGTTTGAAGCTGTGGCCACAGTGGTTGGTCGAACAGGGAATGGTTTCCTGTGTCGACGCAATGAAGCATACGTGGTCTCGAGTATTAAGCATAGATGCCTAGTCAAGGATGGGAACAGACGCCCAATTCCATACCCTAGACTAAGGCCGGGAGACGGTAGACGGAAGGATCGTACCCGTACGGAATCGGCGCCTAAATGTTCACGCCAATTCACCTAGTCTCTAGTGCCATGGACCATTGCTAGACGGCCACCCATGGTAACGGGCCCTTGTGGGACACGAGCCCAAGTCTAGCTTAGGGTGAACCTAAAGGGTCACACACAAATCACCGAGGAGGTTGAGAGATCGACTTGGAGTCAATCTCGAAGGATAAATTAAGTAATTGGATTACTTAAGGGAAAGTCCATTGGATGGACGGGCCGATATCGTATCGGGCTTTCATTTAATCGGTAAATTGGATTTTCGATTAAATATGGAAAGTTGAGATGTTGAGACGTTGGATCCTTTAATTGGATTAAAAGATCAACGGGAATAATTTAAGTGGACATCAAATTGGATTTAATATTGGGTTCGTCGTAATTGGATTACGATAAATCCCGGTCCGTTAAATTATACCCGAGAGGAGAAATAATTCCTAATTTGGGATGGGAAGAAGTTGGACTTCTTTCCTTAATTAAACATGGCCGACACGCTCCCTTGGAGGAAGCAAAATCAGCCATGTTTCATGCTAGGTGGTATGTTGACTTATCTCTTTTGGAAAGAGACAAATCAACTCCAATCAAGCTCTTCCCTTTTGGTATGATTTGATCATACCATAAATTTTGGTTGGCTTGATTGAAGAATTGATAGTGATTGATTGGAATGAATCTAGACATCCTTGGATGAACCTAGACACATTCCAATAATCACATTAATTATGTATATATATTAGAATATATAACACCTAGCATAAGTGATTCATTATTCATCTTTTTCTAGGAAAAAGAGAAGAAAAAAATCCTCTCCTCTCTCTCAAAATTTCGTGCTCCCTCCCTCTCTTACACTTGTGTTCTTCACTTGATTTTGAATCAAGAAGAAGAACAAAGTAAGTTTAAGAGAACACTAATTCATAGTGTTCTTCTCTTAAACCGATTCCTTCCTAAACCCGTTCTTTTCTAGCAAGAAGAACGTGTGTTTCTTCCGGTGTGGTGTGGATCACCTTTGGAGAATCCATACGTTTGGATTTCGTGAGCATTCCGGAGAAGAAACAACGCTAGTAGCCGGGAGCATACGCTAAACAATCAAAGGTAACGGTTTATTACGCTTTGATTGATTTCATTTGTATATCTATGCCCTATGTGTTTAAATATATGTTTTAATATTTACACATCCTACATCGAACGTCCGGTTGAGCACCCAAGGGTACATCCCTTGGGATTCGCGTATTTTGAATTTGATTTAAATTTACGCAATTTCTCGCTTTTCTCGCTTCCGCTCGCGCTCCCGGGCGGATCCGCTTGTCCTTCAAGTGGTATCAGAGCCCGGTTCGATGTAAGGGGCATAGATCTATGTGTTTGGCATGATCTACTTGCTTTTAAATGGTTTATTGGCATGTTAGATTACATAAATATATAAAATAATATGATGATTCAATTGTTTGGATTTAATGGACTTTTGGCATGCTTAATTTTGTTAGATTGGATCTAAAATTGCATGCTTATTTTCAAAATAATATTAATGTTATTGTGCTGAAATAGTTTTGAAAAACACAAAAAAAAAAAAAATTTGGTCGGGCCGGCAGTGGCCGCGCGCGGACGCTGCGCATAGGCGCGCGCGCGCTGTGCGCAGCCGGCCGCTGCTGGCCAAGGGCCAGCGTGCGGCACAGCGCGCGCGCGCTGCCCTGTGCGCGCGGGCGGCCGGCCAGCACAACGGCTGGGCCGTTTTGTGCCGTTTTTCGACTTTTTCCGGAAAATTTGATTTTTTGTATTTTCTGCACAATATTCTGAAAATATGTTAATTTTGCATTTTTGATTTTGGGATAATTGGATTATTCCTTGAATTAAATTTGCTTAATTAATTTGGGATTAATACATGCATTGGATGTATTGTTTAAAATGTCCATTAAATTTAAAATTTGAATTTTGCATATTATTTGTATATTTATGATTTTGTGATGTTGGACATCACTTGGGTATTTGGAACATCCATTGGTTATTTATGCATGATTATTTGGAATAATTATGTTATGTGACTTGATGGAATCAACATGGGATGATCACAAAGCCCTAGACCTTGTGTATGGATGAATGAATGTTTATTTATATTCTGTTGGGTGGGGCCTGCGTGCCTCTTGTTTTTGGGACTATCATCTCCCGTATTTTCAGCCTCATGATGTTAAGGCTTGTTTTCTTTATTACCGATGTATACTTGCAGTTGTAATGAGAGTAGATAGGATTGGTGAGGTTTCAATTTTAACAAGCAATTGGAGTCGGAGACCCCAAGGAGGAGCATCAAGGCGTGAAACAAGAGCACTACAAGGCCCATTGGAATGATAATGGGTTTATTATTATTGTTATAATTTAGGACCACCCTAGACAGACCATAGACTCACTGCGGGCTCAGTGGGTCACCTAGGTTGGGCTTGTGATCATCCTAAGCACGGGTATGCTATATTTTCTGCATGCGGCGTATTTATTTATCGCTTTAAATATTGGATATTTATGCATGCTAAAACACAATAATGTGATGAGGTCTCGGTCATACACAATCTCTCATTTGGTTGGACCAAATTAAATATTAGGCCCAGAACGGACTTGGATCAAAATGGTATTTTGGTCTGTCCGAGCCTTCCATCCACAGCAATGTGGTGAGGAAGCTACCACTACCCAAGTGTGGTCTCACGAGTCGTGGCACACTTGGACTAAGGGAAAGTTGCACTATTGTTGTGAACAAAAAGACTGCGCTCGTTGTTTCCCTGTCTCACGAGTCGTGGGGGGCGACAGTTTGAGGTATGATTTGGTTGATGGGTCGGGCCTAACACTGAGTAACATGGTTCGCTTGGAGTCCTCGGAACCATGGTAATAGGTGAGGCAAAATATCTTGGGAATCTCATTGGATGAGAATGATATTGGATATCTCCCACAAGGTCTTCTTCATGTGAATCGTAAAAGCGGGGCATGGAGATTACGCTTGTGGATCCAAGCCCACTAGGAAATGGTTTCCCGAAACTCCGCTTGAGAGTGGCGGACTTTTGTATAAATAGTGGGAGGGTTAAAGACTAAAAGACCAAGTCTTCAACTTGAACAATAATATTACCATCATCTGCTAATTTCTGCTTTACATTTTCATTAATGTAGATATGTCTAAGAACCCGTTAACTATGATTCTTGAGACTAAAAAATTCAACGGAACGAACTACTCGGACTGGCTGAGAAACTTGAGGATTGTCCTCGGTTTCGAGAACCATGGCTACGTCTTGGACGAGCCGCCACCGAGCAACTTACCGGAGGGGTCCACGCCTGAAGAACGTTTGACGTTCGAGAAATGGCATGAGGACAACCGGAAAGTACGCAGTATCATACTGGCTTTGATGTCTAACGACATCCAGAAGCAGTATGAGAGGCTGGACAACGTCTCCGCCATAATGCTCCGCATGAACGAGGTTCATGCGGTTCCGGATAGGCATATTAGATATGCCGCCACAAAAGCATTCTTTGGCACCAAGCTCGCTGAAGGAGCGTCTGTACAAAGTCATGGGGTCAAGATGGTCTCCCTAGTGGAGAAACTCGAGGACCTTAATGCTGGGCTTAACAATGACACGTACATTGACGTGATCCTCCACTCGCTTCCTCCATCCTATGACCCGTTTGTTGTAAACTACAACATGAACGGACTTGAGAAGTCTATTCATGAGTTGATCAACATGCTGGTCCAATACGAGGCAACGACCCACAAGTCGGCACCGGCGGTATTGATAGGAAAGGCTTCGACCTCCAAGGCGAATGGCAAGAGGGCCGGACGCTGGAAGAGGAAGAAGGGCAAAGGGAAGACGGTTGTGGCCCCTGCTCACGCTCCGGGCGTCCATGTTGCTCCGGTTGGACCGAGCAAAGGGAAAGGGAAGGCCCGTAGTTCTCAGCGGTCCAAGGCAAATGATGTCTGCATGCATTGCCAAGGGAAAGGGCATTGGAAGAGGGAGTGCCCACAACTCCTCTCCAACCCAGGTGTGTTTGTGGTTGAAGTTAATATGATTACTAATTCTGCTTCATGGGTATTGGATACCAGGTGTGGTGCTCACATCTGCAGTGATCTGCAGGCACTGCAAAGAAGTAGAAGGCTAACCAAGGATGAGATGATCCTGAGGCTAGGCGATGGCAAGGCCGTTGCTGCGGAGGCCGTAGGATCACTAGAGTTAGCCATTAGTAGTCATGTTAGGATTGTACTGAACGACTGTTTCAATGTACCTAGTATGATTAAAAACATTGTTTCCATCCCGGTCCTTGATAAGGAGGGATATGAATTTACCATCAATAAAAACGGTTTTTTCATTATCAAAGATGGTATTTCTCATCTGCTTGGTACATTGGTCAACGGTCTGTACATACTTCAACAATCTAATTGGATTATGACTGCAGAACACAAACGAAAACGTGATGATCATAATAACGCACAGATATGGCATGCGAGGTAAGGTCATATCTCTAAAGATAGGATAAGAAGGTTGGTGGACTCAAGGAGTCTAGAAATAGACGATTTGGACAACCTACCGACCTGCGAATCCTGTCTAAAGGGAAAGATGACCAAGAAACCCTTTGTTGGACAAAGTACGCTAGCCAGTGGTCTGTTGGATTTGATCCATACCGTTCCAAACATATGCTTAGACGCTACCATCTTCTTAGAGAAATGGTAGGAAGAGGTGACGTCCGGATGGACCGAGTCAACTCGGCAGACAACACAGCAGACCCGCTGACAAAGCCTATGTCGCAGAGCGCTCATACGCAACATCTTGAGAAGATGGGGATTAAGCATATGGGCAATTGGCTTTAAAGGTCAAGTGGGAGATTGTTAGAATAGGTGACCATGTAAGCCAATTTTGGCAAGAATATGTAACCTATGTCTAGACAATTCTTTGGTATTTGATAAAATATGTATGAATAAAGAAGTGAAAATTCATATGGCAATACTTTGTTTACGTTCACTTATCTGCATTTACATTTCTGTTCACTACGCAAACAAAGCCCACGGACTGAGAAACGATTTCGGGGACTGGGACTACGGTTGGAGGTAGGTGCATGAAATCAGTCTTACCGAATCAGTCCGGAAATCTCCAAGTCAAGGAATCCCGAAAATGGGTACCGGGATTCCCTTTGAGACTTGCACTAAGCATCTGCTGCCGTATTTCATCGATGGGTGACGAAGGTCGTCTAAGCAGTGTTAGTGGGTCAGCATGCTAGGAAGCAGCTGACTGAGGTGACTCGCGGGAACCGTCTTACGGAGGACCTTGAGTATGGTCAGCAAGGTATGACGTGTATTCCCGGTTCCAACGGTACAGGCCAAGTCCTTTGACTTGAGGAACTGCTGAGTTTACCTGTGCATCAGGTCTGTATCTTAGATATGGTGAGAGATTGCCAAAATACTCTTGAGTAGTCATAAGCCATGTCTAGTGCAGCTCGGGTGTACAAAGTGACAGTAGTTTCCAAGAAAGGATCTGTCTCCTGTCAAAAGGTGTTGACAGTTGAGTCTCATATACGCTCTGTGTCTTGTCCCTAAAATCTGTGGCCACAGTGACTGAACAGAAGGGAAAAGGTTTCCCTTGCGGCGTTTAGTGAGGACAGACCGACACTTAGGTCCAAAATGGGTACCTGCATCTTCCGTGCCCTAGACCCTAAGTGATGAGACCGAAGACAGAAGGACAAGTGTACTGTTAGAACCTAAATGTTCATCCCCGAATATTTCACCTAGTCTCTAGTGCCATGGACCGTTGCTAGATGGCCACCCATGGTAACGGACGGGTTCTAGGAATCCGACCAAGTCTAGCTGAATGGTGAACCTAAAGAGTCACACACTATCCACACACACTTAGTATTTAATTTGGAATTAAATATTGGAGTAAAGGAATGATTAAATTAGATTTAATCGGGTCCTATATTTTCTTGGAGAAATTAATTCCTTCTATTTGATAAAAGGAATTAAATTAATAAATAGAATTTATTAAAAGGATTGATTTAATGGGCTTAGAATAAATAATAATATTTATTTATAATATTATATTTATTCTTTTAGCCTTTTGGAATATTTAATAGGATTTAAATATTGCATTAAATTAAAATCAACGGTCGAGATGGAAAGGGGAGATGGAAGGCTAGGATTCGTTTGACTAGGTCAAACACTAGTTTGACTAGGACTTTGACTAGGTCAAAATCCTAGTCAAATTAGGTTACTTAGAGTTTGAGTTTAAAGAGGATTAAACTCTTCCTCTATATAAACCCCTAGCTTCCAACATTTAAGGGATGATGATTCTTGAAAAACACACACAACACACACTCTCCCTCTCCTACCTCTCGTCCGCCCCCTCTCTCTTTCTCTAGCAAGAAAATATTTTTCTTAGTTCTTTTTGTTCTTGGAACATCAAGAACTTAGACGAACCAATACCGTTAATTGATAACGAGTTATTAATTCGTCCACTCCAAAAATAATACTTGTTCGTTGCTAGCACGACGTGCAAGATACGTGGGTGGATCGTGTGTCACGATTTGGAGGATCTCAAGAACGAGGTCTTGGTGCAAAACGGGGAAGAACGCGAGTAGTAGTTGAAGACGAAAACGACAACGGGTAGGTCTCGTTTAAGATTTTCATCCCTCTTTATTTTATTTTTTTTAACTCTATGGCCTCCATGATTTATTTAATTGTTTTATGATCATGAGATACACCGAACGCCCGGGAACCTCAAGGGCACACCCCTTGAGCGTGTTCTTTAAATTAAAAGCATGCCTTTTATTTTAATATGTTTATTTTTACCGCGCTTCCGCATTCGCGCAATTCCCGGGACGATCCACCGGATTTTCTTTCAGTGGTATCAGAGCCCGGTTCGGGGTATAGGCCTAGGGTTTATGTGCGTTATAAGCATGAAACGTGAAATTGGCATGTTTTTTATTAAATCTTGATTGTTCTTGATTTTAAGCATGTCGATTTTATTTTTTGATTCGTGTGAATTTACGAATGTTGGTGATTTTCTGTTTTTCTTTGGAAACGGGGTGGAAAAATTGAACGGAAAACGAGAAACGACGCAGCCGGCCAGTCGGGAGGGCCGGCCGCGCGCAGCCGCACGCTGCCGGCAGGGCCGATGCGCGCAGGCAAGGGAGGCCTGCGCGCGCCCGCCCAGGCAGCCGCGCGGGAGCAAGCGCGCAGCCAGGAAGGCTGCGCGCAGGCGCGCTCATGCGCGCGCGCACGCGCAAGGCCGCGCACCTGCGAGTCCGCGCGCGGACGGGCCCTGGGCGGCGCCGCCAGGCGCGCGCGCACGCAGACGAAGGAGTCTGCGCGCGCGCGCCCGGCAGGCGTGCCCAGTGCGCGTCTGCGCGCGCACTACGCACGGCACGGCCGGCAGCCAGCAGGCCAGCGCGCGCGCACGCAGGCAACAGGCGTGCGCGCGGGCGCCCGGCCAGGCAGTGCCTGCGCGCGCGCAGGGGCGGCAGGCTGAGCCTGCTGCCCTGCGCGCGTGCCGGCGGCGGCGGCGGCGGCAGCTGCTGCTACTAGGGTTTCAAAACCCTAGCAGTATTATTCTTTTATTTTTAATTATTTTCAGTTTTAATTTTGAATTAATTCTGAAAAATCATTTTTGGTTCAATTATGCCTTTTTTTCTAAAGACATTATTTTAGGAGTAAAATAAATTGGATTCGGAATCCCGGGTTATTTTACTTAAAATAATGAGGAAAGGTTTTCCTAAAACAAGAAAATATTATTGCCAATATTTGCGTTTTATTTTTTCACACGTTTTGCACATATTCATTAATTATTTTGGATATTTATGATTGGAAATCATATGTTGTTGGTATTATGTAATTATGTGATTGGATCATGTGATTATGTGTGTTGGATGGAAATGGATGATCGCGAGCCCTAAGACCGGATGTATGGTTTATTTTCTGTTGGGCCTGTGTGCCTCTTTTACTGCTTTCTCCTTCTCTCTTTCTAGTTGCCTTGGAATAATAAGGCATTCTACCTCCCTCCTTATGTACTCCCCCCGGGTTTTCGCTGGGGTTTCTATTTTTTAATATGTAATGAGAGTAGACTAGGAGTGAGGTTTCCTTTTTTGTAATTGGTGGAGAAGAAGGAAGGACCACATGGAGAGCCCAGACGGGAGGCCCCTTGGTGTTTTCCATAAAGTGAAGAAAGAGAAAAAGAGACCAAGGCCCATCAGCATGATGATTGGGTTACTATTAATGTAATAGTATAGGACCAACCCTAGATTGACCATAGATCCACTGCGGGCTCAGTGGATCGCATAGGATTCGGGCTCGTGATCATCCAACAGGGGCGTGCTAGGCTTTAATTTTGCATGTGGTTATGATGATGGATGAATGGATTATTTATTTATCGTATAACTGCTATGAATGGTTTATTTACGCATTATGGATGTATGTGTAGATATTTATTTGAGATCTCGGTCATTACTTACTCTCACATTGGTTGGACCAATGTCAAAATACTAGACCCTAGACAAAGTGGACAGAACTCTAGGAGTTTGTCCATGCCTTCCAATCCATGGCATAGTGAGGAAGCTGCTTTAGGTCAATAGCATGGTCTCACGAGTCGTGGCACGTTATTGTACTTAAAAGGAAGTTGCATTATGTCATGAACGAAAAAGCGGGCTGCTGCTACCTGTCTCACGAGTCGTGGGGTACCAGTAGGTCCGTGGCTCGGTCGATTGGGTTGGGTCTAAAGCCCAATTAACATGATTCGCTTGGAGTCCTCGGGATCATGTGAAAGGGTGAGGCAATAATCTTGGGAATCTCGTGGAACGAGAATGGTATGGAATACCTCCCACAGGATCTTTTCCATGCGAATCGTAAAAGCGGGGTATGGGAAAAATCGTTGTGGATCCCAAGCCCACTTGGAAAGGATTTCCCGAAAATCACGTTTGAGAGTACCGTGTTTTTGTATAAATAGTGGGAGGATTAAATGACTAAAGTCCATGCATTTAATTATTTTATCAAACCATCGTGTTTTATTTTCTGCTGATCGCGCACTGTTTTCTAAAATGTAGATTTTAAAATGTCTAAGAACCCACTTTCCACCATTCTTGAGACAAACAAATTCAATGGAACAAACTACAACGACTGGTTGAGAAATCTCAGGATAGTCCTAGATTACGAGAACCAAGGCTACGTCATGGACGAACCTCTCCCTAGGACCTTACCGGAAGGATCCACGCCAGAAGAACGTGAGACGTTCGAGAATTGGCATAAGGATAACCGGAAGGTCCGTAGCATCATACTTGCTTCGATGACCAATGAGATTCAGAAGCAGTATGAAAGGCTAGACGATGTCCCTTCCATTATGGCTCGCCTAAAGGATTGCTATGCAGTCCCGGACCGGCATACTAGGTATGTCACGACCAAGGCGTTCTTTGGAACTAAAATGACAGAAGGATCCTCTGTACAAGAGCACGGGGTTAAAATGCTTACCCTGGTGGAAAAGCTCGAGGACCTAAAGGCAGGTCTCGATAATGAAACGTAAATAGATGTGATCCTTCAGTCACTCCCACCCTCCTTTGACCAATTTATCGTCAACTACAACATGAACGCACTTGAGAAAGGCATTCATGAGTTGATCAATATGTTGGTGCAATACGAGGCAACGACTAAGAAGTCCACGCCTTCGGTATTGTTTGGAGGTGCTTCAACTTCTAATACGAAAGGCAAGGGTGCCGGACGTTGGAAAAAGAAGAAAGGGAAGGGAAAGGCCGTCAAAGCAGCTACGAACACTAAGAGTGTTCCCATTGCCAAAGAGGGGAAAGGCAAAGGAAAGGGAAAAGTTGTCTCCAAGCAACAGTCAAAGGCATATGACATATGTATCAACTGCCGTGAGAAAGGGCATTGGAAGAGAGAGTGCCCCAAACTCTTCTCGAACCAAGGTATATATGTGATTGAGGTTAATATGGTCACTAGTTCTGCCTCTTGGGTATTAGATACCGGCTGTGGGAGCTCACATTTGCAATGACTTGCAGGTGTTGAAAAGAAGCAGAAAACTGGGGTAGCGGGGACATGATCCTGAAGCTTGGGAATGGCAAGGCCATCTCGGCAGAAGCAGTAGGATCCGCCACTCTAGTGATTAGTGATAATATTAGCATAGATTTAGAACAAGTTTATTTTGTACCCAGTATGATTAAAAACATCATTTCCATTCCATTGTTGGACAATAGTGGTTATGAGTTTAGAATCAATAAAAATTGCTTTTATTTGATGAGGTGTGGAATTGCTCATCTACTTGGTACATTACATAACGGACTCTATATCTTGCAACAAACGAATTTCGTCCTCAATGCACAACACAAACGAAAATTAGATAATAACGGGAACGCACGTCTGTGGCACGCTAGGCTAGGTCACATATCCCAAGATAGGATAAAAAGGTTGGTAGACTCAAAGAACCTAGAGGTTGGGGACTTGAACGATCTACCAACTTGTGAGTCCTGTCTAAGAGGGAAAATGATCAAGAGGCCCTTTGTAGGACAAAGCAGGCTTGCCACAGGTCTGTTGGACTTGGTCCATATGTGGACCACTAAGGACGCAGGCCCGAGGTGGGTTCTCCTACTTCATAACCTTCACCGATGATCATTCACGGTATGGTTATGTTTACCTAATGAGGTACAAGTCTGAAGCTCTTGAGAGGTTTAAAGAATTCAGACTTGAAGTGGAGAACCAAACCAACTGCAAAATTAAAATCCTTCGGTCGGACCGAGGCGGTGAATACCTTAGTACGGAGTTCCTAGACTATCTAAAAGAACATGGTATAATATCAGAATGGACACCTCCAGGAACACCGCAGTTAAATGGTGTCTCTGAAAGGAGGAATCGAACCCTGTTGGACATGGTTCGGTCCATGATGAGTTTTACCAAATTGCCCTTATCGTTTTGGGGCTATGCACTAGAAACGGCGGCCAAATTATTGAATTTGGCGCCTACTAGCACATTGACCCAAACGCCATATGAGATATGGCACGGCAAGCCTGCATCCTACAACTACTTGAAAGTGTGGGGTAGCCCCGCATACGTCAAGAGGTTAGTGGGAGATAAGTTAGAATCTAGGTCTAGCTTATGCAGGTTCGTTGGATACCCTAAAGAAACTGCGGGTTATTACTTTTATGACCCCTTGGAACAAAAGGTGTTTGTTTCAAGAAATGCAGTATTCTTGGAGCTAGGCTTCCCGGAGGATATCCAACCTGATGAGCTGATCCTTGAGGAATCAAGTGATGGAATCCAGCCATCAGAAGAAGCCGCGGAACCCTTACTTAGAGGATTCAGGATAGACAGCCGAAGGGCTGACCAACCTCGAGAAGTCCAACATGCTAGGCATGAAGGACAGCCTCAGGAACAGCCAACCACGGTTCCTGAACCACCGGCTCCGATACAGTCAGTGCCCACAGTCACCACTGACGTTCCCGTTCTCCGTAGGTCCACTAGAGAGTCCAGACCTCCAATGAGATATGGCTAGGTGCGACCGATCTTTTGGATAATGATCCTAAGACTTATGGAGAAGCGATGTCTGACATCGACTCCGGGAAATGGCTTGAGGCCATGAAAGCCGAAATGGACTCCATGAGCGAAAACCAAGTTTGGAGTCTCGTAGATCCACCGAAAGGTGTTAAGCCAGTGGGCTGTAAGTGGGTCTACAAGCGCAAACTTGGCGTTGATGGAGAAGTCACAACCTTTAAGGCTAGGCTTGTAGCTAAGGGATACACTCAACGACCCGGGGTCGATTTTGAGGATACCTACTCGCCTGTAGCCATGGCTAAGTCCATTCGGATTCTGCTCGCCATAGCAGCATGGTATGACTATGAGATATGGCAGAATGGACGTGAAAACGGCCTTCCTCAATGGTTTCGTTGAAGAAGAGATCTATATGGATCAGCCGCAGGGTTTCACGGTCACTGGAGAAGAACAGAAAGTCTGTCGCCTCCAGAAGTCCATCTATGGCCTCAAACAAGCCTCCCGAAGTTGGAACATTCGATTTGATGGAGTAATACGGGGATATGACTTCATCAAAAACGAATCCGACCCTTGTGTATACAAGAAGGTCAGTGGGAGCTCAATAGTGTTCCTAGTGCTTTATGTAGATGACATTCTGCTCATTGGTAATGACGTCAGAATGTTAGGAAACACAAAAGCATGGTTGTCAACCCAGTTTTCCATGAAGGACTTGGGTGAAGCCTCCTACATCCTAGGCATCCAGATTGTCAGGGACAGATCTAAAAGGATGTTAGGACTCACCGAAAACTCGTATATGGAGAAAGTCCTAAAGAGATATCGAATGGACAACTCCAAACGAGGATTCCTTCCAATGAGGCATGGGATCAAGTTATCCAAGAAACAGTCCCCACAGACTGATGAGGAACTTGAAAGGATGAAGGTCATCCCCTATGCCTCCGCCGTAGGTAGCATACAATATGCGGTCCACTGCACTAGGCCTGACATTGCATACGCTTTGAGCGTAACAAGCAGATATCAGTCCTGCGCAGGAGAGGCACATTGGAATGCTGTTAAGGGCATCCTTAAGTACCTAAGAAGGACTAAGGAAATGTTCCTAGTCTATGGCAATGGAGAACTAATTCTGGAAGGCTTTAGCGACGCTAGCTTCCAGTCTGATGACGATGATGCCAAGTCTCAATCGGGGTACGTGTTCAAACTCAATGGAGGAGTAGTAGCTTGGAAAAGTTCCAAGCAAGCAACCCGTTGCTGACTCCACCACAGAGGCTGAATACATAGCAGCTTCAGAAGCTGCTAAGGAAGCGGTTTGGATGAGAAACTACGTCCAAGAGTTGGGTGTGGTGCCTAGCATCACCGAGCCCGTTGTCATCTTCTGTGATAACAACGGTGCTATAGCGCAAGCAAAGGAACCGAGATCTCATCACCGTTCCAAACATATTCTTAGACGCTACCATCTTCTTAGAGAAATGGTAGGAAGAGGTGACGTCCGGATGGACCGAGTCAACTCGGCAGACAACACAGCAGACCCGCTGACAAAGCCTATGTCGCAGAGCGCTCATACGCAACATCTTGAGAAGATGGGGATTAAGCATATGGCAATTGGCTTTAAAGGTCAAGTGGGAGATTGTTAGAATAGGTGACCATGTAAGCCAATTTTGGCAGGAATATGTAACCTATGTCTAGACAATTCTTTGGTATTTGATAAAATATGTATGAATAAAGAAGTGAAAATTCATATGGCAATACTTTGTTTACGTTCACTTATCTGCATTTACATTTCTGTTCACTACGCAAACAAAGTCCACGGACTCAGAAACGATTTCGGGGACTGGGACTACGCTTGGAGGTAGGTCCATGAAATCAGTCTTACCGAATCAGTCCGGAAATCTCCAAGTCAAGGAATCCCGAAAATGGGTACCGGGATTCCCTCTGAGACTTGCACTAAGCATCTGCTGTCGTATTTCATTGACGGGTGACGAAGGTCGTCTAAGCAGTGTTAGTGGGTCAGCATGCTAGGAAGCAGCTGACTGAGGTGACTCGCGGGAACCGTCTTACGGAGGACCTTGAGTATGGTCAGCAAGGTATGACGTGTATTCCCGGTTCCAACGGTACAGGCCAAGTCCTTTGACTTGAGGAACTGCTGAGTTTACCTGTGCATCAGGTCTGTATCTTAGATATGGTGAGAGATTGCCAAAATACTCTTGAGTAGTCATAAGCGATGTCTAGTGCAGCTCGGGTGTACAAAGTGACAGTAGTTTCCAAGAAAGGATCTGTCTCCTGTCAAAAGGTGTTGACAGTTGAGTCTCATATATGCTCTGTGTCTTGTCCCTAAAATCTGTGGCCACAGTGACTGAATAGAAGGGAAAAGGTTTCCCTTGCGGCGTTTAGTGAGGACAGACCGACACTTAGGTCCAAAATGGGTACCTGCATCTTCCGTGCCCTAGACCCTAAGTGATGAGACCGAAGACAGAAGGACAAGTGTACTGTTAGAACCTAAATGTTCATCCCCGAATATTTCACCTAGTCTCTAGTGCCATGGACCGTTGCTAGATGGCCACCCATGGTAACGGACGGGTTCTAGGAATCCGACCAAGTCTAGCTGAATGGTGAACCTAAAGAGTCACACACTATCCACACACACTTAGTATTTAATTTGGAATTAAATATTGGAGTAAAGGAATGATTAAATTAGATTTAATCTGGTCCTATATTTTCTTGGAGAAATTAATTCCTTCTATTTGATAAAAGGAATTAAATTAATAAATAGGATTTATTAAAAAGGGTTGATTTAATGGGCTTACAATAAATAATAATATTTATTTATAATATTATATTTATTCTTTAGCCTTTTGGAATATTTAATAGGATTTAAATATTCCATTAAATTAAAATCAATGGTCGAGATGGAAAGGGGAGATGGAAGGCTAGGATTCGTTTGACTAGGTCAAACACTAGTTTGACTAGGACTTTAACTAGGTCAAAATCCTAGTCAAATTAGGTTACTTAGAGTTTGAGTTTAAAGAGGATTAAACTCTTCCTCTATATAAAACCCCTAGCTTCCAACATTTAAGGGATGATGATTCTTGAAAAACACACACAACACACACTCTCCCTCTCCTACCTCTCGTCCGCCCCCTCTCTCTTTCTAGCAAGAAAATATTTTTCTTAGTTCTTTTTGTTCTTGGAACATCAAGAACTTAGACGAACCAATACCGTTAATTGATAACGAGTTATTGATTCGTCCACTCCAAAAATAATACTTGTTCGTTGCTAGCACGACGTGCAAGATACGTGGGTGGATCGTGTGTCACGATTTTGAGGATCTCAAGAACGAGGTCTTGGTGCAAAACGGGGAACAACGCGAGTAGCAGTTGAAGACGAAAACGACAACGGGTAGGTCTCGTTTAAGATTTTCGTCCCTCTTTATTTTATTTTTTTTAACTCTATGGCCTCCATGATTTATTTAATTGTTTTATGATCATGAGATACACCGAACGCCCGGGAACCTCAAGGGCACACCCCTTGAGCGTGTTCTTTAAATTAAAAGCATGCCTTTTATTTTAATATGTTTATTTTTACCGCGCTTCCGCATTCGCGCAATTCCCGGGACGATCCACCGGATTTTCTTTCATGTGGTCCACTAAATACTCAGGCTAGAGGTGGGTACTCGTACTTCATAACCTTTACCGATGATCACTCACGGTATGGTTATGTTTACCTTATGAGGTACAAGTCTGAAGCCTTTGGAAGGTTTAAGGAATACAGACTTGAAGTAGAGAACCAAACCGGTCGAAAGATCAAAGCCCTTCGGTCGGACCGAGGTGGAGAGTATTTGAGTGGTGAGTTTACTGATTATCTAAAAGAGAATGGGATTCTCTCTCAGTGGACCCCTCCTGGAACACCGCAGCTTAATGGTGTGTCTGAAAGGAGGAATCGAACCTTGTTGGACATGGTCCGATCCATGATGAGTTTTACCGAACTACCCCTTTCCTTCTGGGGATACGCTCTTGAGACGGCGACCAAAGTTTTGAACTTGGCGCCATCTAAAAGGGTATCCCAGACGCCATATGAGATATGGCATGGCAAGCCTGCCTCCTACAAATACTTGAAAGTGTGGGGTTGCCCCGCATATGTCAAGAGATTAGTGGGAGATAAACTGGACTCGAGGTCTAGTTTATGCAGGTTCATCGGCTATCCGAAAGAAACTGCGGGGTATTATTTCTATGATCCCTCCGATCAAAAGGTTTTTGTCTCGCGAAACGCAGTGTTTCTTGAAAAAGGTTTTCCATCGGATAGTCGACGCGATGAGGTGCTCCTTGAGGAATCAAGTGAGGCACCCCATGAGGCGGCAGTGACATCTGAG
Organism: Sesamum alatum; assembly: GCA_034509735.1. NCBI lineage: Eukaryota > Viridiplantae > Streptophyta > Magnoliopsida > Lamiales > Pedaliaceae > Sesamum > Sesamum alatum. The sequence continues at coordinate 24,727,442 of JACGWO010000002.1, read as the reverse complement.
CCAGTGGTTCCACTGATATTGTTCCAGTCCTCCGTAGGTCGGCCAGAGTATCCCATGCACCTGATAGGTATGGATTTCTGGGCCTGACTGGTCAGATAATGATCCAAAGACGTACGGAGAAGCAATGTCGGACATCGATTCGGACAAGTGGCTTGAGGCCATGAAATCCGAGATGGACTCGATGGGTACAAACAAGGTTTGGACCCTAGCAGATCCACTAAAAGGGGTTAAACCCGAAGCTGGAACATACGTTTTGATGAAGTCATACGGGGATATGATTTCATCAAGAACGTGTCCGATCCTTGTGTATACAAGAAGATCGGTGGGAGCTCAGTTGCGTTTCTGGTGCTTTACGTGGATGACATCTTGCTCATTGGGAATGATGCTAAGATGTTGCGGTACCACTAAAGCTTGGCTGTCAATGCAATTCTCCATGAACGATATGGGCGAGGCATCCTACATCCTTGGCATCAAGATCTACAGGGATAGATCTAGAAGGATGTTATGAATGGCCCAGTCCTCGTACATTGAGAAAGTCTTGAAGAGATTCAAGATGGAGAACTCAAAACGAGGATTCCTTCCTATGAGGCATGGAATTAAGTTATCCAAGAAGCAGTCTCCTAAGACTGATGAGGAGCTTAAAAGGATGTTGGACATCCCCTATGCTTCAGTCGTAGGCAGCATACAGTATGTTGTTCAGTGCACTAGACCTGATGTGGCTTTCGCTTTGAGCGTAACTAGCCGATATCACTGGAGTGCAGTCAAGACTATCCAAAAGTACCTGAAAAGGACTAAGGACATGTTCTTGATCTACGGCGGTGGAGGGTTGATACTGGAAGGCTATAGCGACGCTAGCTTCCAGTCAAATGACGATGATGCCAAGTCTCAGTATGGTTTTGTATTCAGACTTAATGGTGGCGTGGTTACTTGGAAGGGTTCCAAGTAGGCTACCACGGCGGACTCCACCATAGAGTTTTGAATACATAGCGGCTTTGGAAGCTGCTAAGGAGTGGTTTGGTTGATGAGCTACATCCAAGGGTTTGGATGTAGTACCTAGCATTGCAAGCTGTAATTATCTTTTTATGATAACAATGGGGCGATAGCGCTAGCAAAGGAACCGAGATCTCATCACGATCCAAGCATTATTCTTAGACGCTACCATCTCTTAGAGAGATGGATAGCAGGAATGACGTTCGGTTGGACCGAGTCAGCTCCGCAGAAAACATAGCAGATCCACTTGCTAAGCCCATGTCGCAAGTTGTCCATACTCACCATCTGAATAAGAGGTTTTAGGCCAATGGGTGATTGGCTTTAGGTCAAGTGGGAGATTGTTGAATAGGTGACCAGAAAGCCAATAGGTTTGGCAATTTGTAACCTATCCGACAACTTGATGTGAATGTAATATTATTATGTGATGAATAAGATGAGTATTCGTCACCAATGTACCTTCTTTGTTGCGCTCATCTTATATTTGTTAAAATGGTGTTTAACTTATATCGCAACAAAAGCCCACAGACCATGGATAACAACTCGTGCAGTTGGGCCACGCATTGGATGGTGGTCATGAAACCAACTGATTAAGAGTTGGGTCTTGAAACGTTCCAAGTCGAGGACCTCGAGACAGGGCATCGAGAGTCCTATTGAGACTTGCGTCAAGAGTCGTGTTCATTAGATGAGTGCCGTGTTTCATCGGCTACAAGCGTGGGACACCTACACGATCTTGATGGGTTGGTCGACTGGGGTCGAGCCGACTGGACTGACTCGCGGGGATCATCATATGGAAAGCCTTGGAGGCTTGGTCGGTATGATTGGATTCCCCGGTTCCGATAGTACGGAGTAATCCTCAGACTTGAGGAATCATGGCAGTCACGTGCACAGGACGGCTGTATCTGGATCTGGCGAGAGGTGATCATTCTGTAAGATGATCATTATAAGCCTTGTTCCAGTGCCAGTCAGAATGTTTGTAGCGAGGACGGTGGATTCCAAGAAGAGGATCCGTCCCCTGTCAGTATGTGACAGAGGTATCTCCTATGCACTCGGAGACACGTTCATGCTGTTTGAAGCTTGGCCACATGTGTTGGTCGAACAGGGAATGGTTTCCTGTGTCGACGCAATGAAGCATACGTGGTCTCGAGTATTAAGCATAGATGCCTAGTCAAGGATGGGAACCGACGCCAAATTCCATACCCTAGACTAAGGCCGGGAGACGGTAGACGGAAGGATCGTACCCGTACGAAATCGGCGCCTAAATGTTCACGCCAATTCACCTAGTCTCTAGTGCCATGGACCGTTGCTAGACGACCACCCATGGTAACGGGCCCTTGTGGGACACGGGCCCAAGTCTAGCTGAGGGTGAACCTAAAGGGTCACACACAAATCACCGAGGAGGTTGAGAGATCGACTTGGAGTCAATCTCGAAGGATAAAATAAGTAATTGGATTACTTAAGGGAAAGTCCATTGGATGGACGGACCGATATTGTATCGGGCTTTCATTTAATCGGTAAATTGGATTTTCAATTAAATATGGAAAGTTGAGATGTTGAGACGTTGGATCTTTTAATTGGATTAAAAGATCAACGGGAATAATTTAAGTGGACATCAAATTAGATTTAATATTGGGTTCGTCGTAATTGGATTACGATAAATCCCGGTCCGTTAAATTATACTCGAGAGGAGAAATAATTCCTTAATTTGGGATGGGAAGAAGTTGGACTTCTTTCCTTAATTAAAACATGGCCGACACGCTCCCTTGGAGGAAGCAAAATCAGCCATGTTTCATGCTAGGTGGTATGTTGACTTATCTCTTTTGGAAAGAGACAAATCAACTCCAATCAAGCTCTTCCCTTTTGGTATGATTG
>JACGWO010000002.1:23061602-23395563 GCA_034509735.1 Sesamum alatum | reverse complement strand
TCACCGTTTCTCCTCCTTCCCACTTCTGCTTTTTCAAATCACCTCCTTCAGGCAATTGGCATTAGTTTGACATCTGCGGGGAAAAGTGCATCAATTAGAGGATATTAACTTTAAATCTTTTTAAATATCTCTAAGAATTTAGAAACTGTATATCCCAATTACCTTTCAAAATTTCTTTTGGGAGTATGGGATATATGGGGAAACTTTCATCTAGATTGATGTTGAGTTTAGGAGTATTCTCTTTTCGTTTTCTCTCAGAATCTCCTACTCTTTTTTGAGCTTGGTGCTTCGCCCAATTGCTTCTTGATGCGCTCTTTCTTCAATGGCTCTTTCGTTCATCACTGTGATTGGCATTGAACTTGTTTCTCTTTGGATTCTTCTCGGTATCACTTGGGAAGGTTGACCTTCATTCCACTCGACATCATTGCTCATAGTTTGGATTTGCCGCACATTGATTTGATTACCGTATCTTGATTTGAAATCGAGTGTGGGCTGCAGTGATGAAGTTGGAGAGCATGTCTTTCAAGGTTGCCTCTTGTTTCTCTCTCTTAAACTTCCCGTTGAGCTCACCTTGACTGTGTTTGAGTTCCTCACACAGTCACCTCAGCCACCCCCTATCCTTCCACCCTTTCCGTCACCGCCTCCCGGCAAATTTGAAACCCCCACCCCCTTCAGCGAACCTTTTTCCCCCCCTCCCCCCATACATTCTGCCCTCGCGCTCCTCCCCACACGCCACTCATTACTCCTCATCTCGCCCGCCCACCTCCCCCCCTCTTTTCCGGCCGGTGATATTGAAATTTGTCTCATGGCTGATCCAGCTCTTTCCCGACCTCACCGCCCGACCTCCACCTCCACCCCCCAACCGGTTGGCCGCGGTAAAAAAGATCGTTATTCAAATGTGCGTTTCAACAGTCTTCAGAGCGCCACATTTCCCAATTTGATCCTTTCTCGAGCAGCAAGAAAACTTTCAACACTGAATTATGCACCAGTATAGGGACAGCATCCTCCTTTCAAAGGAGAACCAGGCCCACTCCTTTTCCAAAGATGAGAGTTCTGATTGGCTGAGAGACTGAAGTTTCCACTAATTGGTAAATTTGCTCAGGCCTCCCAATCTCCAATTTTCTTTAGAAACCGCATCATCAAACTCCGAACTGAGAGGCAGTGTTACGGTGGGGGTTCATAAAACCTTCAAACATGTTCTGTCCACTCACTCGATGAGGAAGACTACTCCAGGATGCTTGGCCTTAGAGGTGAAAGGACCTTTTGAATAGTTTCCCATATGGAGAGTCTTCAAATGGGATCCCCACTTTCAATCCCTAAATGAGTTCTTCCCATTGCCTCCGGGTATTGGTAAAGTTTCCTGAAGCCTCCCCTGCCACCTTTCGAGCAAAAAAGGCGTTGTTCAGTATTGCCAAGCGTTATGGCAAACCCCTTCGAATGACGATCCCACTGCGGATCTTTACTAGACCAAAGTCTGGCACGCGTATGTGTGGGACTGGACCTTACTGCGTTCCAAAACGCAAGCTGTCTTTCTGTGAGTTTTCGAGGATGTCCACTATCCGACAAGGGGTCATCTATTGGAAAACTCGCCCACAATACTGCGCCATTCTGCAAACATCTGGGACGATGACCCAAAGCTACCTGCCCAAACCCCCTTGACAAATTAGCTCAGGTAACAAACAAAAAACCCCCCTGCAGCAGAGGCCTCATCACAACACTAAGGATAAAGGTAAAAGGTTATATTTGTATCCCCTAAACCTTCTTTCTGCTGGAATGTCCTGTTGTTGCATACTTTTTGAATGAACCAGAATGTGTTATTACAAACTGCTCTTTCCTGATGACAACCCTATTTATGTTGCACCAAAATTGAAAATTGATAATTACACACTAAGAGAAATGGAAATACACCACTTAAGGAAACATACTTATACCTTTATCCAAAATAGAGAGCCTAGAAATTGCATGTTAGGAGTAGTACCAAAAGCTAATCCATCACCTACAAAGACATAATAAGCTGGGGAGTATCTGCATGCTTGTAAGCCTAGGGTAACAATCTTGGGACACTCATAGGACATTAAATAAATTTCACAAAACATCTCTGTTGGTGATAGTGTAAACTAGGGGCACCCACTTAGGTAGCCAAGATGACTTTAATTATGAGGGAACCTCTACTTATTGAAACTGCTTGCACAAAAACTGGGAGATGGAGTGTTATGAGACAGGTCAGACCCGGCACAAATGCATTATTGAGGATGCTGAAGCCAATCAAATGAGCCGTCTAGAAATTACAGAGCCCGCCAGACACAAACACCACATCAACTAAGATCCACAGCAAGATCCGCCAATCCAAATGTACCAATACAGAAAACTGAATTGAGGATGAGTCTGCCACCGCCTTTTCAACAGATTCGGAGACCTCTCCAACATGGAGGAGGGGAGAACTACAGAGTCAGGAACTGAGCAACCAAGGCAGCCGACCCTAAGGATTTAGAGGCCTACTCTAGAACCTTCCAGCTTAGAAGTCCATTCATTGGAAGCTTAGGGAAGAAGATCCCTCCTAGACAAGATATGGAGGCCCCTACTCCAAGAGGCTATCCTTGGTTGACTCTGACCCGACGAGAAAAACACAAACGAAACAAATCAGAAGAGGAAGCTTCCTTATCCAGAGAAACCTAACACAACCAAAGGTAAAAAAACTAAAGGTATGGAACCCTGCTTCCCTCCTGAAAAGGAGCACAAGATCTTCCTCATCTCTCCAAATTTCCCTTAAGATCAAAATGTTTACTATGGAATGTAAGATGGTCGTTGGTAAGACTTCCAAACATAAATACTCTTTGATATGCTTGTTGAACATAAACCTCAAATTCTTGTGTTGTTTTAGAACCTTTTGTTCAGTTGAATGATAACACTCCTTTGTCGTTAGGTAGTCTTTAATAACGTGCTTCCTAATATGTCTTAACAATAAAGATATGGTGTTTTTGCTTCCCATGCTACTAATGTGACTGTGATGGAATTAGATTAATGACTTTAATTCCTTCATGCTTAAAGTGTCTTCTGGTATTATTCCCAAAGGAAGGTGTACCCTGCACTTTCACTATGCCAAATGTCGTAGAACAGCTAGGAAGAACCTTCTGGGAGGAACTCAGTCAAGATTGCTGCCACAGAAACATCCTTGGCTTGTTGGTGCGCGGAATTTCAACACCATCCCATGCAGCTGAAAATCAGGGGGGGCAAATGTTGACCACAAGCCCCAATGGAGGATTTTGCGAGATATGATTATTGATACCGGGCCTCTTGGATCCAGGCTCGAGGGATCCCCCATTTATACTTGGGGGAAACAAAAACAACCAAACAGAGTCTAGAGGAAGGACCTGGATCGAGTCCTTTTACTCCAGGAGAATTGGTCTGAAATGTTTAAACTGAACTCGAGTCTCCCACCTGGCCAGACGCACTTCAGATCACCATCCTCTACTTATCTCGAGCCTCTATTCATAGAAGAAGAATCCCAAACATCGTTCTAGGCTTCCAGAATATTGTGGACTACAACACCCAGACTTTCATCAGACGGCCAAACAGAATTGGTGATGCACCGTATATCTAGATCTGGGATGTATAAGCCTAACCAGCAAAATTATACCCAGGATCCCAAAGGTTTTCCAAAGAATGGAACAAAAACAAACTTTTTTGGTAACATCTTCAATAAGGTTGAGTGGCAAGCCAAAAAGCAAGGCTTACTACTGCTGAAAAGACTTTGACAATGCCCCCTCAGATTAGTAATCTCTTAGAACTGAAAAAAGAAGAATGCCCAGAGCTAATTCAAGCCTACTTGGTCTATTGAAGAACATTCTGGAAATAGGAAAATGTCGTTGGCCAGGTGCTCATTGAGGGGAGCAGAAACACAGCTTCTTCCACTCTCTGTTAAAAAAGAACAGAATCCGAACCAGAAATCATAGATCCATGACAATGACATTTGTAATACTGAAACCTGCTCTCTCAAGTCCTCAACCTCTGAATTCTTCTGGAAGGCCTACTGACTGGCCAACCAATCTCCCGAAGCACCGGACCCCAGTTTCCCCCTTCCAATCCCCCAGCTCCCAATAGATATCCTCCAGAACCTCATAATATGCCAACCCTCGAAGAGCTGAAAGAGGTTGTGTTTAGCATTGACAAACATATTGTGTTGTGGTCCTAATGGTTTTTAACCTCCATCTCTTCCAAGAATGCTGGGAGTTATCTTCCAGGATTTGCTGGGAGGCCGCGTGCATGAGTTTTTAGAGGAATCCCCATGCCTAGAAGCTATACAGCCATAAACCAATACACTAATACCTAAGGTGGACTCACCTCAATCTTGGACAGAGTTATAGACCTATCGCCCTTATGCAATTGTGACAAACAAAATCATCACTAAGCTGCAGTACCAGAAAGATTTCACACAAGCTCTACCCACTCTTATCTCCCCTTCTCAGAGTGCTTGTGTCCCTGGCAGACTGATATAGTGACAACATCCTCCTTGCACAAGAGATAGTTCATGACCTTGATAGGAGATACAGCAAAGGGAATTCTGGACATTAAGCTGGACATGCAAAAGGCGTATGATAGAATTAGTTGGCGGTTCCTATACACAGTGATGCACCATATGGGATTCCCAACTAGTTCATTAACATCTCATTCAACATTGTCTGGAAAATTGCTGGTTCACAGTGTTGGTGAATGGGGAAACAAGCGGCTTCTTCAAGTCTACTCAAGGATTGAGGCAGGAGATCCATCCTCTCTCCCTGCATTGTTCATTTGGCCGCGGAAGCATTTTATCAAAGAGGCTGGGGACCATCTTTTTCCTACAAAACCAAGCATGTTTCTATAAAACAGGAGTAGCACTAAAATCTCTCGCCTAGCTTTATGCTGATGATATAATTATAGGTTTACCATTTGTGAAGAGCAAAAGTCTAACTAAGCTTATGAATTTCTTGCAGGAAGATGAAACGGCTTCGAGGGCAAAAAGATTAACCCCTCTAAGAGCTCCCTTTATCCCGGGAAAAAGGCTAACGTCATAGCACAAAAGGATTATTGAGCATCACATGATTCTCTCTAAACTCCCTCCCAATCACCTACCTTGGAGCACCCCTCTACAAAGGGTTAACAAAAAGAAAATTTTGTTTGAGGACCTTATTAATAAAATTTCGCACAAACTTGCAGGCTGGGAAGCATAGATTCCTTACTTTTGGTGGACAACTGCAGCTTATAAAAAGTGTAATCCCAGCCATGCCAATATGTACCTCCTCAAGTCCTAAATCCACCTCTGGGAGTCATCCAAAAGATTGAACAACTCATGGCCAAATATTTGGGGTTCCAAGGAGCGGCAGAAGAAAAATTCACTGGACTAAGTGCACAATGTCTGGTTTCCACTGAAAAGAAGGAGGACTGGTGTCAGAAATCTCAGGGGATGTGGTCACCTCATTCTCTCATAAGCTGTGGTGGAGATTCAGAGCCGACAACTCTCTTTGGGCTGAATTTCTCAGCCAATAAATACTGCAAGAGAAATTCCCCCCAGCTAATGTTAATGGTTACCAAGAATGACTCCCCCAATCTGGAAAAAGGTTATGTTTGGTGAGGGAGGAAGCCCACAAAAACAATATTCTGGTCTTAGGAAAAAAGGTGAGGTTGATTTCTGGCATGATTGGTGGCTCCCAGACGGAACACTAGTTGAGATAACTAGGAACAACCACCCTGGCTACACTCTAGTCAAACAATTCTGGAGTGGCAGATTTATGGAACACAGAAAAACTACTACAGGTCCTTCCACAAGATCTGATTAACAGTATTGTTAAAGTTCATATCAATATGGATAACAAGGACTTCATGCATGGAAAAACTCTCCAGCAGTGGTGTATTTTCCACATCCTCAGGCCTGGAAAACACTTTAGAGAGCAACTACCTATCCACACCCCGCTTTTCAAATCTCCCTCTGGTCGACACTTCTCACGCCCTTCATATCCCACCTTCTCCTAGAGACTGTCCCTCAACAATGGCTACCAGTTGATAGCAGACTGCAAACAAAAGGGATTCAACTGGCCTCCAAATGTTGTTGCTGTTTGTTGTTATTCTCTCGTTATGCTTGTTGTTGGTTTGGCTTTATTTATGCGGTTGTTTGTTTTGTTGATTTGATTGTTTGGGATATCTGGTGCTGTCTGCCTGATGTTTGGGGATCTATATTACTAATTTTTGCTGATGCTTGCCACTGCTGTCTTCCTGTTGTTGTTGTGTTGATTCTTACCAATGTTTTTACTATTATTGATGGCTACCCAAAATTTTGCGGGTTTGAACTAGCTGGGATTTAGAGTTTGCTTCTTGTTTCTTGGTTGGTCCCTATGATTAAGCTTTTGATTCTCTACTTAATGTTATGATGGATACCAGGGATTTTTTGCGCATTTGACTACTTGGGCACCGGTGCTTTAAAACTGTTTGGAAAGAACTTTTTGAACATGCAGGAACCCCTCGCTCCATATAGTCCTTTTGTCAGGATTTGTCACACATTGAATATAGTTAGATTTTTTGTACTCGACACACTTTTTGATCCTTTTTGTCAATTGTAAGGGAGTAGTACTCCTCGTTTATTATTTTTCTGGATCAATGTAAGGGAGTAGTACTCCTTATTTAATAAAAAAAAGGTTTGGCTCTTGTTTTCTTGTTGTTGGTTGTTGTTGTGGTTGTTGGTACATCGGTGGCCCTTGCTGTTGATTGTTGCTCCATGAAAAAATTGGGGTGACTATTCCATCCCGAATTATAAGTGTTGGAGTATTGGTTAAAGTTAGACCTGTCACCATGAGAAATAAAATTAGCATCTTCATAAATAACATTCGTGTTTCCTACCTTGCAGTACTGACTTCAAATGGCCCATCTGACCACATGCAGCGGAGGTCCTATGGGGTGCCAGCGTTGCACATTGTAGCTCCAAGGTTATTCACTTGTTGTGTTAGTGCAGCCAACTGAGTGGATTACCGCAGTCATTGCGTCAACCTTGGTGGAAGACGGCTACTCGTCATTTCTTTCGTGACCATACAGGTATAAGCTAGATGTTATCTCATCAATGATTTGTGAACGCCCCTTCGAGGGGTAGTTTCTCATGATAGTGTCACCTGTAGTTGCATTAATAGTAGCCCGATTAGCCAATGTAACACCATTGTAGAGTGTTGTACCTGCCGCCACATTGATAGCTCATGATGAGCAACTTTCTAAGCATGTCCCCCTATAATATTCCCATGCATCATACAATGATTCCCCTATGTAACTGCACCAAAAAAGTAATATCATTCAACAACTTAGCTTTATCAAGGAATTTTTTTGTGTCAATTCTGCCCAAGTCATGATACTACAAGCAGCTAATGACTGAAGCCAAACTTGGGCCTTATCACATAACGAGAATAGAAAAAGCCTAAGTCTAACAACATCATCACTAATACCATTAAACTTAAAGGTATCACAAAATCTCAAGAAAATTAGAAAGATGCTTATTGGGATTCTCGTCAAGCAAATCAGAAAATTGCACGTGTGTTTAGATCATCTAAGTAATGGCCACCTTGATCTCAAATTTGTTGGCTTGAACAGTGGATTTGGCAATGCTGGATATCACCCATCAACAGTGGAGAAGGAGTATTCCATCATTGGCCTTTCTACGGCTCCTGTGTTTGCCATGGTGATCTCTATGATTGCAAGAAACAGGGAGAAAATTAGATAAGAAAAAAAAATCAAATTAATTAAGATTAGTGAGTTATGATATTATTTTAAATTTAAATCCCTGAAAATGATGCCAAAAATTTGATTGCAAAAAATAAGTATATGCTACTAGAAAGTGCACCTAGCTTATCAAGTAGTGTAAAAGATATCAATTCCACGAGGATTTCAAGAAATAATTACCAAAACTATGACTAACTCCTAATTATTTGGATGACCGAAAGTTTGTGATGATTTACGATTATTATGAGAAATTACTAAAAGCAACTACAGTAGACTCAGATATAGAAGAGATGCTAAGGCCATAGGTCCACCTAATCGATACAATGAATGCAATAGTAACAGATTAATCTAACAAATAAGTATTTTCACATACTGAGGTTTTTCCTAATTTAATCTAGGGTAAATTATATCTACCCCCCCTGAGGTTTGGCATAATTACAAATACCCCTTCGTTGTTTGAAAAAATTATAAATACCCCCCTGAGGTTTGTAATTGTCTAACAAATAACCTATTTTCATCATTTTTTTATGGGTGAACTGACCAAAATGCCCTTATGCGCTAAATTATTTTTATTTAATTTTAAAAAGAATTTGGACTACAATGTGCAGGGAGAGGTTTCTATAATTTTTTACACAGATGAGCAATAATGCAATTTTCTTGGCTGATTTTTCTATAATTTTAATAAAATATTCAAGGACAAAATGGTCAATTTCAGGCCTTTGGTTAAAAATTACAAAAACTCAAGGCGGTATTTGTTAATTTTTCAAACAACGAGGGAGTATTTGTAATTATGCCAAACTTTCAGGGGAGGGTAGATGTAATTTACCCTTTAATCTATACTCTTCCGAGTTATACCAAACCTATTATAATCAAGAAATTAGTGGATTCCTCCTTTCTAAAACTCGTGCAATAATGCATTAGGTAATCAGATGGATCATGCCTATGTATGCCTACATATCATTCAATCAACGCCATGAATTATCATATCCACTATGCCGAATTCCCCTTCACGTTCATCAACACAATTAATTAATCAGGTCTTAAATAATAACAACACGCATAATAATTCATGGACATGTGAAAATAATAAAGTAGATTAATCCAAAAAAATACTCAAAATATTGTATCAATTGGGTTTTCCATAAGCCGGAGCACAAAATAAAATTAGTTCATACTAACTAGAACTAGAACTAAAACTCATGGAGTAGAAAATCGGGCTAGAATGGCTATCACTCCGGTGCCAGATCAAGTCTCCACTTGCTCATCATCTTCTTCCTTCGCTCCCGCACATGAATCTCTGTGTTTGTCTGCTGAAACCTGAATGATCCCTTCTTTCTCTCTTCTCCTTCTTTTATAATAAGTCCTAACTATGGTAGGGAAGAAAAAGAATTCTACCTACCGTAAAACTCTTTTCCCTTCCCTATTTCTTTCCTTACCAAACTTCTAGGGCTAATTACAAAAGGAATAAAAATATCTTTTTATATTGCTGGAAATCAGAATTAAGATCAGGACGTCATGATTTCCGCCGATTGCATGTCTGATAAACCCGTGGGTCACGGGCTAGGTTCTCAGTACTTCTGTCCAGTGGAGTTCTGATAGCCCGTGGTTCACAGGTTAGCTTGTACACGTTTCTGAAGAATTCTTGGCTTATTGCCCATATCTCAACTATTTGCCTTGTACTTGTCTGATGTCCACGAAAGCTCCTAAAATGTCACAAATACAACTAAGAAAAAGCATCATATCTAGAGAAAATATGGATATAAACAGCCAAATATGTCATATAATTTCTCTAATCACCGAGGAAGACGTGAAACCTTTAACGGTTGCAGAACTTCGTCGTGGCAAAAGAGCTTTTTTGGACTTGAATCCTTTGATTTGTTGTATGTTTTGTATCTCTTTATTTTTGAGAGGTGGAGGCCCCTTTTATAGGAGTGAGTAGGGCTTAAGCAGCTTGGGCTCACTTTTATTGGGCTTGATCACCGTGGACTCTGGCATGAACTAGTCTTCTGATGGACTTCACTTTGAACATATATCTGGCCCGATTTTGTCAACCTAAAATAATAAATCTATATTTTTTTGGATTGACCCATAAAGATACATAAGACCCAAATTTAATATGGGCTTATGAATTTAATATTTTTTCTACGATAAGCCTAAATTTATTATCAATTTTTATTTTGAAACCCAATTATTAGCCGATTTACTTGTGGTTTAATTAGTAATTTATTTCAAAATACTTTGGTGTCAACAGATGCCCCACGTTAAGGCTCGACGAAGAATATGTCAATGTTGTCGAAGGCGGGACTTGAAGTATTTGACTTTTTTGTTTTTCTGGGGGGGAGGGGGCCCACGTAGGATTGAGCTCACATGCGCTGCTCCACACTGGTTAACTACCTATAAGGCCAAATTGTAGTCCGACATTCTTTTTGCAGCAATAAGATCTTTTCTTTTCCCTATTTTTTTGGTAACCCTTTTTTTGCATGCAGTTATTTCAACTTATGAAAATTGATGATTGATCTTCCATCCTCTCAGTTTCTCCCTTCTTCAAACCTCGAGAAATATGGTAACCTTCCATTTCCCCCTTGTGCAAGATTATTATAAAAGAATGCATTGTTGAATTTTCATCAAGTTGTGGACTTTGAAGATTTCAATGAGCCTTTCCCGCGTATCGTCGTTTGAAGTAGAAAGGACAACCTCGAGGTCGAAAGCACCACCTTGTACGTCAATGGCCGGCTGACATCGTTCCAGTGTCCAAGGTTCAATCTTCGCAAAAGTCATGCGCATTGACCGGCGGTTTGAAGAGGCGACTAGAGGGGCGCTCGACTCCCGCTCCAATGCTTCGTCCCAATCCAACGTCTTGGTGGACAATCCTTCTTTTCATGAAGTTGAAGCCGACATTGAGTTTGCACTTCCGAGTCCCAATCATTGACGGGGCTCATGGAGAACTCCAGCGTCCAAGTTCTTAGAGACCTCTCTTCTTTTTTTTTTTTTCTTCAGAAGACACGCTAGGCAAATATGCAAACGTCCTGCACGAAATTGAGATTCATGCCGCCGTTCACGCATATCTCTTTATGTAAATCTGCAACAAGATCCTCACCATATAAGAAGAGCGAGGCCATAGTCAAAGCGTCCTTCACAAAGTCGAGATCCATGCCGCCATTCGCACATTTCTCTTCATGTGCACCCGTGACAAGATCTTCACCATAGAATAAGAGCGAGGTCATTGTGCAAGCGTCCTTCACGAAGTTAAGATCCATGCCTCTGTTTGTGCGCCTCCTTTCACCTACATTGCTACAAGGACATTTTCTTCAAATTTTCCTCGAACTATGGTGCCTTCTGTGACGTCTTGCCTTCCACCATCAGGGAAGTTGTTAGACGTAGTTGAATCTTCATGGTCGCTTGTACTTGGGGATTTCAATGACGAGGTCACTCTCTCTTTCTAGGAGTTACTAGGCGATGACACTTGTAAGCCCTACATGCTATAAAGTCGTGAGTATTTACTTTTGGTGCACCACCAGCTTTCCATGGGTTTGAGACGACGCGCTCACTTTCGACTGGGTCAGCCTTCGGTTCATGTGGCACCTTCTTCACATACTTTTTGAGTGCAAGCCGCCTTCCGATACTTGAACGAACTTGGCCCCTTCCACTTGTTGACGTTGATTATTGCCCCCAAGCCGTGAAGCACTTGATGAGAAGCCTTTTCTACTTGAGCAAGAAGACTTCCATCAGGAAGCCGAAGGAGCTTGTTCAACCTCATGAGACATGGTCGCGCTATTTGTTCAACGTCAAGAGAGAGAAGACCTCATTGCTTGAAGACGCTTTATATTTGTCTGAAGAGGCGATACAGGCTTTGAAGAATACGGAAGCGCTTCTTGAAGATTCAAAGAGAGACTTAGCAAATTTAAATTGTTTGCTTGAATGTTTACAATTCTTCTACATTTTCTTTTGTTGTTGCTTTATTGCCTCATTTAAAGTAAGAGAATACTTGAGCAATAAAAATATTATTTCTCAAAATCCTGTTCGCATATCTTTGGAGCATTCTTTTCTCGTTGATGTTGACCATGATACGAACAATTGCAATGTGTATTTATGATCACTCAAAACTTCAAGACTTTTAACTCGGAGGCGAAACTACCTAACATACACGTTACTCATTTCTCATTCGAAGAAGAGAGGGGGCCTTTTTTTTAATTTTTTTTTTCGAGGAGGAACACGACCATGTCAGAGAAGATGGCATGGGCGTGTTCCTCTCTGTTTCTTCACTAGTGAGACCTTTTTTCCGATACGGCCGTGTTTCCAAACCCATGGGGCGTGTTCTGATTTTCCTTGGAACACGATCGTGTTTGAGAACACGGTCAATGTATGTTCGACTCTATTTTATCACTTTTTTTCGCTTATTTTTCCTTGAGAGAACACAGGTCAGCACACACAACACGATATAGGCGTGTTCTACACCATTTGCTGAGTCGAATATGCATTATTTTGCATGCACAACTTCGCTTAATATGCGTAACACCTCAAAATGCAGTCGTTGGGGTTGGACATATCACCAAATTTTGTTCTTTAATTGAGTGTTTCTTAACCTCATCCAGATATAGTTGTTCTTCGACCCTTTCTTTTTCTTGCATTTTCCTTTGCGGATGAGAGGATGTATCGTAAACGAAAATAAATAAAATTTTTGAAGATATGGCTGAACTTGAGTGAATATATCCAAACTGCCTACGTACCCCGCGAAAGGATCAAGTCAAAATATAGTTGAAAAAAATTAAGTTTTCTTCTCTTTTTTATTATAGGAGGGACGTTGTGAACAGTTTATACTCATATGGGTCAGGAGTAACATGCAGTTTAGGCTCGTGCATCAAGGAATATCTTTTCATGAATTTGTCATCTGTGAGGCCGAGGCCGTATATCCATCTTCAATTTGTACTTGGGAGTGTTTTGAATCTCATTTTTGGAAATCTCCAAGTCAGAGTCTTCATCAAGACCCGTGGTTGGATGGACATAGCTTGATGCATTCTTCATCAAGACTGGCAATGCGTCGTTTCACCTTGATTGGCGTCTTACTCCCCCGAGGCCGAGATAAATGAAGTGTTTGACTTTCGCTATTTTCCTTTGGCTTGTTTGTTCGGTAATGTCTCTAAGGAAATTGCTCACAAGTTCGTCTAGGGTGAAGCCCAAGCCAGTGCGTGGTAAGACGACGCGGAAGCCTTGTCGTCTCAATTCGTGTTGCGCCCATGTCAGTCCGTGGATCTTTTCACCTGTCAACTCGAAATTTAACTTGTTGAGTCGAGATGGAGCAAAAAATTCATACCCTAATTTAGCCAAGAGATGGTAAGCTTTTGAGTTGAATGCCCCGGCATTTCTTCGGGTTGATTTTTCAGAAGAAGTGGCTTACTTAAGACCAATGCTTGTAGGCTGGTGATGGGCTCAATGAGTTCAGCTTTGGCACCTTGAGGGTCTCTTAATTTCACCTTACTTGATTACATGATTCCTTTGAATAGTGGAGGAGCTTGGCCTTTCGACGAGCTTTGTTTGTCTTTGTCGTCGGGCCGAACCACATACGGGAATACTGACGAGTAAGGTGGCCTCTTCGACTTATAATTCCTACTAGCTGGCACTTCACCAATGGTCAATTTGCTGAACTTTTTGTCATTGCTTTATGAAGGAGTGGGTTTGGAGTGCCCTTCCTTGATTTGTTGACAGGTTGGGATCTTTGAAGGTGTTGCTTTTTGCATTTTGTTAGGGTCGAGGTGGAGCTTGGCATCAACATAGTATGACTCCGCTTGGTGAAGGGCTTCATGTTGGCATCAGAGGCCTCCCTTTGTATGGGGTCAAGACTGTCCAATCGATGTTTTGGTGGTGATGCTGACAGTGATGGTAGAGCTTTCTGCTCGTTTTCTGAAACATGCATGTCATTTGTAGAAGTGATGCTAGCGACGTTTGTGCTCGCCATTTCTTTGTCATCCAAAGTAAGCCAGTCTTTGTAACTTGATATTTGGTTGTTTTTGAGGCCTTTCACTCCTTTTTCTCGCTTGGAAGAAATTTGACAGGATTTGCTTTAATGTCTATGGACTCTTTGACGTTCTGTATGACAAAGTCTTCATCCTCTTTAAACCCCTTCTTTTGGTAGTCAATTGGGAATTTGGATTTGTGATTAGGGATGCTTATCTCCATGTTATGGGCGCGGGTAGCCAGCTGCTCAAAGCTTCTTTGCTTGATCCCCTGCAAGATGTAAATAAGATCCCAATGCATACCTTGGATGCACATTTCTATCGCCGAGGCCTCTGAAAGTTTATCTTTGCAGTTCAAACTTAAAGCGTGCCATCGATTGATGTAGCCAGTCACTGGCTCGTTCTTCCACTGCCTTGCGTTGATGAGTTTATACATGCTCAACGTTCGACGTGTGCGATAGAAGTGGCTCAAAAATTCCTTTTCCATCTCATCCCAACTGTTTCTCAACTCGAGCTGAAGATTGATGTACCAATCAAAGGCGTTTCCTTTAAGCGACCAGACGACTGTTTTACCAAGAGGTCACCGTTAGTGCCGGCGTTGTTGCATGTCTCGATGAAGTGGGTAACGTGTTGTTTTGGGTTGTGAGTTGTTGTAGATGCGGATCTAGGTATCCCGTTGGCATCCTCAAGGCATCGATGCACTTGGTATAAGGTTTTGAATACGCGGGCGAAATTTGGGTCGTTCCAGTGTACTCAGTTTTGATGGTGTCGGCGATCATCCCTTGCAATTATCGAACAAACCATCTAGCAATAGTGGCATTGGTGGTGACTTAGATCCTTCTTGGGTGCCATTGAGCATTTTGATGATGACTGTACCTTTGATGTAGGAGGACGAGATGAAGAGTAGAAATGGTCCCACTGGGCGTGCCAGAAATTTGTTCACACAGAATTTTGTGCCTGCAAAAATAATTACGATATAAGAAAAGATATGGACAAATGATTTTATTGATTTAAAAAGAAAAGTGGATAGAATCTCTGATTTAGATGTAATCCATTGATTCTTCTCTCTGAATTTCGATCTAAGGGCTTGAAGCTTATTTTTGGATGTAGATGCGTAATCTCCTCTGGGATTGTGGAGCAAACTACGCAGTACCTAAAAATTTGATCAAGGCCTTGAAGTAATTTGATGCCGAGAAAGATGTGGAACATTTGAGGTTGCAAAAGTTCGCCGTGACAAAAGGGCTTTTTGGGACTTGAGTCCTTTGATTTATTGTATGTGTGTGTCTCTTTACTTGTGAGAGGTGGCGGCCTCTTTTTATAGGAGTGAGTATGGCTTAAGCAACTTTGGCTCATTTCTATTGGGCTTGATCACCGTGGACTATGACATAAATTAGTCTTATGATGAACTCCACTTTGAACATGTATCTGGTCCAATTTCTCCAACTCAAAAAAAATAAATCTATATTTATTTTGGATTGACCCATAAAGATACATAAGACCCAAATTTAATATGGGCTTATGAATTTTTATTTTTTTTTTACAATAAGCTCAAATTCATTATGGACTTTTATTTTGAAACCCAATTATTAGTCGATTTATTTGGGCTTTAATTGGTATTTATTCTAAAATATTTTGATCTCAACAATATTTATACATACTATAAGGTTATAGGTAATTATAGAATATAAGGATTTAGAAGAAATATATAAAAATATGGAAAATATAGAAAATCATAATAATTAAAAAAATTTATTAATTACATTAATCATAAAAATTCAAAAATTAATTTCTATTATAATTTTATAGATCATGTCTACAAGTGGTCTGCCTTCTCAAGGACATGGATGCGGCCGCAGTCGTGGCCGTGGCCGTGGCCGCGGTCATGGCCTGCAGGTTCCACAACCGGCGGCTATTGCTTCCTAAATTGCGGAAGCAGCGCTCCGACCACCCCCACCACCACCAGTAGCTAACCTCTCAGCTGCCACATCGGACACGATACCGGAGGTGGACCCGTCTACTCCGGTACTGGCCGCACAGGAGCTTGGACCGTCTACTGCCGCACCGGTGGCAGATGCTGCCCATCAGTGGGCTGCACCAGCACCAGCACTGGCAGTCCCCCCACCATCAGTGCACCAGTATATCAGCCTTGATGATGCGAGGTAGTTTCATTTTTATAATTTTTCTTTTAGTTTGGCATTTTATTTAAAATGACTAATCAATATGATTTTACAGGTCAGATCGCAAAGTACAAGAGCGAATCAATACGGTGGTGCGAGGGTATTATCCCCACCCCTGAGGATGTTTGTGGCAGGTGCCGCCAGAGCACCAGCAGTTCTCGTTCGAGAGCTGGAAGGTATTTTTTTAAAAAAATTTATCATATCATATAATCTATTTTTTCAATATTTTAACACTTTTTTTCTTTTTTTGTGATATTCCAGCTGACGTTCTGGTGGGACTGTGACGATGAGTCCATGTTCCGGGTTTTTCATATGTTCGGTGGCAAGTTCATCTTGAAGCGGTTCGTCTTCGCAGCACTCAGCTGACCAAATTGGTGTGGCTGGTCAACGAAATCTGGCACCAGCTGTAGCTGTACTGGGTGGACTTTAAAGATAAGTCCGCGAAGAACAAGCCAACTGGTCGACCAAACCCAGCGGCAACATCTACTATCTATCGCGGGAGGTCTTCTTCTATCGACATGCATAAGAGGAAGACGGTAAGTATTTTAAAATTTTTAAATTGTTTTGTTAATAATCGTTAAATATTTTGCTAATTGTTCTTTTCTTGTATAGGAGGTAGAGCTCGTTCGGCCTATAAAGTAGATAGAGCTATTCTCCAAATGCTACAAAAAGAAGGCGGACGTCAGCTGGAGCAATCCGAGGGTAGCGCAGGTGGCGATAACTAATAGATTTTCTTTTTTTGCGTAATTTATTTTATAATACTAAGATTTTTGTTTGTTTTGCAGGAGACATGTCACGGTTGATGGTTGGATTCTCCGGTGTCATCCGAGGCCTCGGTGGTGATGACCGAGCAGTAGCTGTGGCTGGCAGTGGTCGGGGGCAAGAACAAGGCTTGTGTATTTGGCCTTGGTTCTGAGGTCCACACCTCCAGCAAGACGTACACAACATTATCGCCACCACCACCGCCATGGCCGAACATGGAGGATCGAATGACGAGGCTTGAGGCGATGATGGTCGATGATGACCATGATGAGGTCCATGCAAGCCAACACCTCAACTGCCGACCCGTCACAACCCAACACCTCCAATGCTGGCCTGTCATAGCCTCCGACAAATCCCCGTGCCTTGGACGATGACGAGATGGATGATGCAGACGAGGGGGCCGGGGCTAAATTAGGTTTTTTTTAAGATCTGTAAACGTACAATTTAAATATTAATTTTTTTTCATAATTATCAATTTTTTAATGTTAATTACATTCCATAATTGAATATTTATTTAATTAATAAACTTTACTATTATTTTAGATTTTAATTAATTTTACTAAATTCTGTAATTATTTATTGTAATAAAAAATTATTATAAAAATAAACGAACATATATGGTAGGACCTGTCTCCAAACAACATAAATATTGTTCCAAAATTAATCCACAGTATCCGACGAAGCGTTCCAAGAACTGTACTAAACTAGTGAAAAATGGTGGTGCAAATACCGTTCCAATATATTCTCGAGATAATGCACACGGTCGTTCCAATATGTATCCCAAATTAAGAATCAATTCAAGTTCCAAATATCGTTCCCACATGTATTACAAGCACAAATGTAACCGTTCCAAAAAGTGTCGTAAATGTTGTTGGAAATGATGGTGCAAATACCGTTTCAATTTACATTCTACAACATCGATCCAACAATTCCAACATGTATACCAAAAAATGGACCAAGCTATGCTAATATATATTCCAAACGAAGGATCAATTGCGTTCCCACACCCATTCCGAAATATATAACTGGCAAAATCAAAATTGTCTCAAATTTATGAAGATTGTATTACAATGACCGTTTCAAAACATGTACATAAAAATAAAAATAAACCGATCCAAATAGGAAAAGCGTTCCAAATAAAAGAATTCTAATTTTTGGTGGTCAGACGTATTTACGAATGGTTTTGAACAAGTACAAAATCCGTTGCTATGTTAGAATGGTCCAAACAAACCATTCCAATTATTTAGACCCACCGTCTATTATGACAGAAGGACACCCATTCCATAATCATTCTAAATGCCGGCTCAACAATGATTAATCATTAGTTTTTCATCCCCAAAAAAATATATATATAAAAGTCATTCCTAAAATCACTCTAAATCTCGTTTTTTTTTTTTTTTTTTTTTTGGTAGTGATATGAAAGTTATATATGATTAATTTCAGATTATATGTATAATTGTCTAAATTGTTTGGTTAAAATGATATCCAATCATTACATTGACATGATGCTAAAATATTTGCAATTTTCGAGTTTTAACTTTATCGGAGATTTTCATGTAATAAGTCACTATGTGAATATTCATTATTCTTGATTTATCGTTAGTGATAATTGCACACCGTTAATTAGAGTAATTGAACATAATGAGTGCATTGGTTTGTTTTCGATGCATTATAAATTCACTATCTAATTAGTGATGAAAATTATTTTGTTAATTATGTCTATTTTTATTTTGGAGTAACTTAAAATTATTATTATTGGAATTATTAACGAGTATGAATGTGCCTTTGAAAGCATTAAAATATATTTAAAATTTTGTAACTGCAACACATATATAGTATATCCAATTATCATTTATCTATATATAAGGCATTTAAATAACGAGTATAGAATTTGATAAGCTTGTGAAATTTTTTATAACAATGAAATGGCTAGAAAATGTATGAGATACCCAAGGGCATGAGCTTTTACTATCACATATATTATTTTTTATATGAATTTACAGATCGAGTTGTTAGATTTATATATGTATTGAGTTTGAAATTGGGAGAGTGCAAATCTCTATGCTCTACAATTAAGTACTTACATAAATTTTCCAAAATATCATGAGATTATGCTATTGCTATTGAATAGTTACATGCTCGTATTTGAGAGATAATTATATGGGTGAAAAAGTATATTTCCACTTTGGTGCATCAATTTATTGACATGGATTAATGCTCTAATTAAGAATGCCATTATTATTGTGTTTATTTTTTGTGATTAATGATACTCTTTCTTATGTAATTAAGTTCTTGCTAATCTTTTGAAATGTGGGGGTATGCATTGATTTATTTATTACATATAATAAGAATGCATTACACATATTTTATTGAGTTATTATGTCAAGAGAAGACATTAAAAAATAATTATGGAGATATGAAAAATTCTGTGATTGATTATTTTATTCAATGTTAAAAGGGAATGTGTGTTAGTTGAAATATGATAAAATATGATATTATGTGACAACCCCAATGTGGACGTATTTATGATTTCATTAGAATTGATGGACTTAGTAAAATATATCGTCCTAATGATTATAATCATGAATTTTGAAAATAATTTAATTATTTTGATTTATTAAAGTGCATATGTTATGCATAATAAAGAGACGGGTTAAATTGCATTCATTCATTTGAAAAACGGTACTGAGAAAATATTATTGAGTTATGAATTACAAGTATGCAATAAAGATAGAAAGAGAAAAGACATGTCAATTATTATTTTGTGGAAATTTCTATGCAGGTTATCCGGACATGAGAAGGAGAATGAGATGGAGAATGATGGAAAATAAAAATAAGAGGCATTTAATGTTTTAGTCCATGTGATGGAAAATTGCCTCGGGGGACTAGCATAGAGGCTAGATCCTTTATCATCGAGGGGGATGGGCTAACTCCATAAGAGAGTCACCTCCAGGAGTAACCCAATCTTTGTGATTTGGAGACCCCATGAAAAAGGTTCACTGGGTAGGAACAACGTGCAATGCGTGACTCACATATAGCATATTATTTTGAGAAGAGAGTATCAAATATAAAAAATAAAAAATAAAAAATAATACAATGATCTCCTGGAATTATGGTCAGCCGTTAACACCTACACGTAGGGAGGCAATTATGACTTTACAACAACAACGATTGGCATGACTCTCCATCTTTACAACTTTCCTAATTTCTCAAGTTTTTATCTCGTTCATTTTCTTACTATATATATAAATTATAATAAATTATATAATGATATTTATATATAAATTATTTTAAAATATAATTATAAACACAAATGACACCATTTTTACGAAACTAGTGGATGAGTATTCTGCTACATTGAAACACCAACATCTTCTCCGAGCACAAACTTCACCATCGCCTTTTTGGTAGCTATTCACCAAATGTATAGTTCCCTACAGTACTGCCATACACACAACTCTATTAATTCCCGTTTGCATTTTTGAGTAATACGTCTGATTTTGGTCTAAGATCCATGAAAATTGTGGCTCATTCCACTGATGAAAATGAAAGATTCTCGCTCGAACTAAGTTTGGTCGAATTAAATTATAGAGTAAGTGTGATGCACTTGTTATATGATTGGTTACTTTTATTGAATTGTTAACCAATCATACGACAAGTGTATTCCACTAATCATATAATTAATTTAAATTTGATCGAGTCAGATTGGTGCTAGTATTTCCACCAAAACAAGAAAACCTATTAGACCTATAACATTTTATGGAACATGTTAAGAAAAATCCAACCTCCTTAAATGGGATTAATATCAGCCCATTATCCAGCTTTGTAACACCATTTGTCTTGGACTTGAGAAAAAAGAAGTAAATCGGATATTGTGTCGGATTAACAAGCTGGATATCCAGCCCCTCCATCTAAATGGTAGGCCTTACATTATGGCAAACGAATCCAAACTATATGATTATTAGTATGTTGTCATATACTCTTACCTTAATATTCTAATCATACTATATCCATATCCATGCATCTATACAACCTCCCATTAAATGTAGAAATCCCACTTGTTGGTAGTCATAGGCCTTCCTCTGTTGTGCAGCTCGTGATTTATATTAGAGCTAATTACACTTAAATCATCAAAAAAAAAAAAAACATTTTCGGTCATTTAATTTTGTCCCTGATTCATTTTGGTCTTCTAAATATTATCATTATCATATTTTTATCATTAATTTACAAAAAAGTATAAATGTGGTCCTATTTATAATTTTTAAACAATTTTCGCCGAAATTTACCATATATCTGTCGAAATTGCCAATTAAGCAAGAAAATTGATCATGTGACGTTGATGTCACACTCAAATGGTTGAAAAATTTATTGTTCCTGGGTTTGAACCTTCGTCGAGTAAAAGTAAAACCACATTCTTCACCACTTGGCATACAACCCGCTTATAGTACTCTGGCCCAACCTTTTCTTATAACAAGTATATGTAAGAAGAATTTAATATAGATTGATATTAATATTGCAATGTATAAAATACTTTGGGAAAAATGTTTGGTCCATTTTTTTAGGGGCGGTGGCACTTTTAATCCAGGTCTATTTGAAAATAGCAATTCAGGACAGTAATTTTAAAAAAGTGGCAATTTCAAGCCAAAAACCCTAATTTGGCCGAAATTGGTCACTTGTCCGGTAACCATTTTACACGTGGATTAAAAAAATAAAAATTTTCTTACATGGAAGGTGATTTGGCAACCATAGTGAGGTGTCATGGTACATGTTTTACTTAAGGCTAAAATCTATTTAAATGGATAACTTTTTTTTAAATATATAATATTTAAATATTAAAATAAAAATTTAAAATTTTATACCAAATTCATAAATTAAATTAAAATCATGTTTAAAAGATAAATATACTAAAATTCAATTTTCAAATTTAAATATCTATATCAATATAAATTTTAATAAATATTAACAATTATATCTTATTAACAATATTTAAATGATATTTAGTTTGAATATATTTAATAAATTATATTATTTACTATAAAAATGTTTAAATTTTAAAAATTATTGTTTTTCTTTAAAAAATTAAATCAAATTTCTTAACATTTTTTTATTTTTACTTTTTCAAAATTTTATTTAATTAAATTTATTTAATTTTATTTTTTTTAAAAAAATTAAATTTTATTTTGATACTTAAATAATATATATTTAAGAAAAAAGTTATCTATTTAAATGGGCTTTAGCCTAAAATAAAACATGCCACCATGCCACCTCACCATGGTTGCCAATCACCTGCCACATAAGAAAATTTTTATTTTTTTTAATCCACGTGTAAAATTGTCGCCAAAAAGGTAACAACTTCCGGCCAAATTAGAGTTTTTTGGCCTGGAATTGCCACATTTTTAAAATTACTGTCTTGAATTGTTATTTTCAAATAGACCTGGACTAAAAGTGCCACCACCCATAAAAAAATGGACCAAAATTGTATTTTTCCCAAATACTTTTAAGCAACTAATATATTATATTGGTTTTAATATAAAAAAATTATTCATAAAAATATCAATATTTAATTAATATCTTTTTATTCAAGCAAAATATAATCAATATTGATATTTATCGAAAAAATGTAATACTAGCACAAAAATATATTTATATATTTTAAATTTCTAAATAAATATATTTATTCATACTATAAAAACATATTTCAAAATATTTTAAATACTATACACTTGTAAATTAGTATTTTAAAATATATGAATATATTTTAAAAATATTTTTATTTTTAAAAATATATTTATGTAAAAGTATGTCTTTAAATAAATAAATATTTTTATATTAATTTAAAGTATATAAATAAATATACATAAATTTTTAATAAATAAATAGAAAATATATATACTATTTTTAAAATAGATATATTTTTAAAATATATATTTAGAATTTCAAAATATTTTAAAATAGAGAAATATTTTTAATTATATTTCCTTATATATATTTTTAAATATTTTTAAATATATTTCCAAATATATATTTACATATTCTAATAAATATATTTATTTAGATATTTAAAAAATATATTTTCTTGTTAATATTGGATTTTTATAGATACAAATTAAAATTAAATATGTTTTTCTTGAAAATTAATTAAATATCGATATTTTTATGTATAAATTCTCTATAATAAAATCAATATAATATATTAATTTTCTAAAAATATTTAATACATTGTAATATTAGTATCATTCTATATTAAAATACTTCCAGATATAGATGTCATAAAGCACCGTTGGGCTAAAACAGTGTGAGTGTGATGTAGGGCAAGTGGTGAAAAAGGTGCTTTTGGTTTTACTTGACCAAGATTCAAACCCATGAACAACAAAATTTTCAATCATTTAATTGTGTACCATATCATTAATTACCTAAGCATTATGCGCCACATTATCAATTTCCTTGCTTAGGTGGCAATTTCGACGGACATATGGTAAAAAAATGTCGGAAAATTGTTTAAGAACCTTAAATTGGACTATATTTACACATTTTTGCAAACTAATGATAAAAATGTGAGAATAGTAATTTAGATGACCAAAATGAATTGCGGACAAATTAAAGGATCAATTTTTTTCCCAAAATAAAATTATCTTTTCTCCCAGAAAAAAAAAAAACTAATATTACTCTAGCACCCGCTTAAAAAAAAAATTCTGTTTACACCTAATCCTCTTCCGTCAGAATTTGAAGGAAAAGTGTTGACTTCAACAAAATTACATAAATTTTCTGATTTTACCTCTCATTTAAAATTCGCATGTAATATTTTTATACTTATAAGGGCATAAAAGTAATATATATGAATTCAAAAGAGTGTAATAAAATATTATTTTTCAATTATAGCCATCGGACAATAAGTAGCTCGTTTATGAATGAAAAACTATTTTTTTTTACTTTTTTTTTACTTCAAATATATTAGGTGAGGTGAACACCATTATTGCATATATTTCTTGAAGTACTTGAACAAGACATTTTCAGGAAATAGATACAATAATAATGTTAATTTTCACTATATATAGAAAGTGGAAAACACACCGAAAGTGACTATTTTCTATCCAATGTCTATTACTACTTTCTATCCAATAGCTATAATTTGGGAGCAATATTTTATTACAATTTCACCCTTTTGACTCTAAATATTACAGTTACCCCCTCACTATAAAAATATTACAGGAGAATATCGAATGAGGGATAAAATTAAAAATTCATGTATAATTGTTTGCTGACGTTAGCATATTTCGTTCAAACCCTAACTGAAGGAGTTCAGATATAAACGACGAATTTTTATAGAAGGTTTAAGTATAAGTTTAAAACCTCTTTGGGAGAAAGTGTAATTTCACATTTTTGAATCTAAACGTAATTAACCCTTTATATTATGCATATATGTACCTGTTAAAACAAGTACGAAGTCACGAGCCATGTGAGAAAGCAGAAATAGCTATGTATGTTCAAGCTAGAGTCATCCAGGCCACTCATATCTATGGAAGATTAAAGCCTCTCCGAAAGTTCTGTTTTTCACCTGGTTATTAGGACAACATGCCCTACCTACTGCTGGTAAGCTTTTTAGTAAACATCGTCTATCATCTCCTTTATGCAGCCATTGTCGAAAGGCTATTGAAGAACATCATCCTTTCATAGAGTGTCCAATTTTTTCTTCTATTGCTACACATATGCTTCCAGAAATTCTACCTATTCAGACTGTGAATATTGTCTTAATTCTTTATCATCTCAAATACAAACCTATGCTACAATTGCTCGTGGTTAACACTCTTTGGTAGATCTGGAACCATAGAAATGCAGCTATTTTTTCGAATTCCCCTATTAACCCTTTTATGGTCTGGAAATCAGCACAGTTACTAACGCATGATAGGTTTGCCTCTCAAGAGGCAGATTAACTAAAACCTTCACAATAATATGTAAATGGATTCCACCACCTCCACTTTGGAACAAACTTAATATAGATGGATCTTCTTTAGGAAATCCGGGGCCTTCAGGTACTGGCGGCATATTTCCGGATGATGAGGGTAGATTTCTACTAGCATTTTCAGTATATATATGTCATACTACTAACAATATGGCTGAATATAGGGCTTTGCGTGATGGGTTGCTTATGGCTATCAGGTATAATTTTCGTAAACTCATCATTGAAACGGTTCTAAATTTTTACTTTCTCTTTTTGGTAGGGAGGGTCGGGTCCTAAAGGCCTCCATTAATCCAAGATATCAAGCAGCTTTCAACTGAATTGGAAGCTCTTCAGTTATGCTTTTGCTATAGGGAGGAAAACCGAGTAGCTGATCTTTTGGCTCGTAATGCAGCTACAGTTGAATCTCCAATACAGATATTTTTGCAAATGCCATATTTTGTACAAGCATCTATTGCTTCTAATCTTAACCTTACTTGTACTAGGACTACGTCCTCCCCGTTTGTATTGGCATTAAATCTGCATTCATATAAGTTTCTGTTCATGTTCAAAAAAAAACTTTGCAGAAATAGTTACCTAGGTCCTGACTGCTCGGATTTATTTACATAGGCTATGTCGGGTGGACTGCATCCAATTTGTAACATAAATTTTGTGTTTTTAAATTTATTGAAACAAGAAAAATACTACAAATGATTTTTGAATTTAATCAAATATCTTGTGGGTGCGAAATCTCTAATTTAAACCTCTGATTCTTCGCAATCATCAATTTTGGCAACTTTGGAGGTGGAACTTGACGTTTTGATCTCCTTCGAGGTTGACTTAGATCTTCAATAACGTTAATCGGGGGGTCTTTTGACTTATTCCCGAATTAAACATTATAAATTTGGTAGACTTGACTTGAACTCTCTGTGTCTCTTGGTAGAATTGAAGTTTTGATCTTCCGCCAAGGTGGACTTCTGCTTTGATAACGTTAATCCGCGGGTCTTTTGACTTGTTCCCAAATCAAACGTTGGATTTGGATGATTTTCACGACGAACGCCTTGATTTTAGCCTTGAACATCGTGGATCTCCCTTGATTTGCGCTTAAGAGGATTTTGAAACTTCTTGAATGCTCACTTGTGTTTTCAACTGTGTGTTGAATTGTGTAGTTCTCCCCTATTTATAGTTGTCGGGTAGAAAACTTTTCCATATTTACTTGATGAAGTGGCGCAATTTGATTGGCCCTTCATCATTTGCTTCAATATTTGTAAGATGCGATTTTATTTCCATATTGACTTGCACTTGCTTGATTTGGAATATTTGATCCACTTGTCAAGAATATGAAATTTGACACTTGGCCTCATTTGATTGGTCGAAAAATAAATATTAATATCAATTGATTAACTATTTAATTTAAGAATTAAATTTAATTAAAATTCTGAAAATATAAATGAATATTGATATTTAATATATTATTTTCTACAAATTGCCCCCTCGAGACTTGTTCACGGACAATGCTTCAAAGCGCATCTTGGAGTGAATAAGTCATGAACTTTTTTTTTATATATTTTTTTTCTATATGCAATTTGGGCTTTGACGCAAAAGAAACCTTCTTCTTCTTCTTCTTTTTTTTTTCTTTTTTTTTTTTGTGTAATCAAGTGCCCAAATTTTCATGTGGGGTTTATTCTTTTTACAATCCAAAGCCTTTCCTCAATCTTTCATTTTTTTTTTTCAGGTCAATTGGTCCATTTAAGGAGAGCCCAACAATAAATGACCATCAAAATATTTTCTGTAGATTGCAGCCCATTTTTGTCTTGAGCCCACTTTGATGGTTCATTGCACCAATCACACATGATCATAATCTCCTTCTTCTTCAAAATGTCTGCAGAAAAAACCCACTTCTTCTCCCTCTTTTCTTCCTTCTTTTTTCCTCTTTCCTTTTTGTTTTCGATTTTTTTCTCTTCCTGTTTTTTCTTCTTCTATTTCCCTTCTTCGTTCTTTTTTTTCTTTCTCCAGAATTCCCATTTTCTTTGCTTCTCCTTCTTTTCCCTTTTTTTCTTCCTTCCTACCTTCCCTTTTCCCCTTCTATTTCTTTCCTTCTTCTCTTCTGCTATTTCCGATTTCCCTGTTTCTTTCCTTCTTTCTCCTCGTTCCCTTTTCTTGTTTTTCGTTTCTTATTTCCTTTTTCCTTCAAATTTTCCTTCTCTTCTTTTTTTTCTATTTCCCGATTTCCAATGTTCCTTTCATTTTCTTCTTCTTTCCGTTTTTTTTTCTTCTTTCTCTTTCCAAAATTTACTTTCAGTTGTTAGTTCCCTTGGGTGCGGCAGAATTTGCCTTCTTGACAATTCTTCATCGTGTAGAATATGGAATTTTTTTCTTTTCTTTTTGTTTCTGTTGATCACATAAGGAAGAAGACCACTTTCGAAGGATTTGCGGCGCTGATTTTAGGCAAAGAATTTCAACGAATGGTTTTGAAAAGTTTTGTAGGCGATGTTGCAGACTTTCCATGCTCGAATTGGAGAATACACTCGCTCTTTTTCTACAAAGTTTTCCATGACAGACGATTTTTTTCCTTGGCTTGAAATAGTGAATACCCCATATATGTTCCCTTTTGAGATTTTTGAGAGATGGAAAATTTCCAAAATATACTTGGCTTGGATGCTATAAAAGAGAGAGATAATTTTGTTCCATCCATTGCCGGGGGTGAGAGAAATTCTTTTTAGCAAAGATATTCTTCTTTTCATTGACGAGTGAGTAATTCTTGAATTCTCAGTGAGCATGCTTTTCAATTCTTTTACACCAGAAATCAATTCTATATAGTCTGTTTGTAGAATTGGTTAGCAGATGCTAACATTGCTTTGTAGCTCCTTCACTTTATAGATGATTTCCAAGAGTCAGATGGAACCGACTTTGTAAAAATTTCTTAATGCCATTATCCTTTGCTGCATGGGTACTTGATTTTTCAAAGTTTTCCTTGTGTAGCATTGGTCCCAAAAAAAAAAAAAAACTGCATTACCTTGTGTAGGATTCGTTCGGAAAATTGTGTCTTTTTCTTTAATTTCCAAATCTTCCTTTTTCTATAATCATTTATGCCAATTTTTATTATTATTATTATTATTATTATTATTATTATTATTATTATTATTATTTTTGCTAGCAACTTTGTATTTGAGAGTTCACGCCGCGACTACGAGTTTGACAGTGGTGACTTTGATTGGAAACTTTTAAGTAAATCGCTATCTTCTTTCAGCCCCCTTTTTTTACTCATGCTTGAGATACAATGCCATTCTTTTGTCAATCACAACTTTTAAAGAAGTTTTTTTTTCTTTTTTGACTTTGCTTATTAATTTGACACCATAGACAATGGTTTATTTCAAGAATATCTCGTCTTCTTACGGAGTTCAACATTTGGTCATTCTTGACGATGAAAAGCAATCCGAGGAGAAGGGAACAACTTTGATGACTCACGCTCCTCTCATCGGTCGGTATGCGAAACAATGACCAAGGTTGAAAATTCCACTCTACACGGAGCAGTGGTCTCGAGAGGTTCCATTGAGCAAGACATTCAAGGTGTGGTCTTTGCAAGCAACTCATCACCGTCGTTCCAATGAACCAAGTCACCTACCAACAGTAGGCCGTCGCATGGTTGAAGGCAAAGCCAAGTGGGGAGACACCATTCAATTTGCCAGCGAGTTTCACTACATCAAAGGATTTTGGGAGTGGACTGAAGACATCCTTAGCTGATGCAAGCACAAACTAATTGCTACTCAAGTATACGACTCAGTATATGCTTCATTGTTCACTTATGACCGCAACTCTGACGTCATCAAAGCATTTTGCGAGTCGTGGTGCCCATCAACAAACACTTTTTTGACGTCCTTTAGAGAGTTGTCAATCTCACTATGGGACTTGCACATCCTCTCTAGGCTTCCTATGACTGGACTCTGTTACGACGAAGTTGTTCCAAGTGCTAAGGAGCTTGACGGCGTTGATGAAACGGGACGAAGATTTGTGCCTCACTCTTGCAGATTCTTGCTCCATGCCTATCATTTGCTTCAAGGAAGTAGTAGCGGAGGTCAACTTTCTCAAGTCTCTGCTGACAAGTGGATCAAGTTTTAGTTTAAAAGGACCACGAAGTATTGCGAGCCTCCTCCACGTAAAGAGAAAAAGGCGGTTCATCCCAAGTTAGCTCATAATTCTGTCGGGACCTTTGGAATACATGGTAAGTGATCCACCGTAGATGAAGCGATATTTTCAAAACTTGGCATTAAAGGAAGCTTAAAACAAGAGACGTTCCTGGCGGCGTACTTGGCGTGTTGGCTTTGCACTTTTGTTCTTCCCACTGATGACATTGGTTCAATACGTCCAAGTACTTTCAAAGTGGCGAGTATCATGGCATCCGGTTGAAAGGTTGGTCTAGTTGTTTCTGTCTTGGGGAGTATCTACAAAGGTTTGAACAAGATTTCCAACTCCTCAAGACGGACTTGTGTGTATTCCTCATTTTCGATTTATTTCGTTTATAGTTGGATAGCACACTATTTCAGGACTCACTACGAAAATTTGCAAGGTGTACGTGGGCCCAAAATGACGCTCTTCTCAAGTGAAGGTAGTGCGAAATATTGCGACCTACAAGAGGCGAGAAAATGACTTCACAAAGATGACTTTATCTCTTGGACTTACAACATGATCACGAAAGACAAAGACTTCTCATTTGTTGATGATGGGTGCGCAAAAGAAGTTGAAGAAACTTATTTCATGGCCATTCGTTTGAATTATCTTTCTTTGCGGCAAGGGGATCACTTCATCGTTTAGCTTATAGCCCCCATCGATTTGGTCTCCAATTTGGATTTTTTTCAAGAAGTGTCGGGAATCTTTTTGCTAGACGTTTGCAAGGCTTCCTTGGAAGATGGAATTTGCTACTGGCGTTTATGTATCTCATCCAAGACCATGGAAAAGGTGTGGTTTCCTTCTTTGCCCCCAAATGCAAAGAAAATTCTCTTCCGAGGCGTACAAAAAAATGGTGGGATCGAGGCTCATGATGGCTTCCTTGAGGAAAATATGGTCAGATTGCTTGCTTCAAACTCGAGTAAGTTTCCTCTCCAAGACAAAGAACGTGGCAAGGGAGTTGCTCAAGATTCACCTCTTGAAGTGAGTAAGAGGAAGAGTACTTCTCGTCCCTTGGAGGAAAGTGGGAGTAGCAAGCCCGACCATCATTGGAAGAGGCCGAAAAGGGATTCCAACCTTACGAGGCTGACAAACATTGATGTTGATGGTGATGCCTCAAGTCATGCACCATCACTGTTGAACTTTTGACAAGGAGGTTTTTTTTTTTAACTCTTTTTTTTGTTCTCACTTTGTGCTGATAACATCTTCTTCCATTTCTAACTTAAGTTGATGCATTATTGCAGTTAGAGGATGAAGTCCTAGCAGCCGAAGATGACGAAACTTCTCAAGATAGCCAAGAATCCATTTTGGGGCCTCCTCCACTTGGAATGAGACTTAAGGCAAAACAACCTCCTTGTCATGCTGCACTATCCGTATTTGAAGGCGAGGGATTTGTTCTTAATCATCAAAAGGAGTTTCTTCAAAAGTTATGGAGTGATCTTCTCATGAAAATATCAAAGACACCAATTGACTTCATCTTATCAATCAAAGAAGATGTTTACATCGTCCTTGAATCTATGAAGAGCTTTCAGAAGTTTGACATTTTCGAAGTAGAAGAGTCATTATACGTGTTCTTTGCCAAGCCTGCTGCTTATGATGAAACAAGATCATCGTCTTCCGAAAGGTTGTCCAGAAGTCTTCTTGAGCGACTAGTTAAGGAAAGCCAATGATCGCCTCGAAGATGCCCTAGTTAGAGAGAGCGAAGAGGCTTCTAAGGTCCAATCGACTATAGATGAGTTAGAGCGCATTAAGAAGGAAATTGTGGCCTTGAAGGAGCAAAAAACAAACATGTGTGCCACTATGAAAGGGGCAAAAACAACTTCTTCATAGTGCTCAAGCCGAAGTTTGTGGAATCGAAGAGGAAATTGCAGCGCTTGGGAATACTACCCCACTCGATGAGGACGTAGTTGAGAACTTGGAGTCTTCAAAAGCAACTTTGGAAGACCTCAAGGATGAGTTGAAGAGTTTGAGTCCTTTTGTTTGAGATTTATTTAGGATCTTATCCTTTGTTGAGTTCCTTTATTTCTTTTTGGCTTTACGTCATGAACCTCACTGTTTCCTTTTGAGATTACGTAATAGAAGTTCCTTTTTTTTTTTTTTTATCTTGCAATCTTCGTGCATGTTTACTTTGAAGTTCATGAGATAGAATGGATGCACGACAAACTAACTATCCAATATGCAATAATGAAACTCCAAATTTGCAACGAATTAATTGTCTAACGTGGAAAACACAATTCATTACAAATTTATGACTGAACTTAGAAAATATCTAAGTTGCTTACGTACCCCATGAAGGGATCAAATCATAACGTAGTTCAAAGAAACTTGAATTTTCTTCTCTTTTTTTCTTTTCAATAAGGGGGTGCCGTACACATTTTATACTTATGCGGGCCAGGAGTAACATGCAATTTAGGCTCGTGCATCATGGAGCATTTTTTTCTTTATTTTTCTTATGCATAGTACCTTTTCAAGAACTTTCCATTGATTGGACCAATTCTCAAGCCATCTTCAGCGACCAACTTCAAAGCGCCGTTTGTGTAGACCTCCTTGATGACATAATGTCCATCCCATTTTAATATGAACTTGTTTCCAATATGGTGAGTGGTAATGATGGGTCTTCTTACAGCAAGCACCAAATCGCCAAATTGAAAAGAGCGAGACTGTACTTTCTTATTAAATGCCCTTGAGAGACGAGCTTGATAACATTCGAGTCATTGTTTTCCTTCTAACCTCTTTTCATCTAGAGCTTCCAACTCCTCAAGGCGCAAGCATGCATTTTCTTTTTGAGTTAGCCATTCTTGAATAGTTATTCTTAACGATGAGATTTGTTGCTTAATAGGGACGACAACTTCCACGCCATACACCAAGGCATAAGGGGTTGCTTGAGTAGGTGTACGGTAAGTGCTTCGATAAGCCCATAAAGCTTCTCCCATTCGCTCGTGTCAATCTCTTTTTGACTTGGCGACCACGTTTTTCAATAAGCTGCCTAGAGTTTTATTGAATGCTTCAACTAGTCCATATGCGGCCGTTATACATCGAGGATTTTCTCTGCTTGAAGTTGAACTTCTGGGTGAGCTTGTCTATTAGCCTATTGCAGAAAGGCTTCCCATTTTCGGTGATGATGTAGCGAGGAACTCCATAGCGATAGGTGATGTTGATCCGGATAAAGTCGGTGATATTTTCCTACTTTACTTTTTTGAGGGGTACGGCTTCATCCCACTTGAAAAATTAGTCAGTCGCAGCCAAGATATATAAACTTCTAGCAGAAGACTTTGTTAGAGGCCCAACCACATCTAAGCCCCTAGCATCAAATGGCCATGACACAACTGTTGAATGTAGCGGTTCCGACGGTTGGTGAAGGAAGTTAGCATGGAACTGACATGCTTGGCATCTTTGTGCATAATTTATGCAATCCTTGATCATGGTAGACCAGTAGTAACCCATTCTCTTTATACAAAAGTGCAATTTTGGGCCTGACTGATGAGCGCCACAAACACCTGAATGAGCTTCCTCCATAGCTTGAACTGAAGATCTTCACTTAGGCAACGTAAGAAGACCCCATCAAATGAACGACTATAAAGTGTGTCCTTGTAGTAAATGAAGTGAGTTGCACGTCTCCGAATGTCAAATTTTCAACGTGGATCATCAGACAACTTCTCGTACTTTAGGTATTCTATGAGCGGCTGGCGGCAATCTTCTTTCTCTATTTCAATACCTCGACCGCATAATTCTCTTCTTCTTCTTTGATGTCAACATCATAAAAAATTGGGGGCACCACCCAACTCTTGCATATTCGAATGCGAATATTATCTTCGAGCGTGGTGAGGCTAGAGGCAAGTTTGGCAAGCGCATCAGCCTGTTTGTTATCTTTTCTTGGCACATGCTCGATGTCTACGTCTCCAAGCCATCCAATGAGTCTTCTGGCATAATCAAAATACGAAAATAGCTCAGGTTTCTTGACTTTGTATAATCCGAGGAGCTGATTAATCACCAATTTAGAGTCTCCGTATAGTTTAAGATGCAGTTGTTTGATGTCTACTGCCTTCTCTAGACCAAGAATAAGACCTTGATACTCAGCAACGTTGTTGGAGCAACGTTGTGGAAAAGCTTCTCCATCAGATGTGATGAATATGACTCCAGCACCGGCTCCTTCCTTGTGTGAAGCTCCATCAAAATACATTTTTCAAGGAGGGGTGACTTCAATAACAAGGACATCTTCATCAGGGAGATCGTTACAACTCCCATTCTGCAGGGAGAGGGTGATCAACTAAGAAGTCCGCTAATACTAGCCTCTTCACGACCTTTTGAGGAACATACACAATCTCGAATTGTTGTAGCTGAGATACCACCACGCAAGCCCATCAGATAGAACCGGTTTCAACATGACATACTTTAGTGGATATGCTTTCGACCTAAGGCGTACCGTATGTGCTTGGAAATAGTGCTTCAATTTTTGGATCGCAAATATGAGCTCCAAACATATCTTTTCAATGGGTAAGTATTTCAACTCGTTAGGAATCATCATTCTACTCAAGTAGTACAAAGCACTCTCTTTCCCATTATTGTTCTCTTGTGCAAGGCCCCAACTGAACATTCTTCAGCGGCTATATAGAGAATTAGTGGGCGTCCGAGTACTGGTGCCACCAATACGGGGAGGTTTCATCAAGTATGACTTTACGCTTTTGAAAGCGTTACGGCAAGCTTCATCCCATTCAAATGGAACACCCTTTTCATGATGCGGCTGAAGGGTTGACATCGTCCAGCCAAATTTGAAATGAACCTTCGAAGGTATGCTAACCTTCTGTGTAGGCTTTTAAGTTCGTGGATGTTTCAAGGTTGGGGCATTTTTAAGATTGCATTGATCTTGACTTGCTCGATCTCTATCCCTTGATGTCATACGATAAACCCGAGGAACTTTCCCGAAGTGACACTGAATGCACATTTCAATGGATTCATTTTGAGCTGATATCTCTATAGTCGTTCAAATATCTTCCTCAAATCTTGGAGATGATCTTGTCTTCTTTTGGACTTTATGACAAGGTCGTCGACGTAGCACTCGACGTTTTTGTGAAGCATATCATCAAATATCCTCTGCATGGCCCTTTGATATATCGCGCCAGCTTTCTTCAAGCCAAACGGCATTACTTTGTAGCAATATATTCCTTTCAGAGTACGAAAAGCCGTTAGTTCTTCATCTCTTGGCGCCATACGTATTTAGTTGTAGCCGGATGACCCATCCATGAAAGACAAAGCTCCATGGCCGGTTGTGGCATCAATCATGAGTTCTGCGATGGGTAAGGGAAAATCATCCTTCAGACATGCGTTGTTCAAATCTCTAAAATCAACACAAACTCGAATTTGTTCGTTTTTCTTCCTCACGCGGACAATGCTTGATATCCATGTCGGATATTTAACTTCTCGAATGAATCCAACCTCGATGAGTTTATTAACTTTGATTTCGATCAAAGGGACCAACTCAGGTCGGAACCGACGTTGAGCTAGCTTAACAGGGCCAGCTCCTTTCTTGATTGACAAGTGATGGACTGCTACCTTTGGGTCTAGGCCGGGCATTTCTTTGTATGACCATGCAAACACGTCTTTGAATTCATGCAGTAACTCGATGTATGCTTCCTCCTCGTCGGCGGTCAACAAAGCATTGATGTAGATTGGTCGAGGATTTTTGGCATCTCCCAAGTTAATCTCTTTCAATTCATCAATAGTGGCTTTAACACCTTCTTCGAGCTCGGGAAGAGCAGCTTCTGCCTCCTCTTCTTCAGTCGAATCTTCTTCGCTCAAAGTCTATGATGCATGGACATGGACACGGCGACTCGGACACAACACGACACGGACACAGCAACACGAAAAATTTTAAAAAATTAGGACACGACACGACACCGACACGGCTATATATAATATAATTTTTATATATAGTCTAATATTTTTTATAAAATTTATGCAATATACAAAATATCAAGATAATACATAAAATTATAAGTATGTCTTATATCTAAATTTTTAACCAAAATACATGACTTAAAAATATACATATTTAATTTATATTAAAAGTACGCAATAAAAACATTTCTAATCATCCCATTTTTGGTTTATATTAAAATATACATATTTAGTTAAATTATTGTGATCATCTCCCAATTTGTTAGTAATTTCATCCCAAAACTTTTAGTTTGAGAGAAGTAAATTATTTTTTTTTTCTTTTTTATTTAGCCCAAAACTCTTTTTTTTTAAAAAGACAATTCAAAACTTTTTAAAATTACAAAAAAAATCCTAAACGTGTCAAAAACGTGTCGGACACTCCTCCAAAACGTGTCGGACACGCCTGTCCTTTTTTTTCTTTTTTCTTTTATATTTTTGCACACGCCTTTGCCGTGTCTGAGGCATGTTCGACACATGTCCGACACTGCATCGAGTAATTTTTCGGAGTGTCCGTGCATTATAGCTCAAAGTTATAACCAGAAAGCCAACAGGTTTGGTGATTTGTAACCTATCTGACAACTTGATGTAAATGTAATATTATTATGTGATGAATAAGATGAGTATTCGTCACCAATGGTACCTTCTTTGTCGTGCTCATCTTACATTTGTTAAAACGGTGTTTAACTTATATCGCAACAAAGCCCACAGACCATGGATAACAACTCGTGCAGTTGGGCCACGCATTGGATGGTGGTCATGAAACCAACTGATTAAGAGTTGGGTCTGAAACGTTCCAAGTCGAGGACCTCGAGACAGGGCATCGAGAGTCCTATTGAGACTTGCGTCAAGAGTCGTGTTCATTGGATGAGTGCCGTGTTTCATTGGCGACAGGCGTGGGACGCCTACACGATCTTGATGGGTTGGTCGACTGGGGTCGAGCCGACTGGACAGACTCGCGGGGATCATCATATGGAAGCCTTGGAGGCTTGGTCGGTATGATTGGTTTTCCCCGGTTTCGATAGTACGGGAGTAATCCTCAGACTTGAGGAATCATGGCAGTCGCGTGCACAGGACGGCTGTATCTTGGATCTGGCGAGAGTTAATCATTCTGTAAGATGATTATCATAAGCCTTGTCCAGTGCAGTCGGAATGTGTAGCGAGGACGGTGGATTCCAAGAAGAGGATCCGTCCCCTGTCAGTATGTGATAGAGGTATCTCCTATGCACTCGGAGACACGTTCATGCTGTTTGAAGCTGTGGCCACAGTGGTTGGTCGAACAGGGAGTGGTTTCCTGTGTCGACGCAATGAAGCATACGTGGCCTCGAGTATTAAGCATAGATGCCTAGTCAAGGATGGGAACCGACGCCCAATTCCATACCCTAGACTAAGGCCGGGAGACGGTAGATGGAAGGATCGTACCAATACGGAATCGACGCCTAAATGTTCACGCCAATTCACCTAGTCTCTAGTGCCATGGACCGTTGCTAGACGGCCACCCATGGTAACGGGCCCTTGTGGGACCCGGGCCCAAGTCTAGCTGAGGGTGAACCTAAAGGGTCACACACAAATCACCGAGGAGGTTGAGAGATCGACTTGGAGTCAATCTCGAAGGATAAAATAAGTAATTGGATTACTTAAGGGAAAGTCCATTGGATGGACGGGCCGATATTGTATCGGGCTTTCATTTAATCGGTAAATTGGATTTTCGATTAAATATGGAAAGTTGAGATGTTGAGACGTTGGATCTTTCAATTGGATTAAAAGATCAATGGGAATAATTTAAGTGGACATTAAATTGGATTTAATATTAGGTTCGTCATAATTGGATTACGATAAAACCCGGTCCGTTAAATTATACCCGAGAGGAGAAATAATTCCTAATTTGGAATAGGAAGAAGTTGGAATTCTTCCCTTAATTAAACATGGCCGACATGCTCCCTTGGAGGAAGCCAAATCAGCCATGTTGCATGCTAAGTGGTATGTTGACTTGTCTCTTTTGGAAAGAGACAAATCAACTCCAATCAAGCTCTTCCCTTTTGGTATGATTTGATCATACCATAAATTTTGGTAGGCTTGATTGAAGAATTGATGGTGATTGATTTGAATGAATCTAGACATCCTTGGATGAACCTAGATACATTCCAATAATCACATTAATTATGTATATATATTAGAATATACAACACCAAGCATAAGTGATTCATTATTCATCTTTTTCTATGAAAAAGAGAAGACAAAAATCCTCTCCTCTCTCTCAATTTCGTGCTCTCTCCCTCTCTTACACTTGTGTTCTTCACTTGATTTTGAATCAAGAAAAAGAACAAAGTAAGTTTAAGAGAACACTAATTTATAGTGTTCTTTTCTTAAATCGATTCCTTCCTAAACCCGTTCTTTTCTAGCAAGAAGAACGTGTGTTTCTTCCGGTGTAGTGTGGATCACCTTTGGAGAATCCATACGTTTGGATTTCGTGAGAATTCCGGAGAAGGAACAACGCTAGTAGCCGGGAGCATACGCTAAACAATCAAAGGTAACGGTTTATTACGCTTTGATTGATTTCATTTGTATATATATGCCCTATGTGTTTAAATATATGTTTTAGTATTTACACATCCTACATCGAACGCCCGGTTGAGCACCCAAGGGTACACCCCTTGGAATTCGCGTATTTTGAATTTAATTTAAATTTACGCACTTTTCTCGTTTTCTCGCTTCCGCTCGCGCTCCCGGGCGGATCTGCTTGTCCTTCAAGTGGTATCAGAGCCCGGTTCGATGTAAGGGGCATAGATCTATGTGTTTGGCATGATCTACTTGCTTTTAAATGGCTTTATTGGCATGTTAGATTACATAAATATATGAATAATGATGATTCAATTGTTTGGATTTAATGGACTTTTGGCATGCTTAATTTTGTTAGATTGGATCTAAAATTTCATGCTTATTTTCAGAAAAATATTACTGTTATTGTGCTAAAACAATTTTGAAAAATAACAAAAAAATAAAATTTTGGGATCGGTCGGCAGCGGAGGCGCGCGCGCAGGGGCGCGCGCGTGCGCTGTGCGCAGCCGACCGCTGCCAGCGCGCGGCACAGACCGCGCGCGCGCTGCCCTGTGCGCGCGGGCGGCCGGCTAGCACAACGGCTGGGCCGTTTTTGTGCCGTTTTTTCGATTTTTTTCGAAAAATTTGATTTTCTGTATTTTCTGCACAATATTCTGAAAATATGTTAATTTTGCATTTTTGATTTTGGGATAATTGGATTATTCCTTGAATTAAATTTGCTTAATTAATTTGGGATTAATACATGCATTGGATGCATTGTGTAAAATGTCTATTAAATTTGAAATTTGAATTTTGCATATTATTCATATGTTTATGCTTTTGTGATGTTGGACATCACTTGGGTATTTGGAATATCCATTGGTTATTTATGCATGATTATTTGGAATAATTATGTTATGTGAGTTGATGGAATCAACATGGGATGATCACAGGAGCCCTAGACCTTATGTATGGATGAATGTATGATCATTTATTTTCTGTTGGGTGGGGCCTGCGTGCCTCTTGTTTTTGGGACTATCATCTCCCGTATTTTCAGCCTCATGATGTTAAGGTTTGTTTTCTTTATTACCAATGTATTACTTTCAATTGTAATGAGAGTAGATAGGATTTGTGAGGCTTTTATATTTTAACAAGCATTTGGAGTCGGAGACCCCAAGGAGGAGCATCAAGGCGTGAAACAAGAGCACTACAAGGCCCATTGGAATGACAATGGGTATATTACTATTGTAATAATTTAGGACCACCCTAGACAGACCATAGATTCACTGCGGGCTTAGTGGGTCGCATAGGTTGGGCTTGTGATCATCCTAAACAGGGGTATGCTATGTTTTCTGCATGCGGCGTATTTATTTATCGCTTTAAATATTGGATATTTATGCATGCTAAAACACAATAATGTGATGAGGTCTCGGTCATACACAAACTCTCATTTGGTTGGACCAAATTAAATATTAGGCCCAGAACGGACTTGGATCAAAATGGTATTTTGGTCTGTCCGAGCCTTCTATCCACAGCAATGTGGTGAGGAAGCTACCACTACCCAAGTGTGGTCTCACGAGTCGTGGCACACTTGGACTAGGGGAAAACTGCACTATTGTTGTGAACAAAAAGACTGGGCTCGCTGTTTTCCTGTCTCATGAGTCGTGGGGGGCGACAGTTTGAGGCATGATTTGGTTGATGGGTCGGGCCCAACACTGAGTAACATGGTTCGCTTGGAGTCCTCGGGACCATGTGAATAGGTGAAGCAAAATATCTTGGGAATCTCATTGGATGAGAATGATATTGGATATCTCCCACAAGGTCTTCTTCATGTGAATCGTAAAAGCGGGGCATGGAGATTACACTTGTGGATCCCAAGCCCACTAGGAAATGGTTTCCCGAAACTCCACTTGAGAGTGGCGGACTTTCGTATAAATAGTGGGAGGGTTAAAGACTAAAAGACCAAGTCTTCAACTTGAACAATAATATTACCATCATCTGCTAATTTCTGCTTTACATTTTCATTAATGTAGATATGTCTAAGAACCCGTTAACCATGATTCTTGAGACTAACAAATTCAACGGAACGAACTACTCGGACTGGCTGAGAAACCTGAGGATTGTCCTCGATTTCGAGAACCAAGGCTACGTCTTGGACGAGCCGCCACCGAGCGACTTACCGGAGGGGTCCACGCCTGAAAGAACGTTTGACGTTCGAGAAATGGCATGAGGACAACCGGAAAGTACGCAGTATCATACTGGCTTCGATGTCTAACGACATCCAGAAGCAGTATGAGAGGCTGGACAACGTCTCCGCCATAATGCTCCGCATGAACGAGGTTTATGCGGTTCCGGATAGGCATATTAGATATGCCGCCACAAAAGCATTCTTTGGCACCAAAGCTCGCTGAAGGAGCGTCTGTACAGAGTCATGTGGTCAAGATGCTCTCCCTAGTGGAGAAACTCGAGGACCTTAAAGCTGGACTTAACAATGACACGTACATTGACGTGATCCTCCAGTCGCTTCCTCCATCCTATGACCCGTTTGTTGTAAACTACAACATCAACAGACTTGAGAAGTCTATTCATGAGTTGATCAACATGCTGGTCCAATACGAGGCAACGACCCACAAGTCGGCGCCGGCGGTATTGATAGGAGAGGCTTCAACCTCCAAGGCGAATGGCAAGAGGGCCGGACGCTGGAAGAGGAAGAAGGGCAAAGGGAAGACGGTTGCGGCCCCTGCTCGCGCTCCGGGCGTCCCTGTTGCTCCGGTTGGACCGAGCAAAGGGAAAGGGAAGGCCCGTGGTTCTCAGCGGTCCAAGGCAAATGATATCCGCATGCATTGCCAAGGGAAAGGGCATTGGAAGAGGGAGTGCCCACAACTCCTCTCCAACCCAGGTGTG
Source organism: Sesamum alatum (assembly GCA_034509735.1). Classification (NCBI taxonomy): domain Eukaryota; kingdom Viridiplantae; phylum Streptophyta; class Magnoliopsida; order Lamiales; family Pedaliaceae; genus Sesamum; species Sesamum alatum. The sequence continues at coordinate 23,355,469 of JACGWO010000002.1, read as the reverse complement.
TTTGTGGTTGAAGTTAATATGATTACTAATTCTGCTTCATGGGTATTGGATACCGGGTGTGGTGCTCACATCTGCAATGATTTGTAGGCACTGCAAAGAAGCAGAAGGCTAACCAAGGATGAGATGATCCTGAGGCTAGGCGATGGCAAGGTCGTTGCTGTGGAGGCCGTAGGATCACTAGAGTTAGCCATTAGTAGTCATGTTAGGATTGTAATGAACGACTGTTTCTATGTACCTAGCATGATTAAAAACATTATTTTTTCCATCCCGGTCCTTCATAAGGAGGGATATGAATTTACCATCAATAAAATAGTTTTTTCATTATCAAAGATGGTATTTCTCATCTGCTTGGTACATTGGTCAACGGTCTATACATACTTCAACAGTCTAATTGGATTATGACTGCAGAACACAAACGAAAATGTGATGATCATAATAACGCACAGATATGGCATGCGAGGTTAGGTCATATCTCTAAAGATAGGATAAGAAGGTTGGTGGACTCAAAGAGTCTAGAAATAGACGATTTGGACAACCTAGCGACCTGCGAATCCTGTCTAAAGGGAAAGATGACCAAGAAACCCTTTGTTGGACAAAGTACGCTAGCCAGTGGTCTGTTGGATTTGATCCATACAGATGTCTGTGGTCCACTAAATACTCAGGCTAGAGGTGGGTACTCGTACTTCATAACCTTTACCGATGATCACTCACGGTATGGTTATGTTTACCTGATGAGGTACAAGTCTGAAGCCTTTGGAAGGTTTAAGGAATACAGACTTGAAGTAAAGAACCAAACCGGTCGAAAGATCAAAGCCCTTCGGTCGGACCGAGGTGGAGAGTATTTGAGTAGTGAGTTTGCTGATTATCTAAAAGAGAATGGGATTCTCTCTCAGTGGACCCCTCCTGGAACACCACAGCTTAACGGTGTGTTCGAAAGGAGGAATCGGACCTTGTTGGACATGGTCCGATCCATGATGAGTTTTACCGAACTCCCCCTTTCCTTCTGGGGATACGCTCTTGAAACGGCGGCCAAAGTTTTGAACTTGGCGCCATCTAAAAGGGTATCCCAGACGCCATATGAGATATGGCATGGCAAGCCTGCCTCCTACAAATACTTGAAAGTGTGGGGTTGCCCCGCATATGTCAAGAGATTAGTGGGAGATAAACCGGACTCGAGGTCTAGTTTATGCAGGTTCATCGGCTATCCGAAAGAAACTGCAGGGTATTATTTCTATGATCCCTCCGAGCAAAAGGTTTTTGTCTCGCGAAACGCAGTGTTCTTGGAAAAAGGTTTTCCATCGGATAGTCGACGCGATGAGGTACTCCTTGAGGAATCAAGTGAGGTACCCCATGAGGCGGCAGTGACATCTGAGCCAGTGGTTCCCACTGATATTGTTCCAATCCTCCGTAGGTCGGCCAGAGTATCCCATGCACCTGATAGGTATGAATTTCTGGGCCTGACCGGTCAGTTGGATAATGATCCAAAGACGTACGGAGAAGTGATGTCGGACATCGATTCAGACAAGTGGCTTGAGGCCATGAAATCTGAGATGGACTCGATGGGTACAAACAAGGTTTGGACCCTAGTAGATCCACCCAATGGGGTTAAACCCGTAGGGTGTAAATGGGTCTACAAACGTAAGCTTGGAGCTGACGGGGAGGTTACAACCTTCAAAGCCAGGCTTGTGGCGAAAAGTTACACTCAACGACCCGGGGTCGATTTTGAGGAAACCGACTCGCCCGTAGCAATGGCCAAGTTCATTCGGATACTGCTTGCCGTAGCAGCATGGTATGACTATGAAATATGGCAGATGGACGTGAAACGGCCTTCCTCAACGGTTTCGTAGAGGAAGAGATCTATATGGATCAGCCAGAAGGTTTCACAACTGTTGGAGAAGAGCAGAAGGTCTGCCGTCTCCAAAGGTCCATCTATGGCCTCAAACAAGCTTCTCGAAGCTGGAACATACATTTTGATGAAGTCATACGGGGATATGATTTCATCAAGAATGAGTCCGATCCTTGTGTATATAAGAAGATCAGTGGGAGCTCAGTTGCGTTTCTGGTACTTTACGTGGATGACATCTTGCTCATTGGGAATGATGCTAAGATGTTAGGTACCACTAAAGCTTGGTTGTCAAACGCAATTCTGCATGAAGGATATGGGCGAGGCATCCTACATCCTTGGCATCAAGATCTACAGGGATAGATCTAAAAGGATGTTAGGGATGGTCCAGTCCTCGTACATTGAGAAAGTCTTGAAGAGATTCAAGATGGAGAACTCAAAACGAGGATTCCTTCCTTTGAGGCATGAAATTAAGTTATCCAAGAAGCAGTCTCCTAAGACTGATGAGGAGCTTAAACGGATGTTGGACATCCCCTATGCTTCAGCCGTAGGCAGCATACAGTATGTTGTTCAGTGCACTAGGCCTGATGTGGCTTTCTCTTTGAGCGTAACTGGCCGATATCAGTCGTGTGCCGGGGAGGCACACTGGAGTGCAGTCAAGACTATCCTAGAGTACCTGAAAAGGACTAAGGACATGTTCTTGATCTACGGCAGTGGAGAGTTGATACTGGAAGGCTATAGCGACGCTAGCTTCCAGTCGGATGACGATGATGCCAAGTCTCAGTCTGGTTATGTATTCAAACTTAATGGTGGCGTGGTTGCTTGGAAGAGTTCCAAGCAGGCTACCTCGGCGGACTCCATCACAGAGTCTGAATACATAGCAGCTTCGGAAGCTGCTAGGGAGTGGTTTGGTTGATGAGCTACATCCAAGGGTTGGATGTAGTACCTAGCATTGCTAAGCCTGTAATTATCTTTATGATAACAACAGGGGCGATAGCGCTAGCAAAGGAACCGAGATCTCATCACGATCCAAGCGTATTCTTAGACGCTACCATCTACTTAGAGAGATGGATAGCAGGAGTGACGTTCGGTTGGACCGAGTCAGCTCCGCAGAAAACATAGCAGATCCACTTGCTAAGCCCATGTCGCAAGTTGGCCATACTCACCATCTGAATAAGAGGTTTGAGACCAATAGGTGATTGGCTTTAGGTCAAGTGGGAGATTGTTAGAATAGGTGACTAGAAAGCCAACAGATTTGGCGATTTGTAACCTATCTGACAACTTGATGTAAATGTAATATTATTATGTGATGAATAAGATGAGTATTCGTCACCAATGGTACCTTCTTTGTTGTGCTCATCTTACATTTGTTAAAACGGTGTTTAACTTATATCGCAACAAAGCCCACAGACCATGGATAACAACTCATGCAGTTGGGCCACGCATTGGATGGTGGTCATGAAACCAACTGATTAAAAGTTGGGTCTGAAACGTTCCAAGTCGAGGACCTCGAGACAGGGCATCGAGAGTCCTATTGAGACTTGCGTCAAGAGTCGTGTTCATTGGATGAGTGCCGTGTTTCATCGGCGACAGGCGTGGGACGCCTACACGATCTTGATGGGTTGGTCGACTGGGGTCGAGCCGACTGGACTGACTCGCGGGGATCATCATATGGAAGACTTGGAGGCTTGGTCGGTATGATTGGTTTTTTCCGGTTCCGATAGTACGGGAGTAATCCTCAGACTTGAGGAATCATGGCAGTCGCGTGCACAGGACGGCTGTATCTTGGATCTGGCGAGAGGTAATCAGTCTGTAAGATGATTATCATAAGCCTTGTCCAGTGCAGTCGGAATGTGTAGCGAGGACGGTGGATTCCAAGAAGAGGATCCGTCCCCTGTCAGTATGTGATAGAGGTATCTCCTATGCACTCGGAGACACGTTCATGCTGTTTGAAGCTGTGGCCACAGTGGTTGGTCGAACAGGGAATGGTTTCCTGTGTCGACGCAATGAAGCATACGTGGTCTCGAGTATTAAGCATAAATGCCTAGTCAAGGATGGGAACCGACGCCCAATTCCATACCCTAGACTAAGGCCGGGAGACGGTAGACGGAAGGATCGTACCCGTACGGAATCAGAGCCTAAATGTTCACGCCAATTCACCTAGCCTCTAGTGCCATGGACCGTTGCTAGACGGCCACCCATGGTAACGGGCCCTTGTGGGACACGGGCCCAAGTCTAGCTGAGGGTGAACCTAAAAGGTCACACACAAATCACCGAGGAGGTTGAGAGATCGACTTGGAGTCATTCTCGAAGGATAAAATAAGTAATTGGATTACTTAAGGGAAAGTCCATTAGATGGATGGGCCGATATTGTATCGGGCTTTCATTTAATCGGTAAATTGGATTTTCGATTAAATATGGAAAGTTGAGATGTTGAGACGTTGGATCTTTCAATTGGATTAAAAGATCAACGGGAATAATTTAAGTGGACATTAAATTGGATTTAATATTGGGTTCGTCATAATTGGATTACGATAAAACCCGGTCCGTTAAATTATACCCGAGAGGAGAAATAATTCCTAATTTGGAATAGGAAGAAGTTGGAATTCTTCCCTTAATTAAACATGGCCGACATGCTCCCTTGGAGGAAGCAAAATCAGCCATGTTGCATGCTAGGTGGTATGTTGACTTGTCTCTTTTGGAAAGAGACAAATCAACTCCAATCAAGCTCTTCCCTTTTTGTATGATTTGATCATACCATAAATTTTGGTAGGCTTGATTGAAGAATTGATGGTGATTGATTGGAATGAATCTAGACATCCTTGGATGAACCTAGACACATTCCAATAATCACATTAATTATGTATATATATATTAGAATATACAACACCAAGCATAAGTGATTCATTATTCATCTTTTTCTAGGAAAAAGAGAAGACAAAAATCCTCTCCTCTCTCTCAATTTCGTGCTCTCTCCCTCTCTTACACTTGTGTTCTTCACTTGATTTTGAAATCAAGAAGAAGAACAAAGTAAGTTTAAGAGAACACTAATTCATAGTGTTCTTTTCTTAAATCGATTCCTTCCTAAACCCGTTCTTTTCTAGCAAGAAGAACGTGTGTTTCTTCCGGTGTGGTGTGGATCACCTTTGGAGAATCCATACGTTTGGATTTCGTGAGCATTCCGGAGAAGGAACAACGCTAGTAGCCGGGAGCATACACTAAACAATCAAAGGTAACGGTTTATTACGCTTTGATTGATTTCAGTTGTATATCTATGCCTATGTGTTTAAATATATGTTTTAGTATTTACACATCCTACATCGAACGCCCGGTTGAGCACCCAAGGGTACACCCCTTGGAATTCGCGTATTTTGAATTTGATTTAAATTTACGCACTTTTCTCGCTTTCTCGCTTCCGCTCGCGCTCCCGGGCGGATCCGCTTGTCCTTCATGATGTGTTGTCACAATCTCATCCTCAATGTGATCAATTATCTCTTCACTATTACTGATATAGTAAGATGAAGCTACACTTTCCTTATCATCATCTTCATTTTCTTGAAATCTCGTGAAGATAATAGTTTGCAACTTGACTTTCAAAACTTTATCGCAAGATATAATTAGATTGATGCATCGCTTCATGCAGAATGGAATCAAGCTCCGAAGCACTTGCAGGCCACAAGCTTTCTTCTGGTATTTAGACTTTGTAAAGATGCTCAACCCGCGATTTTGTGCCCTCCTACATCTAAATTTTCTAGGGGGTCAAAGTCTATCGAAGACAGAAGTGCGTTTCATCTTTCTTTCTTTATTGTCAAAGCCATTACTTGTTGATGAACATTCCTCTTCAACGATGTGGTTGGTGCTAGCTCTTTTGATAGCTATGCGAACAGGAATCTGTGGAGTGAATCCCAGGCCTAACCGAGAGCTTTGAATAATATGTCCCTTTTCTCTTAACATTCTCTGGGTTGCATTAAGTCCGTGTACATGTTGACCGTTGGCTTCCGGTGGGAGTTTCCCTAAAGTAGCCCCTTCTTGTGGATTATATTCGGCTTTGACAAGAAGTTTGTATGCTTTAGGGTCGAAGTCGTCTGCAGTTTTTAGCTCTGAATGTCCTCCGTGTCCCATTTCAGGTCCTTGGGTTGGTCATACGAACCTTTTGAGTGGTTGAGGCTTCCTTGCCCTCAAGACTTGTTAGTGGAAGTACCAATTCTTTTAGTGAGTCCAACCCTATGAGAGAGGGTTTTTCTTTCATACTACTTTTGTTGTTGTCCACTGAAGAGGTTGCTCTACTTTTACTTTCTTCATCTTGGTTGTTTTGTATTTTGGACTTCCCAGTGGATGAGTCTTGCTTAGCTTTTGTACTCCCAAGACAGTATTTGGCATCGCCAAAATGAGACTCAGCTTCGGTGAAGGTTTATTGTCAGCGAGTACTTTCTTCACAACATCGTCTCGTGAGTACTTGAAGCATTGGTGCCAAGTAGAAGGAACTACGCCATTTTCATGTAGCCAAGGTCGACCGAGGAGCATGTTATATGGCGTCTTGGCATCTATGACATGGAACAAGGCAGTTGACGACATATCCTCCATCAACAAGTTCATTCTTATGATGTCAAGAGCCCTTTGTCTTCCTTGGTTGAAGCCTTGGATCATCAAAGGACTACTTGTTAGTTCGTCCATGGAAACCCCTAATTCCTTCATTGTGCAGAATGGCAGAATATTGACCGCTGAACCTCCATCAATTAGTATGTGGTTGACTTTTTGCTTACGTGCATAACAAGTTACGAACAATGGTCTATTATGCGGTTTAGAGCCAAGTAGTAAATCTTCATTAGTAAAGATCTTGCTGACATGCATTCCTCATCAGAGATCTTTGTGTTGGAGAGACAATCTTCTCCAAAAGGAGTTTTTTCCGCATGCGTCATGTTGCATGAAGCCTTTTCTTCGAGTTCAACCGTATTCTGCGTCACGACGTCAAATGATCTTAATGTGATAGTGATTAGGTTTGAGGCTGCATTATCCTCTTCGAGTTAGATCTTTCCTTGGCGGGCTATTGCATGATTTTGTCTTTGAATATGAAGTAGTCATGGATTGAATATCCCACTAATCTGTGGTACTTGCAGTATTTTAGGTCATAAATTCTTCCCGCCTCTTCAGGTCGTTTCATTTCAGGAAGTTCAATGAGATTCGCATTGAATAGGTCATCAAAGATTCCGGAGACATCCGAGTCAAGGAAAGGATACTGCTTTGTTTGCATTTCTCTTAGAGTTAATTTTCTTTGCCTTATTTCTTGAGGGACTTATTTCTTCTCGCCACTCATATTGCTTGACTTTCCTCGCGACTTGAAAGGAATTGTATTCACTGTCATGGATTCTTTGGCCAGAGGTCTGGAAGAAGGCTTGCCCCCTCTTCTGGTTACTTGCTTTTCTTTAAACTTGCGTGACTCTTGGATAGGTGGCCCATCGGCTCAACTTGCAGCTATGCTTAGCTCCATGTCATGAGCTCGAGTAGCTAATCCTTTGAATGTTCTAAGTTGGATCCCTTACAGTATGTATCGAAGACCCCAATGCATTCCTTGGATGCACATTTCGATTACCGAAGTCTCGAAAAATCTATCCTTGCAATTGAGAATCAAGTTTCTCCAGCTCTTCCTTCCATTGGTGCGAGTTTGTGAGCTCGATCATGCTAACTGTCCTTCTGTTGTTGTAAAAGCGGTTGAGAAACTCTTGCTCTAATTACCCCCAACTATCAATTGAGTTGGCTTCCAAGTCAGTGTACCAGTCAAATGCATTTTCTTTCAAAGATCGGACGAATTGTTTCACGAGATGATCTCCGTAAGTCCCTGCATTGTTGCATGTTTCGATGAAGTGAGCCATATGTTGTTTTGGATGCCCTTGCCATCAAACTGTTGAAATTTGGGAGGTTGATAGCCAACTGACATCTTCAAATTATCAATTCTTTGCATGTAGGGCTTCATGTAAGCCATAGACGACTTAGAGCCTATATCGAGTGTGTCTTTGATAGTCCCCATAATGAACTCTTTTAGTTGGTCCACGAGAATCAACCCTTCTAAGGAGACTTGCAATTCTTGTGTTGATGACTTCTCCGTTTCATTGGTTTGTTACTTCTGGGATGTTTCAGCTTCATCGTGGCCCTCAACTTATTTTCCAGCCACATGACTGGCGTTAGTATTGCCAATCTTGTTCATTAATTTGCTGATTTGAGAGAATGCTTCGCTAAACCCTCTATAGCCCTCGTCAAACTTGCAATTTGCTCCTCCAAGGTCGTAGTATTTGTCACCACGACGGGATCTACGTTTGATGTCGAGCGAGGAGTAGATGAAGAGGAGTCATCCTTCAAGTCTTCATCGTCTTCGTTAGTTTTGCTAAGATGGAGTAGATCCTTCTCAACAACTTCATGGAAAGTTGTCTCAGGGTATGTTTGTAACTTTTTCGACATACTTCTGGTGATGACTCTGATACTGTCATTTGAACTTGAAGCGGCAAGTTTGAGTGCCGGAATCTTGTTGGCGACCATTGTGAAACTTCAAAACTTTGACGAAGAGATGAGAGGTAGAGATGGTCCCACTGGGCGTGCCAGAAATTTGTAACGCAAATTTCGTGTTTCTAAATTTATTGAAACAAGAAAAATACTACAAATGATTTTTGAATTTAATCAAATATCTTGTGGATGCGAAATTTCTAATTTAAGCCTTTGATTCTTTGCAATCTTCAATTTCGGCAACTTCGGAGGTGAAGCTTGACGTTTTGATCTCCTTTGAGGTTGGCTTAGATCTTCAATAACGTTAATTGGAGGGTCTTTTGACTTATTCTCGAATTAAACGCTATAAATTTCAAAGACTTGACTTGAACTCTCTGTGTCTTTTGGTGGAATTGAAGCTTTGATCTTCCGCCAAGGTGGATTTGTGCTTTGATAACTTTAATCCGTGGATCCTTTGACTTGTTCCTAAATCAAACGTTGAATTTGGATTATTTTCACGACGAACGCCTTAATTTTAGCCTTGAACGCCGTGGATCACCCTTGATTTGCGCTTGAGAGGATTTTGAAGCTTTTTGAATGATCTCTTGCTTGTGCTTTCAATTGTGTTTTTAATTGTGTAGAGAACCCCTATTTATAGTTGTAGGGTAGAAGACTTTTCCATATTTACTTGATGAAGTGGCGCGATTTGATTGGCCCTTCGTCATTTGCTTCCGTATTTGTAAGATGCGATTTTATTTCCACATTGACTTGCACTTGATTGATTTGGAAGATTTGATCCACTTGCCAAGAATATGAAATTTGACACTTGGCCTGATTTAATTGGCCGAAAAGTAAATATTAATATCAATTAATTAACTATATAATTTAGAAATTAAATTTAATTAAAAATTCTCAAAATATAAATAGAAATTAATATTTAATATATTATTTTTCACGTGGCGCAATTTTATTGGGCACAAATTTAATTCGTCTAGACAATTGTTTGAGAAAATATAGTTAATCTATATATGCGACCGAATTATTTTTGATACAACAGTATTTAGGATTAGGTTTAATTATATAAACACTCATCATCTTTTATAAAATTACAATTACAGTCCCTTAAGGGTTTTTTTCCTAAAAAAGGTGTATATATAAATTACAATTACAATTTCATAAAGTGTTTTTTATAATTTAACAAAGAACAGAAAATATTTGTGTAAATAAACCCACTCATAAAAGGTTGTTGATGTAATTTATTACTTAGGTTATTTTATGGTGGTTCACGTCTAATTTTCATCATTTAATGATGATTTTACCGCCCACCACCTTTTGTCAATGATCAAAAATGAATCGGCTTTGTTAATTTTTTTTCCTTAGAAAACACGATCAATTACGTCATACCATACATCATGATAGTACTGATTTCCGTCAAATTTATTAATAATTTTATAACAAACAAAAAATAATAAAATAAAATAAATTATACACTAGTATATTAGTTGACTAAGTCTCACATACATAAGACCTTTATCTAAATAAAACTCTTACCGTTGAGATAAATGCCTCATTGACCTTCGCTAAATTCGGTACATTATAACAGCACCCTTGAAACACATCATTAATTTCCTAGTCAAATATTCATATGTTTAAGACTTCAAAAATCTATAAATCCGAGCAAATGTTTATTGGAGAATTCAAACATTGTATTCTTACATACATTTTCTCATAATAAGAATAAAGTTCTTACAAACACTTACCCCCAAAGTAATTACAAGACACATGTATGGGGCTATACTACCAAAGCTAAGTTGTCGGTGAAAACTACCCATCACCTAGCCTTATATCTCTTAGTTCCAAGAATCAAGCATCAAGTTCGGTGGAGAGGGTGTAGCCCTAACTTGATATAGGGTTTAATGCAATTTATTTTTATGTGATATTGTAAATAAGCAAATTATTCTTTTATGTAAAAAATATTTACAATTTATCTCCATGTGTTCTTTAATATGGAGCAATTTACCCCCCTGTCTAGGGAGGTAAATTGCTCCATTTTAAAAAATACGGGGAGGTAAATTGATTCATTTTTAAAAACATAAGGAGGTAAATTGTTATCTTATTTTTTATAGGGGGGTAATTTACATATTTGCAATATCAGAGGGGGGGTTGCTTGCATTTTTTTCTTTGAATATATATATATATATATATGTATAGGATTAAAGGCATTTTTGGTCCTGTAACTATACCCCATTCTCGTTTTAGTCCTTTATCTTTCTAGGGCTCCAAAAAGGTCCTGTAACTTTCAATTGTTGCCGATGAGGCCTAGCACAGTTGGCGAAGCTGAGGCCCCATGATCCTAGAGGTCATGGGTTCGAACCCTTTGCGTGGGATGGTGTTGTTACTACTGTATAGTAGGTATTATTTCAAACTGTAATAGTTAGGTGTTATTTATGTGATATTAGTGATTTGATTGTTGTAATATCTTTGTTCGATGTTGATATTCAACAGGACTGCTTGTAATCTCTTTACTTCAATTAATAAAAAAGTTCATCACTTCCAATCAAAAAAAAAAAACTTTTCAATTGTCACAATTTTGTTCCACATGTCGCCGAAAATTTCTGAGGTGGCATTTTAAATTGGGGAAAGTGATTTTATTGGTTGATTATGCATGACACGTTGATTACTAGGCAATTATATGGCTTTGGTTATAAAAAAATGTTGACATGGCATTAATTATAAAAAAATATATTATTTTTTCTTCATATTTGTAAAAAATAAAATAATACTTTTTTCCTCTTCCAATTACTTATTATTAATTAATTTAAAATAATATTTAATTTACATATATTGATAAAAATATATCAATTAAATATCAAATATAAAAAAATACTATTAAGAATATTTATTATATATGTTAAAATAGAAAATACTTTTTTATTATTTATAGATTCTAAAAAAAATAAAATATATTTATGAAAATATTAATATATATATATATAATTATATATATACAGAATTAAAAATATATATCATTTAATACATATATATAAATATTTTACCGTCGCCGTCGCCGCAGCGACGACGGCAACCATCGTCGCAAGGGGGCCCCGCCGCTGCCTCGGCTATAGACGTGTCGCCCAACACAAAGGGGGCGACGGCGTCACCCCCATCTGGGCGCCAACAGGTCGCCCAAAAATGGGCGTCGCCGTCGCTCAAGCTGGGCGATGGCGACGCCCATTTCTGGGTGACCTGTTGTCGCCCAGATGGGGGTGACGCCGTCGCCCCTTTCCCTTGCTAAGCGACAGCAGCCGCAAAGCCTTCCTTTTCCTTTTCAATTTTGTATTTAATATTTAATTAATATATTTAAATTAAAATAATATTTTAAATTAGTTAATAATATATCATTGGAAAATTAAGAGAATTATTATTTTTATTTTTAAAAACATTAAGAATTATTTTTTATAATTAATGCCACATCAACATTTTTTTATAATTATCGCCGTGTCATGCATAATCAACCAATAAAATCACTTCCCCCAATTTAAAATGCCACCTCAAAAATTGTTGGCGACTTTCAAAATTTTCCGGCGAATTGTGGACCAAAATTTGACAATTGAAAAGTTACAGGACCTTTTTGAAACCCTAGAAAGATAAAGGACTAAAACGAGAATGGCCTATAGTTACAGGACCAAAAATGCCTTTAAGCCTATATATATATGTGTGTGTGTGATATATATAAACATGAGGGTGTAAGAATGAGAGAATTAATGCTCGAGTACTTGTGGTACTAGTAGGTAGTGTATTACAGGGACACCCATCGTATCTATTTTTGACTTGATATACAATGCATACATGTATACATATATCTCCTACATTGGATGTCTCTTGTGTGTGTATAGTGTATAACTTCACTTTCTATGATACAAAAAACAACACTTCCCCCTCACTCTCATTATCTTGACCACCTTCCTCTCCATCTCTTTTCTCTCTATTCTCTTGTTCTTCTGGAACTAGTTTCAAGCTAGATCAAGGTCCTCTTGAGCTCTAAGCTAATAGTATAATCAAGTCTCTTATACTACATACACCTTACCTCTAGAAAGGTTTGGTGTAGATCACCTGGTGGTGTGGTATGTGTTCAACATAAAGGAGATCTCGTTGGGTTTTGCGTAAGCACACCGTTCGCTACAAGAAAATAGAAGATTAGCGACAAAAAATTAAGTGATAATTTTAATATTGTCACTAATTATACGTATTTAGTGACAAGAATGTTTATTTTGTCACAGTAATGAATTTTATGATTTTAATAATTACTATTATTTTGTAAAAATTATTATTAGTGACAAAAAAATGTGCACAAAGTTGTCACTAAATACAATTAGTGACTCATGTATAGTGACAACCTAGTGACAATAAATAATTGTTATCACTATATTGTGTTGTCACTAAGTTGTCATTATAGATGTGTCACTAATTGTATTTAGTGATAATTTTATACACAATTTTTGTCACAAATAAATATATAGTGACAAGATAAAAATTATTGTCACTTAATAAATATTTTTAGTGACAACTTTTAAATTATGATTTGATATTTTGTTACTAACATCATATTTTCTTGTAGTGGTTGGAGGAAACGTTTGAAGAAATCTTCAGATTGGAAAGGTGAAATTTTGTGATTACATTTTCGTCATATCTTACAATAGCCACTTTTTTAATTTCAAGCTTTTGTTATGCTTCTTGAGAGCTGAATGGTTGGAATTAAGGGACTAGTTCCCTTCCGGTTTAGAAATTTAAATATGCTTATTTTCATGCTTCCGTTGTGTTCTTACCAAGTACCGAGCCATACCGATTATTTCAAACTTAGCCAAGTTTCTTATATCTGTGTTTATTCTTGGTTTCTTCAATTTCTTTCAATGTTGAATGCGCATAATCCAATTAGGGCTACAATTCGTTACACAACCTTTTGTTACAAGATTATACATGAATATTCACTGTCTGATTAGGCCTGTAAATGGGTCTATTTTACCCAGGTCTAAACTCAGGCCCAACAATTATCCATTCATATATTGCTAGAACCGATCCGACCCAGTTTGAGACCCGATGGGTCTGAAAAATGGGTCTAACATACCAGACCTGAAATTTCGAACCAGACCCTCTTTTTTTTTTTTTTCATATGTTGGTAGTTGTAAAAAAGAAGAAAAAATATACAATATATACACCAAAAAATACCGAAACCTCAAGAGAAAATACAAATCAATATGAAATAAAGAACAACAAAAGATTACAATTCAATGCCCAAGTTAAGAGAGTGCATCTCATCGAACACATCCCAAATTATTCAACTAAATAAACACTATTGCATAAACAAAATTATACATATACAAGGAGATGTAGAATGATATGACAAAATTACAAAAGTTCTCAAATAGACATTTTTTTTAACTAAACCAATAATAAGTATATTACAAGAAAGAGCGCATGAAGAGGTCATGAACTAATATTCCGAGTTTCACAAAAAGAACCCACGATCCCAACTAAAGGACCTGGACAGGGGGCCAAAGGCATAAAAAAAATCAAAATATTGATTTTTTCAGTAATCAATAAAAGCAAACTTCTATTAAGTAATAAGCAACTTTCATGACTTGTTCATATGCTTAAGCTTTTCTTTAGTCCCTTTTTTTTTTCTTCTTGTAGATATATGTACTATGTTTTCAATGATGATTTATTATTATTTGATGTTTCGAGTTTGATGAGTGAGAACTGAATGCATTTGAAGGTAATGAAGGATTTTTTTTGGGGACTAACACTAAACAAGTTTGAATTTTTTTTGAACTAGTTGAAAAGTAGAATTTCATTCTTTCCCAAGTAAGTCTACTTGAAATCACTGGAAGAAATTTTTGTGTCAATGAACTTCATGTAAACATACTGAATATCAAATTGAAATGCTTTATATTCCATTTATAGTGCAAAATAACCTGACATAATAGTGTATGCCTTTCAAATTGAAACTGGTTCATTAGTGGCCTTTCAACTTTTCAGTTGGAAGGAAGCACTTCCAAGCAAAGATCGAACTTGACTAAGTTTACGAGTGGGAAAGTGCTGTAAGTAATGAATGAGATGGATAGTGCAGGAAATTGTGTATTACAAAGTCGACGCAAGAGTTAGACTCTTTATTTTTAAGACAATTATTGCCCCGCTCTAGTGCTCACGGAATTCGCAATTTGTCTCCCAAGATACAACGACTTTATATCTCAAAGTAGCAGCACTGCAAACTTTGAGAAACGGCGAACCAAACGATATCTTGAAACTCTCTTGCTAAACTCTAAAATGCTTTGTATGCTTAAGCATGCTATGAATAGTTGAATGCTCGAATGCCATTGATAAGGGAAGGAAATATACGAGTTGAAAGTCGGTAAAAATATGTCTTCTCTCCAAAAAAGAGATATGTGAAGCTCTCCCAAGAGAAAACTGAACCTTACACCTCCCCCCCATACGAGTACAAGGAGTACGAAGCCTCTCATACGAGGTTGGCAAAAGCAAATCAAAAACCAAATCTGAAGAAGATCTCCTAGAAGATATTTCTACGAACCTCACACCTCCCCCGCATACGAGTACAAGGAGTACGAAGCCTCTCATACGAGGTCGGCAAAGAGGTCGGCAAAAGCAAATCAAAAACCAAATCTGAAGAAGATCTCCTAGAAGATATTTCTACGAGTCCCCTTCTGAAAAATCTTCTATAAATAGGCACTCAATCAACGGATGAAAAAGGGGGGCGAGGGAACTCTCTTCCTGCCCTTTTCATTCCTTCATTCTTGGTATCTTTGTATAGTTCTTATTTTCATTCTATTGGGAATTTCAAGATCTCACCTACATCAAATGGCGCCGTCTGTGGGAAATCCCATAACAATAGAGACAATGAGAAAAAGAATTTTATAAAGACAACCAAGAACAAAACAGAATACTCACTTACAAATACATCCCAGTAAGAATCAAGAAAAATAAATTGCGGCCTCAACTCCGCTGAACGTCGTGAGCCGCGGTCGTTTTCCTCGCCGGCGGCCAGTCATCGAAAATACCCTCCGGCATGTCTCCGGCCATGCGCCCCGCCAATCAGACCGTCGACCGCCGATCTATGCACTGGTGCCGCGCATGTCCTCATCCGACCCCCACGCGCCGACACTCACCCATCGACCGCTAGTCGTGATTCTGGATTTTCTTCTGTTTTCGCTTCGTTCGCCGCCGTCCTTACAACCCATGCCGACGGGTCATCACCATTCGACTCCACTCCTCGTGGCGATCATTTTGAGCCGTCACCCACCCATTTCAGTCAAGGCTCCGGCGATCGACTACCCCTCCTCGTCGCGAACTACCGATCGTCGTCGTCGCTCCGCCGTTCTTGCGACCGGCACCACCATCATCAAAATTCACAGATGCAGTGAATGATTATGGCAGAGGGAAAGAGAAAAGAAAAATGGGGAAGAAGAGGATTCCGGCAAAAGGGTCGAAGGAAAATTCTGAATTTCAAGGCAAGGTTTTCTTCTCTCCCACTCTCTCTCTCTCTCTCTCTCTCTCTATATATATATATATATATATATATATATGACTTTACATATATTTATGTTAATAATAGTGTGCATAATGTGTCTCTACTAGTATATACCTTTGTGTGTATATTTTTATATATATGCTTCTTTGTCTATATATGTAAGTTATAGCGTATATGGAATAATATATTATGGCATGATTATTCATTTGATCAATTTAACTTAAAACTTATAATTATTTACCTAATCAATTGTATATAAGAGAGATTGAAAAAGTAAAGATATTACCAACGTAAATTTTTAGGAGTAAATTCATTACTTAATCAAGTTGGTGTTCAAAAGGTAATTTATAATTTTATTCCGTGCCATCCATGAGATCTAAAAAAAAAAAAAAAAAAAAAGAGGGCTTTTGTTGGTATTTGATTAATTTTGTCATATTTATTTTTTAGAATAGTCAAAATTTCATATGATTTCTTGATCATCCGAGATCAGTTTTTGTATACACCTTTGTAAATAAATCTTGAACGAAAATAGGCGAGGAAGAATAAATCTCATGAGTAATAATAAATTATTTTGTTAAAGGTGTCACATGTTATTAATATAATAGATACGGGTGTCACAAACTTATTTCACCAAATAAAACTGAAAAGGGAAAGAAATGTAAAATGTACACGGATAGAAGAATCGAACACTATCTTATATAATTGACATTTCCTAGGCTGTAAAAGTATTCTTCTTACCTCCTGATCTATATGGGGGGTTTATTTCTACGTATGATTAATATTTGTTGAACGATGAGGATGTGTTCTATTTTATTATTCTTTACATGGTTATGATTAAATTGGGAAAGTAATATTTAACCCTCTTTAAACTCCTGTTTGATCTGAGTTGCCAAGGAATATGCATGGGCTCTTAAGTACGATGCTCATCATGATTGGAAACGACGCGGGTTTCATAAGGATAGATCAAGGATCAGGCATCCGACTTTCTCAAATTTATCCACATCACGCGCATTCACAATCTGAAGGAGTATTATTGTCAGAAGGGAATCTGCTTCTACTAATAAAAGTTACTATTTCGCAAAGTACGGGATTCTATCTATATCGTCCCCAATGAGAGAAATACGACATTGCTGAAAATCTATGAAGTGCTCAAATCAACAAACGACAACGTACGATTTTGCTCAAAATATGTCCAAGGGACACGAAATGTGACGTGGCAAAAAATCTATTAAAATGCCTGAGAAGCACGAAATCAACAGACGACCCAAAGGGGACAAATAATGTAAAGTTCCCGTGGAAAATGCATGGAATTTTAAATACGACGCTCATCATGATTGGAAACAATGCGGATAGCATGAGTAGAGATCAGGAATTGGGCATCCGACAATCTATCCTCTACATTATGAAGCGACACAAGTTACGGATGTCTACAAATTGGAAGCACACGCCTTATATGAACCGACAAAATAGTGATCGACAGAGCTACAAGCTAAAAGAAAAAGGCCTCGAAATCTCGGCCCTTCGAATGAAACTCTTTGCAATGAAGTAAAAGGCCTCGAAATCTCGGCCCTTCGAACGAAACTCTTCGCCACGAAGTAAAAGGCCTCGAAATCTCGGCCCTTCGAATGAAACTCTACGCAATGAAGTAAAAGGCCTCGAAATCTCGGCCCTTCGAACGAAACTCTTTGCCACGAAGTAAAAGGCCTCGAAATCTCGGCCCTTCGAACGAAACTCTTCGCCACGAAGTAAAAGGCCTCGAAATCTCGACCCTTCGAATGAAAATCTACGCAATGAAGTAAAAGGCCTCGAAATCTCGGCCCTTCGAATGAAACTCTTCGCCACGAAGTAAAAGGCCTCGAAATCTCGGCCCTTCGAATGAAACTCTACGCAACGAAGTAAAAGGCCTCGAAATCTCGGCCCTTCAAATGAAACTCTTCGCCACGAAGTAAAAGGCCTTGAAATCTCGGCCCTTCGAATGAAACTCTTCGCAAGGGAGTAAAAGGCCTCGAAACCTCGAAAGAAACTCTTTGCAAGAAAATAACGCGCATCAAAAACTTCAGCGGACAAAACTCGTCTTGAAAATTCGCCTCGAAAAAGATCGACTTGAAGATTTTTTTTTGCGGCTTGAAAGACAAAATCATCTTGAAAAAATTATCTCGAAGAAAAATCCAACTTAAAATCTTCCGGTTTCGAAATCGCGTTAAATCCGCTTCAAAAGAAGATCCCGAAAGAAAAATTCCACGATTTGCACTAAAAATCTATTGATTATCCACTTCGTACGACCAACAAAAAGCTTCTTCAGCTGCATTGGAAAAACAAATAATTTCTTCTTTATTTTTATAAAATAAACAAGAAACTGGGGGACTGATGATAAGGGAAGGAAATATACGAGTTGAAAGCCCGTAAAAATATGTCTTCTCTCCAAAAAAGAGATATGTGAAGCTCTCCCAAGAGAAAACTGAACCTTACACCTCCCCCCCATACGAGTACAAGGAGTACGAAGCCTCTCATACGAGGTCGGCAAAAGCAAATCAAAAACCAAATCTGAAGAAGATCTCCTAGAAGATATTTCTACGAACCTTACACCTCCCCCCCATACGAGTACAAGGAGTACGAAGCCTCTCATACGAGGTCGGCAAAGAGGTCGGCAAAAGCAAATCAAAAACCAAATCTGAAGAAGATCTCCTAGAAGATATTTCTACGAGTCCCCTTCTGAAAAATCTTCTATAAATAGGCACTCAATCAAAGGATGAAAAAGGGGGGCGAGGGAACTCTTTTCCTGCTCTTTTCATTCCATCATTCTTGGTATCTTTGTATAGTTCTTATTTTCATTCTATTGGGAATTTCAAGATCTCATCCACATCAGCCATGAAATGAAAATGGAAGATCTATTTATAGGAGTTGGAAAGGTGTTTCGAATGGATATGTCCAATCAGAAAAGATGCCTTTGAAAGGTTATGACCTTTCAACTGAATGGATGCATCATTTCACCCAAAGGACATACCATTTAACTCAAATGGATGCATCCTTTCATCCAAAGGACATACCATTTCACACAAATGGATACATCATTTCATCCAAAGGGTTTCACCTAATGGACATATCATTTCAACCAAAGGATACACCCATTAGGTTGATCAGACACGACCGGATGATGATTGGGGCCCATCAACCATCATCTACGTGTCACGAACTGTCACAAGCTATCACGAGCTTGTTATGTGTCACACATCGTAACCAATCATTCGTCACGATTTATCCTTTAATTTATTATTCACTATTTTCCAACAAGTGCATTTTGCATACAGGGAATGTAAGAGACTGGCGGGCCTTATCGTATGGCATTTTCTATTGCAAATATTATTTGATCTACATCAAGGAAATTCACCTTCCTATTTGATCATATTTACAACAAACAAGCAATTAACAGTTCTAGATAGTCTCTGTTGCTTTAGAATCCAACATCTATAATCACTTCCTTATGCCTAATATTCTAATTGGAGTCTCCAAACCATCTACCAAATAATCTTTTCAATTGTCGCCCCCTACGACTTATGAGATAGGAAAACATTGAATATATTAATTTGTTCATAATGATAGTACAACTTTTCACTACTTTCAAACGTGTCATGGCTGAGGAGATCATGGAAGGAAAAATGGTAGCATCTCACGCTTCATAATTATGGATGGTGGGCATGGATTATCAAATCTAGTTTTGATTTTCTCCATTCATGGGCCCAAGTTGGACTTGTCTTCTCCGAATGAGAGTTCATTTTATGATTTCAGACCTCATCACAATTTAAATATTTAGCATGAGTATTGTTCCTATATCATGCGAGCAACAATATATATTTGTGCATCACATGCATATCAACCTCGCACACCCCTGTGGATGATCACAAACCCGTCCTGGACAACCAACCGAGCCCGCGATGGATCATTGGTCATTCTAGGGTGGAATTAATAAAATGGGCCTACACTATTACAATGATTTAATCCCATGCATACATGGGCTCTGAATCTCTTTGTTGGGTTCTCCCTCATGGGTTTTATCTCCATGAACGCCTGGGCCTCCATCTCCTTCGAGGTACATATTATTTCAAAGCAAAAATGAGAGAGAGAGAGAGAGAGAAAAAGAAAGAGGAAATAAAACAAAGAGACACGTATTCACATATGGCTTGGACTTATGATCATCCTTCGATAATTACTTATAATATAAATAATCATTACATACCAAAGTACTCCAATTAATATCAAATATTAATTATAAAGCATATATCATATATATGCCTGATACCAAATATCATATACATCTATCTACTTAGAAAAACACATGTTGTTCTATCAAAAGGAATTGAAATTAATAATGGGCATCATATTTTAATTCTAGGATTAAAATCAACATTTAATTTCAAAACTAGAATCAATAACTTGGAGCATCCAAGTATGGATTTTAATTCTACAAGTATCATATACTAAATTCAATTCAAATTTTCAACAAATACAATTTAATCATATTAAATAACTTGTTGACAATCAAATTAATTAAAATTCGAATTTTGGATATTCCAAATAATTTTAATTAAACATGAAAATGATTTCCAATTTAATGGGAAGTCAAATGTCTCCAAATCATATATTCAATCAAATTAAACACATGCTCAAATCTGAAAATATCTAAAACTTATCAAAACTCATATTTGGACATTCGAAATAATTCATAGTTTATTAAGAAATATTTTTTCTTAATTTAATCAATTAATTTTGCATTCACAAAATCATATTTTACCAAAAAATGCAAAAATAACCATAATTTAATTAATATTCAGAAAAATATGAGAAAATATTATAAAAACCCAACCGTAAGGTTTCTGCAGTGGCACTGCCAGAGCGTTTTCGGCGCGGAAGCCGACGGGGCGACATAAGCACCTTGCTGTGTATAGAGCCACAGCTCGTGGATTGCAAGCTGCACACAACCGGCCCCCATTCGATATTTTGCATCAAAATTGAATATCCGGATATAATACAATATTTAAATCATATTTTATACATTGATATTACATGCCCAATATTAAAAGCAGTATAACATGCATTAACTTCATAAAACAAACATAAATGATGCTATAGACATTCTTTAAACACCTATTAACACATTATACACACAATTAATTGGCCACGAGTGTTAAATCGTGCTTTGATACCACCAAAAAAAAATGGTATAGGCCTAGGAATGAAGCAAGGCAGCAAAAACATAAATATTAAAATAAAAAGAATATAGCCAACGGGGTCTGGATTCTGTGTTCCGAGTGTTCAAGTACTCGTAACAAAATAATATGGCCAAGCGAGATATGTTGAATTTAATAAAGGAAATATACCTATTAATTTCGTGCAAAGCTTCCAAAGGTTGGATGGCTCTGGTTTCCACGAGCGATCCATCCACGCAAGAACGAAGTAGACATACGCTCTCATGGACCCACACCACCGCTATTCAAAGGAATTTATTGTCTGCTTGCTCGGGTTCAAGATAACCAAAGGCGATTAGACGTTCTAATCGAGAAGAGGGATCAAGACAACTCTATTAGATTAGTGTTCTTTAGGAGTGTTAAATGGGCGGTACGGGTTGGGTCCAAGTGGGTTGGGTCTAAAATAATTTGGGTTAAATATGGGTTCAAATCAATGGGTTCTAAGTGGATTGGGTCTCAAATGAGTTAGGTCGGGTCAATGTAACCATTTTTTATATTTAATATTTAAAAAAATAGAATTTCAAATAATAATAATAATAAGATGATGATATTTTTAATACAACTTGTAAATAATACAACTAAATTTATATTATGTATTGTTTCTGAAAAGTAACAATGTACATTAAAGATTTATTTGTTAAACTATAAAATTAAAAACACGTAAGGTATACAAAAAATACTGCATTTTTCAAAATAAATCATGAAATGAATAGTATGCAATCAATTTCTCCATAATTGTTTGTAAACTTGAATTGTGGCTTTCAATCGTAATAATAATAGTTATATTTCTATATTAATCATACATGTTCATTCATTATAAATTATGCTTAGATATTAATATTTGATGTATTCATTGAAATTCATAATATAATTGTATACCGTAGATTTATTCAAAAAAATAAAAATAAAAATAAAAATAATTTTACATGAAAACATATGAATTGCAAGTTTTGACTATTTTATAAAATACTTCACTTTTGTTTTGTTGCTCATTAATTTGAAAAATATTATTTTACTAAAAATATTTTGGAAAATTTGTTTCTAATAAAAAATGCGAAAAGTTAAAAATGAGAAGTAATTAGTGATATATAGTACAACTAAATCAACAATGATTTTAAGCAATTAAATCATTTGTTGAACCCATTTAAGAACCATCACAAATTCATATAAGACCCATGGTGCAAAAAAAAATTTAACTAAGTTAAATTAAATCATACTTAATATGTTTTGATAAATTTGTTTCTTCTAAAGAAAATGAAAAAAGTTAGAATATATAGAATTAGTTAGTGATGAGGTTGGACCTATTTAAGACCCATCTCCAACCCACCTAAAACCCATCACCAACCCACCTAAAATCCATCGCCAACCCATATGAAACCCATAATGAACTCATGATTATAATTATACTATGATCTTTCATAAACTCTATTATATTACTAAAATGAATTTTGATTCACTAATAGAAAACTAAACATGAAGAACCCATTAAAACTTATATAGGACCCATAATCTATTTAAATTTATTTAAAAAAAATCATATTGGACCCATATTAAGAAATGTCAAACCCAACCCAACCCAAAACTAATTGAATTGGAACCATGGATTTCCACCCATATTACCACCCCCAGTGTTCTTAATCAATGTTTTCAAGCAAGTGAAACTAGTTCAGAAGCTTGAGAGGTCGTGTGTGTTTGGAGAGTAGAGAGAGACGAGTGAGGGAGAGATTGAGGGGGAGGAAACAATTTTCCTTGTGTGTATCATGTGTGTGTTAGCCGAGTCAGAGTGCAAGGAGTTAAGGACTCCTTTGTGCTCGGCCACCCTCCCTTCGTTGGAGAAGTTGAAACTCCTCTAACTCTCCATTAGCCTTGACTTGGTCATTGGACTAAGATAGGTTTGGGATGGGTTGTGCTTGATATTAATTAATTTAATTAATTATTTTCAAGTCTATCATCTTTTGAGCCTAGTCCAATTAATCATAATTAATTTCAAAAGCACAATTTAATTTATTTAATCTCATTAAATAAATTAAGCTCAAGATCTATTAATTACACATTCATTAATCAAGTCCAACCCAATTAAATTATCTTATTAATTAATTGAGTCTGATCCAAATTTAATTGAATCCATGGACTTCCCATCTCATGGCCGCTCCAAATAAATATTCAAATTATTTATTCCATGATTAATTCAAACGCTTTAAATTAATTATCGCCTTCTAGAATTAATCAATCATTACTTCTCCTACTTTGAGTTTGTTGTGACCCTTTAGGTTTACCTTCAGTTAGAATTGAGCTTGTGTCACTACACAATTTAATTTCACAACTAATTTGAACTAGATAATTTAAATTATATTTAAATTAATCGGTCGATTAACCCTTGATCAAGGAGTATCCGTTACTATGGTAGTCATCTATCAACGGTCCATGACACTAGAGAATATGTGAAAATGGCGTCTTGAACCGCACCAATCTCCATGCATGTTCTAACTGCACTGTAATAGGTCTTTTTGGTAACTACGTATTTACGCAACCACGTCAGCCAAGACCAAGATACGGCCGCCCAATACACAAGACTATTTGTAGCTCCTCAAGCCAAAGGACTAAATTCTGTACTATCACAGTCAAGGAGTTACAGTCATACCGATCATATTTCCTGGGCTTCCATATGACAACTCATGCGAATCAGTTCAGTGAACTTGACAATTTCCTTGTTAAACACCCACTAAAGGTGCATAAACGTCACTCATCTGTCATTGATGAAACTTGGTACTCATCAAATGAATACACAACTTAGCGCAAGTCTCTATAAAACCCTCGATGTCCTCTCTCGAGGGTTCTCACTAGGAACGTTTCAAACTCTCGAAAGTTGATTTCATAATCCCCATCATATGCGCGACCAAACTCCATTGATTTTTTTCGGTCTGTGGGCTTTGTCCGTAACATGCGTAAAAGCGTTATAAGTAAACACAACAAAGGAGGCCAATGAACTTTACTTCATACATTACATTAACATTATATTGAATAAGATTGTCCTCTACAATAGACGACGGGGGCCCCAAATCATTAGCTTGCCGGTCACCTATTTCAACATGATCCCCTTATAGTGGGAATAAGAATTCCCATAAAAATAAGTTTTTTCTAAACTTAAATCATATAAATTATAGATGTAGGAAATGACTTGAAAGTAACGTTTTCAGTCTCACTCCATTGCCACATACTAATTACCCTCCTTAATCTATTTAATGATTCTATTATATTCAGCTCGTAAATTCTACTTTATTTTTACTCTCATTTGCCCTGGGAGTCTAATTTTTCAGGTTGCTAGAACTGAATGTTGACACTTATGTATAAGAGATGAAGCAACAGGAAACCACCTTGTACTGATAGGTGTTTTTTTTTTTTTTTTTCCTTTCATTATGTTTACACATTTACTACGTTTCTTCCTATTAAATTCGGTTCCTGATGTGATCTCCATCATGCTGGCATCTAAATGTGGGCAACAAATAAGAAGTGCTCAAGCACTACTTTCTGAAAAGAGAAATACCAAAAACATGGGATGGACCCCCCACCCCCAAATAAAATAAAATGAATAATTACATTTACACCCCCTAATTTATGATTTGTTTATATAAACTATTTATATTTTTTGAATAATTACACATACACCCACTATAATATAAGCATCATTTACAAAAACCACCCCTATTTCTTTAGAAAATTACACTTACACCCCTCAAAAGTATCGACATTATTACACAAACTACCCTTATTTTGTGGCAATCAAGGGTGGTTTCTGTAATTATGCAAAATGCAGAAATAGTTTGTGTAAATAAACCATAGGTAAGGGGTTGTAAATTTAATTATCCTAAAATAAAAGAAAATAAACAGATAAGTCTGGCTGCATGAAAACTCTGTGCAGTCTAAATTTTTCCTCCCAGGATAATTCTCTCAAGCTCCTCTCTCTCTTCTATATATCTACCTCTACTTCCCAACTCTCACATTGTTTACAAATCAACTGTCTCTAAGCCTTTCTTCTTCCCACTTGAAGAACATACCTTTCTAGCTTTGCACATCACATCATCATGGCTCTCTGTACTGCCATCTTTATGTCCACATTGTTTGCACTTGTTGCTTTCTCAGCTGCTCAAGCTCCAACCGCATCTCCGACCATGCCACCGTCTGCCATGGTATCGCCACCACCCGCAGTAGCCACCCCTCCGCCCATGACGCCTTCTCCACTAATGCCACCAATGTCTATGCCACCAATGACGGCATCACCTCCTATGGCTCCTCCATCAATGGCACCTGGAATGCCACCGATGACAGCATCATCTCCTCCTGCACCGCCCATGGCTCCATCCATGGGACCCATGGGACCAGCTCCAGTACCTTCTCCAGTTGCCCTGCCACCGCCCCCGCCCTCAGCCGCTTCTATGCACAAATCTAGCATGGCCGTCATGACATTGCTTGGGGGAGTTGCACTTCTTGCTTTAAACTGATTAATGTTAACTGAGTTTAGTGTTCATTCGAAATCCATCTAGGGATGAATAAACATTTTTGTGTATTCTTTATTTTTCTTGTGCTCTTTTGCTTGTGATGGAGTCATTGTTAATTGTGCGATGTTCATTGTATTTTGTGAGGTAAATTGCTAATTTACCAGATTTTACATTTGTTTCTCATAGTCTGGTACTGTTTCTGTAAGAACCATTGAGCACCACATGGATTTTCTATTTCATATTGGTATTTTGTCTTATATTTCACATTATAAAACCACCGATTGTTGGTTGCCTAGTAGTGAAGTTCAAACGTTGACACACACACATAATATGGGTTTGAACACTTGTCAAACTTTTGGTATGTTGATTTCCACGTAATTAGAACTCGATTCTTGGTGACAATATGTTAATTATAAGAACTTTGGCCGGCACTCATATCGCAAAGGCAATCCTCCATGATGGATCTATAGGGTGTCACCCTACTTTCCCATTTAATTTACCAAAAAAATCACATTATAAATGCACGTTAACTATGTAAAATACAAGTTATAAAGTTTGTGTATATAGACCGAATGAATGGAAGAAGGTAAAGGTAGAAGATAGCTTGAAGGGTAGCAACAGCCGATATGTGGGGAAGATTTATCCTGGTGGAGATGTGAAGAAGCATTTGAAATGCGTCGAAAAAATCAAAAACAGGATGGGCACGGGAGTTTGTGAGTCTGGTCTGTATAGAGAGGAGGACCATTAGCTGGATTGTGATATGTGCACATGGAGTGTTGTCTCCACTTCCACACACACACACAGAGACAGAGTGCAAAGATAATTCTGGATGTACAAACAAGTGGCCATGATAAAAGCACAACTCAGTGGTTCTAAAGACCTTGATAAAATCTAGATGTTACCATTACATGTCAAAGAATATGTCGCCCTTGTGATATTTCGGTGACTCTCTGAGAACTGATCCACTGGTGATTGCCAGAGAAGATTAGATTCCCGGAAGATGGAACACTGTGTGAAAAGTCAGGAGGAAAGCATTGGATTCATCCACACAAGCCAAAAGAATCAATATCAGCAACTTTTTATCTTTCGATTTATTCGCAAGGTCTAGCACTAGACCTTGTGATCTGAGAAATCCTGTATGGTCAGCCACTTATGTCCTTCATCCATTCCAAATTCAAGATAATCTGAACTAATAGACTAACAAGGAGGAGCATTTCCTCAATCTGACTCCGAAGAAATTAGCCTCCAATTCCACAATTAAACCGATTCTGTGAAGATGTGCCGACAAGGTTTGGGAACTATTTTTGTTGATCCCCTTTCGTCCGATGTCTAAAACTTGCAGGAACCACTACTGGATAACTGTGTTTCTACTTTCTTGTATTTCTGCAACCTCCACTGCCAGACCCTGCACTGAATCACACTTACAACCACTTCAAGTTTCCAATTCAGACAAGTATCTCTGTCTGAGAAATTAGTTTAATGATATATGGAACTTCTAAATCGAAGTAGCTACTCATGCACCACAGGTTGCAGCAGTAGAGCTTCCTCAATTTCCAACCATACGACACGTTAGTTTCATAGAACCTGAGACTGTCAATTACTGTTTTACAAATGAAGAATTTTGTCATCTATGAAGCACAGAAGGTACGATGCAGGACACCAGCTCTTGAAATTTTAAGACACAACACAACTTCAAATCCGATGTTTCAGACACAGCATCACATGCATCGGATGATTTTTTGGACCATAGATGCATTGTAACACTCCTTTCCCATTACTTTAAGGAAATAGTCATGGTCATTCTTTTCACATTACTTCCGTACACATTTCTCTTTTCTATATTTCAATTCTACAACACTAGAATAATTGTTTGAATAACACATTTTTAAGTAATGGTGCAGGAAATATTTAACTCCACTCCATATATATATATATATATATATATATAAAATAAAAAGCCAGAAACGACACCTCTATTTCGTTTTGTTTTCTATCAACCTCCGAGATGGTTAGAAAATAAAATCAAATATAATATTACCCAAAACATCTTTACTAGGTGTTTTGAATAATTTTCAAATTCTCCTATACAATAATATTATATATTTTAATCCACCCACAAACAAATAAATATTATTATAATACATATATATATTTATAAAAATATTTAAAAGAGACATGATTTGACAATTAACAGTATTTCTTGTCTCTCAATATACAACACAATACATACAATAAACAAATATTACTATATACATTTGTAAAAATATATATAAGTGACATGATTTGACAATGAACAGTGTTTTTTGTCTCTCAATGTACAACACAATACATTTTTTACACTATTTAAAATTAACTCCAAAAACAAATCCAAACATACACCTATCTCTAACACACACTTATTTATCTTTATTTTTCTCTCTTTATCTTCACAAAACAAAACAAAATACTTCAAAAATAAAACCAAACACAATGAACTATTCTGCAATGCCCAACAGCTCTAATTCTACAAACAGTATTTTAAATTTTGTACCTCCCTAATAGCCATATATACAGTTATCCTATATTATATTTTGGTCAATAAAATATAAGGTGAATTACAATGATCTCTCTTGAAGTTAAGCATAATTATGAATAGGTCCTACTTTTTCAAAAATTACAAATCCCTTATGATGTTTGTAATTTTTAACCAAATGTCTGAAATTATCAATTTTGCCTTTGATTTTTTTAAAAAAAAAATTGTAGAAAAATCATTCGAGGTAAATTACATTATTGTTCCTCTGTGTAAAAAATGTAAGAAACATCTCATGCGCATTTTAGTCAAAAAAAAAGTTCAAAATTTTTAAAATTAATAAAAAATAATTTAATTTGCATAAAAGCATTTTGGTCAATTCGCCTATAAAATTGGATGAAAATGGATTATTTGTTAAATAGTTACAAACCTTAAAGGGGGTATTTGTAAGTTTTAAAAAAAATAAAAAATATTTATAATTATACCAAGCTTTAGGAATGATAATTGTAATTCATTCTAAAATATAAAGTACACTAGATACGGAACAAAATTGAAAGTTCAGTTATTTCTTTTACTAAAGTCGGCTTTCAATGTCCAAAACCCTAAGGCCAAGGACAAGGTTGTAAACGGAGCATTTGGAGGTTTAGGTATAATTTCCAATAGTCGATGAAGCTATTATATGATTACAACATTTCAGAAGGAATCTAGGGGTAATTGACCTTATAGGATAAATTATATGGTTAATTACTTATTTTCTTTATGAAATAGTTGGATTATCAACTACATACTTTGGACTTATTATATATTAAGTAATTTGGCACACCCCACGAGTGTGCAACTTCTATAAATACTTTTTAAAATAAAATATTTATAAATTTATTATTTGATAAAGTATATATAAAATAATAAGTTAATATTAATAAAATTATGATAAAAAGGATGAATGAAAAAAAAAATAACTATAAAAGATAAAGGATAATTACATTTACACCCTCTCATCTATTGTCCATTTACATAAATCACTCATGTCTTTTAAGAAATTATAAAAACCACCCTTGACAGCTTTTAAAACTCAAAAATACTCTTACTGACTTGGTCAAACTTTAATATAAATTTTGAAGGACAAAAATGCCCTTAGGGGTGTTTCTGTAATTTCCAAAAGGTGGAAGGGGTGTTAATGTAATATTTATGAGGATGAGTAATATGACCCCATATATTTTTTTATTATTTATATCAAACTTAAATTTAAATTTAAATTATTTTATTAACTTTTATAATTGAATCTCTATATAAAATTACATTTTTAATAATTAAAATAATAAATTATTCAATCAATATATATTTATAAAATTAGTTCTAGATTATAAGTTTAAATTAAAACATTATCAGACTTGAATAAATTATTTAAAATTATTAAACTTAGAAAATTATTTATCCTCTATTTTCATTTATAACGAACTTTTATTAAAATTAATACATTATAATTCAAAATAATTAATGAATTTTATATAAATTATATCATAATTAGTAAAACAAATTATTTATTTATTGAAAAGATACTTTGAATTAATTATTTTTTAAAAAAATTATCCTCGCCTCCCCACCTGCATCCAACCCCTCTTCCGCTTTCGCTCGCCTTCGTTGTCGCTCTCCTCCACCTTCGTCCGCTATCTAAATATGTATGTACAAAAATATAAATATATATTAGATACGTATAAATATATATATATATTTTATATATGTATAAATATATATATATATATACACATATATGTATAATTTATTAGTTATAGTAAATTTTAAATACAAATAAACATAGTGGATAAATAATCTTTTAATTTTAATAATCTAAAATAATTTATACAAGTGTGATAATTTTAATTTAAATGTATTGCCTAGTAACTAATTTAGTAATATATTAATTGAATAATTAATATTTCAATTATTAAAAGGTGTAATTTATGTAAAGATGCAATAAAAAAAGTTAATAAAATAATATAAACTTAAATTTAAGTTGATATAAATAATAAAAAATATATATGGGGTCATATTACTCATCCTCATAAATATTATATTGATACTCCTTTACCTTTTGGTAATTACAGAAACAACCCTGAAGGCATTTTTGTCATTCAAAATTTATATTGAAATTTGACCAACTCAATAGGGGTATTTTTGAGTTTTAAAGGCTATCAGTGGTGGTTTTTATAATTTTTCAATAGGCATGGGTGGTTTGTGTAAATGGATAATAAGTGAGGAGTGTAAATATGATTATTCCAAAAAATAATGGGGAGTGGGAAGTTAAACGATAAAAAATAATATAAAAGAAAAAAAATAGACCAAAAATAAGAGAGACACCAGAGAGGTACTCTCTCTTACTACATAGTATAGATATATAGTATAGATACTCACTTACATATAGATACTTATATAATTTTCAAATTGAATAAATTAATAGTAACTACAAATTCATAATAATTACAATTCTTAATTATAATTAGTATAAAATATTAAAAAAATAAGAATAACAGGTAAAAATTCCCTTTCTCTCCCTCTTTCATAATAAAAAACCTCACTTCTAAGTTTGTTAGTTAAAAACGACGAAGACCATTTTGCCCTCAATTAAGAAATAAAAGGGAAAATCTAATGTCACAGCCTCTTTTCGTACACCCTCTCTCTCTCTCTTTCTCTCTTTCTCTACACTGTCGTAACCTCTCTTCTCCATTACCAACTTCAGAATAAAAGAAAAGTAATGGTTGAAAAATGAAAGACTGAGAAAGAAAGAGCATATAAAAGAAAACTTATGGTAGGAAGGGAATTTTTTTTTAAGGAAATATATTAATACTATAAAAAAGTGTAAACGGTTAAATAAAGTATATTTATTAGGGTAAATTATACCGACACCCCCTAAAATTAGATTTAAATTCCCAAACCCCAGCTCTTGCATAATTACATGCACTCCCCTTTACAGGTCGTTAGTTTAATGTACCTATGAGAGAGTTTATGTAAACTTTTAGAATAAGAGAGTAATTATAATTACAACTATAATTTTAATGGATGTAATTATAATTTTACAAAAGGAAGAGAATATTGTCTATATAGAACCAACATAAAGGGGCATCAATATGATTTAACCTTTTCATTATGTGGTCGCACTAATACTAGTGTTTGTACATTGTAAATTATTCTTATATTATGTGTAATTCTTTTGGGCTATAATAAATTAGAAAAAACTTTTAAAATTGTGCTCCTCCCCTTCCAAAATTTTGTATACAGTTTCATAGTGCTGAGGTTTCAGGTGAGACCAAAAAGTGCTCAAGTTTTCAATATGTTCTACAAAATTTTCCTCAAAAATAGCTGTTGAGTTAATGGTGTCCATCATCATTACTTTAAGCAAAATATACCCACAGGAAAAGAATATCAATTTTAGGATTTGAAATATTATTCTGGGACATCCCAAAAGTAAAATAGAAATCATAAATTTAAGGACGAGAGAGTAATAAACACAAATTTCATATCACGTATAAACGTGAAGTAAAACTACTTTGAATTCTAATTTTTGGCGTCAAAACTCTTACATTTTCCAATCGAGCGGCTGTAGTTTTGGAATAATATATCAGTAGATTGTTCCCCCTTTAGGTATGTATTTTATTACATGTAGAGTAAATTACATCTACTTCCATTGAAACTTGACATAATTACAAATAACCCTTATTATTTGAAAAATTATAAATACCCCCTTAGATTTGTAACCGTCTAACAAATAACTCATTTCCATCAATTTTTATGGATGAACTGATCAAAATGCCTTTATGCATTTTATTTAAATTTTAAAATTTTTTGACATTTTTTGGACTACAATGCACAGGGAGAGGTTCTTAAAATTTTTTACACAGAGGAGTTAATAATGCAATTTGTCTCGACTGATTTTTCTGCAATTTTAACTAAAAAAAATCAAGGGCAAAATGGTCAATTTCAAGCCTTTCATTGAAAATTACAAACCTCATGAGGGTATTTGTACATTTTCAAACAACAAGGGAGTATTTGTAATTATGTCAAACCTCAGGGGAGGTAGATGTAATTTACCCTTACATTTATACCCTTTTAAGTTTTGAATTTTACTAAGGGTTTGGGTTAGGGGCAAAATTCTAATTCATGACTTAGTGTAGTTAACTCCTAAATTCCACATTCTTCCAGGTTTTATCTAGGGTGACATACTTGGAATCATAACAAGATTCAAATATGTTTTATTAGATTAAAGAGTTAATGACGTGCGAGAAACCAATTTGCATATCCAAAGAGCTTACATAACATTCATATTGAAGCCACAGTCTCTTAATGTTCTTATGTTTTATCACAGGGATGAGGAGGTGGTTGAAAAAGTGAGAAATTAATCTAACCCTTAAGCTTAACTAGGCAAGTTGAGTTAAACCTACCAGTCTCACTAACCCAACTGAAGATTACCTACAACTGCACTAGGCACTGAGGCTGCTTGGCGTCTCAAAAATCTGTTACTAAAACTCAGCCACAGTAACATACATCAAAATACAGCAGCAGAGCTCTAAACTGCACAGAAAATTAACAGAATGGCTTCACCCCCAATCGTTGACCTAAAGCAGTAATTAGGATTCCACAATATTCAATTAGTAAATCAGTTCCATGAGATTATTTTCCCAGAAACTAGCAAGAATCTCCACTAAACAACTCAAGGAAGATAGCCTAAACGCTAAGAACCTAATTCTTCCAACTCCAGAGGATGCTTGAGGCAGTCTTTTATCCTGTTGATTTCATTGTCTGTGATGCATAATATCTTTAATAATATCCACATGAACTAAGTAACTCGTTCACATGTCGCTACTGATTTCTTTCTAAGAAAATCATCCAAAGATGCAAGTATGAAAAGGGAAATAGAAGAATGTTATATTCAAGTAAGATTTAACAAATTTGTCATTCTTTGCGAAGGAATAACCAACAGAGAAGAATCTTAAATAAGTTGATTATGAGGAATATCCAATCAAAAATAGGAAATTTAAGATAGAATGATGTCTGACATGAAGAGCCTATGTAGGTAAAGAATTTGCACTCATGCACTATTTTCTTTTAAAGTTGTCTTGTGTTCACTTGCTACCTCTATTACTTCCCCCTGAGGTGCTTAGTGATCAGACGCAACTTGCTTCCATAACCAGTTTCCACTTGCAGTTGGAAAGAATGCATTTATATTATCTGACCAACTATAATAATATAAATGTTCTATTACTTTCACCTTTTTCTTTGTTTTCTACGGCATTCAAAACATTCGGTACATGAGGACTTACTCCGCCTAGTGAAGCTAAATTGGAGCTTGCTAGGTTGGACTTTCAGCTGTTCCACCAATATTTGGCGAAGCTTCTCATTTTCTTGCATCAGCTCCTCAATGAGTACCTGGTGTTTCAACACCTGAAAGCATAAGAAAGTTTATTCTTAGTATGTTTCATCTAATGAGGAAAAGACAAGTAGAAGTAAGAATATTTTCTTTGGGATACTATAAGAAAATAGAAAAACAGAAACAGAAACCAAAAATGAACAAAGAGAAAAAAAAATGAAGACAGGGTGAGCTCTATTTGGGAGAACTTGTGCCACTGATCACAGGAAGTCTCGGGGTAAAACAAATTTGAACAGAGCCTGATGCAAATGCCATAATAATGGAGATATGCTTACAGTTATCTTCTTTAAAGTACCTAATTTACTGAATACACTTCAGTTTATGACAGGTCTATTGTATAATTTTGGCAACGTCCAAACAGAAAATTCCATTAGAGTCCTTACATTTATGCAATTGGATTCTTGAATATTGGACATTTCATGGATCTTAAAGTTCTGATGATTTATCAAGAAAAGAAAATTTAAACTTAGTGTTTTTGCATATCAAAGTTGTTGCTTTGTTGGGACAATCTTAACCTCTTTGAGCTTTTTCCGCTTTAATGATATTCAACATGGAACTAAAGTCTCCGACAAAATTTAGAACACAAATGAATGTTCAACTGAAGAATTAAGTAGTATTTGACTTTAGCAGGAAAAATTTCTCTACGTAAAGTATTAAGTTCCTGTGTAACCGTACCATTTGAAGCACATTATTTTCCAACTGCAGCGGCCCAGCCTGCAACGAGAACTAGGAGTCAGTAATTTTTCAGTTGACGAGACAGAAGAAATTCAACTCAGAACAACTGAAGTTTCAGCAATCAAAGGAGCATTCTACATGTTTTTAGCAATACCGCACTATACACGATAACCAGCGATTTGAATTCTATCGTCAGTTTCAAACAAAGATCAAATAAAGATGCAAACATCAAACTTGAGAATCTGTGAGAAAATAAATGTTAAGGTTCTGCATCTATTGACACATTCATCTATCAGTGTGTAACTGTGGCACATAAATGAAGAACAATTGTGATAATGGCACCAGACGTTCAACTTTTCTCTAGTTAAAAGCATAAGATCCAACAAACAGAAAAGATGTGATTGTTCTAGGTAAAAAATCCCCACCTATATAGCACATGCAATGAAAAATTAGGAAAAATGCTTGTCAACAACTTAAGTTATGTTGCAAAGAAAATACTGTAATACAAAGGATTCATATTTACGTACTTGGACATGGGACTTTTCTAGAAGTGGATTTTTCAAAAAGTTGTTAACCACTGTCTCTGTTCGACTGCTATATTCTGTGTCAACTGCAGCACATTTTGGCACTAAAGTCTCCTCTAAGGATACTCTGGTTTTCGCATCCCTAATGTTGCCTTCATATGTACTGTTTGATACTGATTGTACCAAATTACGAATACTTCCAGCTGGATTTTCAGGTGAGGATTCCTTAACCATGCTCGTCCCAGTTTGCAAAGATCCTTGGAAGATGCCTTGATTAAGAGGAAAGGAGGAATTGGAACCTATTCCAAGTTTTATCATCACACTTCCTGCCACTTGCTGATGAATTAGGAGATGAAGTAAGATTAGGAAAATACAATCTAACTTGCTAGTGTTGAATAAACAGAAGACAGCATGGGGTACATACTAAAAAATGTGATTGAATCTGATGCAGCACAGCAGGCTTCACAGCAAGGCCTGTCATGCCATGCGACATCTTAGCAATCTAAAATAAATGAGGATATGCAAGCTGCTGTAGCTTCCAAGCAACTAATCCAGTGATAATTCAACACACCAGATCTTCATACCTGCTCAGACATTTTCAAAACAACTGTAGAACCGAAAAAACTACTTTAAGTAAATGGAATCTTTTGACAAACATTAATCAAAATTTCTTACAAATTTTTTCAGCTCAAAAGGTGTAAAAGAATGAGAAGTATAGCATAACATAAACTTAGCTTAATTAACAAAAATGTAACTCAACTTGCCAAGTGACTCAGAGTGGCTTGAATTTTTGTCAGTAATCCTAAATTAGATTTTTACGATGCAACTTGGACTTAAAATATCCAATTGCTACTGTAGTTGATCTGTAAAGAGTTTCACAGGATTTTCCCCATCTGAAAGAAATAACTGAGTCCATTACAGGTATCTTAAATAGTAAAGTTACTGCTACCGTTGATCATCCAACAAAGCATAGATAAATTATACAATTTTGATCATACTGTAAAAGAGAAATTGGTTCACTTTTACAACCTCAATCAATTTAACTTGTGAATTCTTAATTTCTTCAAAAATTTGTTCGAAATTTTCATTGCTAAAAATTTAGGGCAAAACTATTCTTAGAATGGACCAATACCATAAAAGATCACTGCCGATTCCAATGACGACAAAATTAGCCATCATGGCAAGTCAAAAACATTCAGCAGATGTATTTGTTAATGTCAAACTGCAGTAATGTCTTCTCATCTCAATCCATAAGAGCATGATGTTTATGCATATAGAATCTAGAAAACGAAAATGAAAAGCAAAGCATCACACAGACTATTATTAGTTGCGGATGACACATTTGGCAAATATAAGCAAACACCTACGCAAGTTATCATGATATCATCTAAAAAGTTCTCCAGAAGATCTTGATGGCAATCTCTTTGAGCGTAAAAAGATTGATATATAGACAATATACTGGAGAAAAGGGAATCCCCATCACGCAGCACCTCCATGGTGGCCTAAAAAGCTATGTGAAACATTGTTTCTTCTTGATTGGCTATATACATATATTAGATGTAACCATGTACCATAAGGTTATCTAACATATATCTTCTGGATACATACCGACTCCAAATCCATGGCCAAAACCCACTCCACAGCCAATCCCTGCTTCAATGTTCTTTGCACCAACTTTCCTCAACTAGACACATTAAAAAACATGGACAGAAAAACATTAGAAAGTCAAAGCTGTCATAGCAAGCGTGAATAATCCAAAACAGAGATTAGAATCACATACAGAACTATTGACATGTCTTTGCACACCAGAAAAAGCATCAGTTGCACCTCTAGTGGCAATCATTACTTGGTTCAGGACGGGTATTGCACCTAATAAGATATTGAAGTTTCATAATTAATCAGAAATGTCAATAAGCCCAGATACAAATGTTTATAAAATAATAATGTAGGACAGGCTTATAGCATCATTTTGGTGAGCACAAGATGGAAGAGTTGAAGGAATATATCATCACCAAACATGATTACAGTTATTGATGGTTTTCTGGTAATCAAAGCAATTAAAGAGAGATATTTAAGTTAATATTTCTTCTTAGGAAGATAGTGCTCTAGATGTACCAGCATCACTAAAAAGATGAAGTCCAACTTTTATGGATTCCCATACTGCACATAACTTCGGTGATTTAGTCTTTATGAACATGGCCAATCTCATTTTCTTACCATGGCGGTCCCTAACTTGGCCTCCCAAGAATAGAGAAGCTTCATGTTACTTGCCCAAAGTAAAAAAAAAACAGTCCTTAAACCCAGTTTATTTATCAATTACAAGATCAGTTTCCATTTAAGCTTTTCTCCACAAAGTTTAGCTCATCATATAGCATGGATTGAATCAAAATGCAGTAATGTCGCCTGATGTACTGATCAACGGAAAAAGTAAATCATTTCTAGGTGAGCCTTCCTTTATAAGTAATTTAAACAGGAGGTTGAAATCAAATTTCTTAATTTAATAATCAATGAAAACAAAGTTAATAACGTAGATGCTACCTTCAGATGCAGATATTTGAACTCATGAATTATACACTAATCGAGGTATAGAATAGAGTAAACCCAATCATGCTCATCTTGTCAGTTCTCAAACAAGAACAGGTTTTCAGAACACAACCACAGCAAAAAAGTTTATCTGTTCATAATGACATTAAGTAAACTCAATAGAATAAACCCATAATATAATCGTAAAGCAGAACTTCCAAAAACAGGATAAATGCAACTTATCCTGGTGATATAAGAAATTAGCAAAATCCCACCTAAAAAATTAATTAGCAAATTACCTACTTGTGTTTTGAAAAATGAAGCAAATGCCGCATATCAAGGGAAAACACAGCGGTAATTTGATTCGTTTTAAGATCACAGCCTAATTTGCTAATTATTTTTTTAATGGGAATTTTTGCTCACCGGGTAAATTGCATTTATCCCTTCCAAAAACATCGAATACTTCTCCACCAAATCACAAAAACCTGTAAACAACTCCAATAATCAAACTTCCCCAAATCTCACCAAAAGTAAGCAAACAAATGCATGAAACGAACAGAAAGAACACATAATTATCAATATTTCCATCTATGGATTAAAGAAAGAAGCAAGATTCATCTTTTTCTTTTGCCTTTGCTGAAGTCTCATAGTCTTGAGAGATAGAAACAGAGTTAACAAGAGTTTGCACACAAAGAAACTAAGAAAAGGTACCTAAGTTTAAAGGGCGACCGACGCCAATGCCAATTCCACAGCCAACACCAAAACCAGTGAACACTTGACCCACTTTCAAAGTAAATGGATTTTCTAAACTAATCCCTCGCTTCTCTTTCATATCCTTCGCATAAATGACTCCACTGCCAGCTCTAGTCCCCATTCTTTCTTTATTTTGCTCTAGAAGTGCTCAGCGGTGCGAGGAGATGAAGTTTGAAGGCACAAGGCGGCGGATTTTGGCGTGTGAGGAGACGGAGTACAGCAGTACAGGGGATGACGCCGTGCAAAATAGACGTTTAAAGCCCAAACTGGTACTACACGACGTTTGGTGAAGGGAAAATTGCTCTTTTGATTCCGCGCGACATCGGTTGGGTGGTTGTATTTTTTGTCCCGTTGTTTATAAGTTCATTACTTTTGGTCCATAAAAATCAAAAGTATCACATATTTAGTCTCAGCTTCGTTAAATATGTTAAATAATAGATGAAAAATCATTTTTGATCATTCAAAGGTAATTTTGATAACTTGAAACCACTAATCGTCTTTGGAAGGAATTTGATCAGATTTTGCAACTATTTTCGAGAGAATTTCTTGTAGGGACCCGTTGTTGGTTGTATGTATTTTAATAATTTGATTTAACTAAATTTATGTAATTTCTAATCTGCAATTTTGTAATGATATAATTAGAAGGAAATATTAAATTTTGTGATTGTAAAATTACAATAAAATCACTACAATTAAAAACAAAAAATAATTGATTGCATTAAAACAAAAATATCCACTATTTGCAATATACAATTTAGTCATATTTTTTTCTCCTACCAACTATTCATAGATATGTAATTTACATTAAAAAAATTGCCAATGTTTGCAAAGAAAACTACAAATTTACCCAAAAAATCGATTACATCAATACATACAACCAACAAAATGAATGTAATAATAATTCCTACAAGAAATTCCCTCCAAAATGGCTGAAAATCTGATCTAGTTCCCTCCAAAGACGAATAGTGGTTTCAAGATATCAAAACCACCTTTGAATGGTCAAATGTGGTTTTCCTTCAATCATTTAATACCTTTAACGGAGTTGGGACCAAAAGTGCAACAGTTTTGGTTCATGTGGGACCAAAAGTGTTGAACCCATAAACAATGGGATCAAAA
The DNA here is from genome assembly GCA_034509735.1 of Sesamum alatum. Classification (NCBI taxonomy): domain Eukaryota; kingdom Viridiplantae; phylum Streptophyta; class Magnoliopsida; order Lamiales; family Pedaliaceae; genus Sesamum; species Sesamum alatum. Next base: position 23,316,348 of record JACGWO010000002.1, on the reverse strand, counting down.
GTGCAACAGTCCATATCCTATGGGACCAAAAGTGCAATTTTCCCTTTGGTGTAATTACATAGTACTCCTTGTGTTTGTATTTGTTTAACAAATAGATCACTTCGATAGTTAAAATTTATCAATTATTAATATTAACAAAAAATTTAAATAAAAATTTATATTTTTCTCAATTGATTATTACTGACTTATTGCTTGCAAAAAAAAAAATTCTGACAAAACTACCCTTATCTTCACACGTTAGTGCATGTGAGGAGGTATATCCCACTCTTATAAGGGTATAAGGGTAGTTTGATCAGAAAAAATTTGTTCAGCCTGCAATAAGTCAATAATAAATCAATTGGGAGCAAATATGTACTTTCATTTAATTTTTTTGCTAATATCCAAAAATTTGGTGAATTTTTACAAACGGGGTCTATTTGTTAAACAGAACAAATATTAGGGGTACTAAAGGTAATTTCTCTAACCACAAGATGTTTATGTGTAATTACACCAAACCTCAAGAAACGACAGTGTAATTATCCCATAATAATATGTTTCCGTCTTCCTATTGTTCTCCTTTTGTTTCTCGGTCCATAAATGACCAAATGAAAAATATCCCGAGAAGAGAATATAAGGACATGAATGGTACGTAGGAATGAAATTAAATCAAAATGGAATGAATTTGAGAATGGAATAAAGATAGGAAAGAAATCACATTGAATAGCATTCTTATAATTGGTATACATATTAACTTAGAAGGTAATAGGAGTATCATGTCTTAGTTGATTCTATTCACATTAATGGAATAAGGTTTCTTTTATGAAAAAATTGTCCTTTAGTATTTTTTTTTTAAACAAATATGTTGATTCATATTTTATTGATATGTTGAATTCAAATGTATAACAATAGTGATATGTACTAAGATGCTTGGCCCAAACACAAGGCCAAAGGCCCAAGGAGGTTCCTGGGAGCCCAAGGAGAAATATCAAAGCCCTACGCAAAAGCCCGCACATTCTCAGAGGTGGCCCCAAAGGGACACCGATCCAGCCCAAGGGAGGACCAATTAGACCTCTCCCCAGCAGAGAGAGGCCCAGCCCAGGCAAAGGATGGGAGCCCAACCAGGAAGGCCCAAGTTAGAGACCCGAGCTCATCAACAAGTTCATATAAGGGTAGCCCCAGCCTTATTCTTGTCCTTGCAAGACCCCTCCAACTACCCCCCTACTTTCAAGGAGTCCAGACGCTGTACAAGTCTAGCAAAGCCGGTACTTGGCCCTCCTAGAGTCCAGGTCAACGAAGAGTCCTTTTGAGTCATGGGTCTTTCTCTATAAATACCGGCCTACTTCACTGGCACAAGTAACGTTATTTCAGCACTCTAGCACAAATTTATGCTCTCAACTTGCACTAAATTCATTTTATGCCCCTTATTCATGAAATCTTTTCGGTTTATTACTTTATTCAAATTTATTCTCCAATAACTGCTTACTGACTTGAGCTTCGGAATGCTAATGCTTTTTTTGCAGGTTTCCTTTACATAGCTTGCAGAAATTCAAGGCCACTTGACTCAATCCCAAGAACGAGCTCTTTTAACTCACATCAATTGGCGCCATCTGTGGGAACACAGAACTAAGACATGAGGATTATGGAAATTCGCAACAGTGGATTAGGCAAGCAGAAGGCCTAGGATGCTCCTGCCGATCCTCAAGCGTTGCAGGTACTATCGAGAGCCCCCCTAGCTCCCTCTGGGAGGGGAGAGGCGGGATCCTCTGTGGGACAACACCCCCTCAGATACCTCCTCCGATAGGTTGGCCCCAGGACTGATGGCGGTCATCCACACTTGAAGTGCTAGCAGCTAATGTTACCTTAGCCCTCTTCCTCTTTTGGCGTCTGGCATCCTTGCCTTTTGCCATCGAGGTTGAAGCCTCTCCTACTAGTACCTATGGCGCCGATTTTCCAATCGTTGCCTCGTACTAACCACAATTATCAACCTATGAATATCTCCTTCAAGCTCATTCATGTTGATAATAAACGGTTCATAGGGGGAGGAAGAGACTAAAGGATCACGTCAATGTACGTCCCTATTTCAAGATCAACATGGAGGTCTTTGAGCTTCTCCACAAGGGATAGCTTCATAACTCCATGTTCATGTACAGACGTCCCTTTCGTCATCTTAGCTCTAAAAATGCCTTCGTTGCATTATATCCTACATGGTGGTCTGGGACCGCATAGACATCATGCAAACGAAGCATAATTGAGCCAACATCACCATGCTTGTCGTACTGTTTCTAGATCTCGTTTATCATTAAGGCCAGTATGATGCTGCGGACTTGTCGGTGGTCGTCCTTCAACTTCTTGAACGCCTAGCATTCTTCAGTTGTTGACCCCTACGGCAAGCCTGAGGAACATCCTCATCCAGAATGTGAGTTAGGTTCTTGAAATCTAAGACCATCTTAAGATTTCACAGCCAATTCGTGTAGTTAGTTCCAATTAATTTATTAGCCTCTAGCATTTGAATTTAATGTATACTTGACATCTACAATATATAAAGCACAAAATAGTAAGCAGAATGAAGTAATATTAAATTCATGGTTCGGACTCGGTCTTTGGTCCTTAACCTCTCCCACTATTTCTAAGAAAGCTCATCACTCTCGTACGGGGGTTCAGGAAACGGATTCCTAGTGGGCTTGGGTCCAACAAGCGAAATTCTCCATACCCCATATTATAACTCGCATGGAAAATAACCTTGTGGGAGGTATTCCATACCATTCTCGTCCAATGAGATCCCCAAGGTGTTTTTGCCTCGCCTTTTCACGTGATCCCAATACTCCAAGCGAATCACGTTACTCGGCGTTAGACCCAACCCATCAATCGAATCATAGCAGTCAGTGTCGCCCCCCACGACTAGTGAGACAGGGAAACACGAGTGTATTCACTTCGTTTACAACAATCGTGCAACTTACTTTCAATCCAAAAGACGTGCCATGACATGTGAGACCACGCAAATTGGGTGAAACTAGCTTCCTCACTTTTTCATGGATGGAAGGCTTGGACGGACAATGTGAGTTCTAGTCCATTTATAGGGTCTAACATTTTAAACTTTGTCCAACCAAGTGAGAGTTCTTTCATTGGGTTTCGACCGAGACCTCATCACAATATAAGTGTTTTGAATGTGTAATTGTAGGAATATTCTAAGCGTAAATGTAAACATACATGAAGTATATAGAATACTCAAAGCATATAAAACACATCGCACGCAAAATAAAATCTAGCACGCCCCTGTAGGATGATCACAAGCCCAAACCTATGCGACCTACTGAGCCCGCAATGAATCTATGGTCAATCTAAGGATAGGCCTACGCTATTACAAGATTTTATAACCCATTACATGCAATGGGCCTTGTAAATCCTCTTCGTCTTCTTGGGCTCTCCATCGTGGGCCTCACTGGGCTTCTTCTCCATAGATTTTCCGTGGGCCAACCGATGCCCTCCTCCATGGGCCTCCAGTGCCTTGGGCTTGTATTCTCTTGTAGCATTTTATTTACAAAAATAAAACCACACTCCTTATCTACATGTTAGAATAGGTGATCAGAAAGCCAATTGGGTTGGCGGTTTTGGGTGCTATTTAGCAATCTTTATTAGAGTAATATTGACTTGATGAATATAGTAAGTATTCATCCGTGGCACTATGTGTTTGTTGTACTTATTGATTACGTTAAACGGAGTTTTAACGTCACAACAAATGCCCCACAGACCAATTGGATAACCCATGTAGTTGGGTTGCGCATTGGATGACAGCTATGAAACCAACTTCTAAGGGTTGGTCTGAAATGTTCCAAGTCGAGGACCTGGAGACAGGCATCGAGGGTCCTATAGAGACTTTCACTAAGGATTGCATTCATTGGATGAGTGTCGTGTTGCATCAGTGACAGACGTTGGACGTCTATGCAATATTAGTGGGTTAGTTGACAAGGGTGTCAACTGTCTGAACTGACTCGCGGGAATCGTCATATGGAAGCCTTGGAGGCTTAGTCGGTATGACTGGAATTTTTAGCTCCGATAGTACGAGATTAGTCCTCAGACATGAGAAATCATGGCAGTCACATGCATATGATGGTTGTATCTAGGATCTGGAAAAAGATGTCTGTATTTGGGATACGTTCATTATAAGCCTTATCCAGTGCAGTCGAAATATATATTGAGGACGGTGGATTCCAAGATAGGATCCGTCACCTGTCAATATATGAAAGTCGAGTCTCCTATGCGCTTTGAGACAGTTTAAGCTCTTTAAGTTTGTGGCCACAATGATTGATCGAGTAGAGAATGGTTCCCTATGTTGATCAATGGAGCAAACGTGTCTCGAGTTATTGAGTATAGTTGTCTAGTCCAGGATAGGAACTGACGCCCAATTCTATGCCCTAGACTTAGATCGGGAGATGGATGATGGAAGGACCATACTTGTATGGTACTCGGCCTAAATGTTCACACCAACATTCACCTAGTCTCTAGTGCCCTGGACCGTTGCTAGACGGCCACCGATGGTGACGGGCGTTTTTCCGATTATGGTTAATTAGAAAATAGTTAATTAAATTGGATTTAATTGACCAATTGTGTTGGACACAATCCCAAGTTTAGCTAAGAATGAACCTAATGAGTTACACACAAATCACTTGGATTTGGCGGAATTAATTCTAGAATGAGCGAATAAATTTAATAGGATTAAATTTATTCAATAGAGAAATAAATGATTGGATCATTTCTTGAGAAACCCATTTGATGGATGGTCCAAAGAATTAATTAATTAGATTAGTTAATTTTTTGGACCAAGAACCTTTAAATTAATTGAATTAGTTTATTGGGTTTTGGCTAGAATAATTGATTGGATCAATTATTCATAATTTGGACTTATGTTTGTTTAATTGGATTAAACAAATAATTGGGCTTCAATTGGATTGAAATTAATTAGATTAATTAATGCCCAATGGATAAATGTTTGGACTTTATTTAATTTTATTAAATACAAGTCCAAAAATATAAGATCCAAGTCCATTTTTCATGTAAGTTGAAGCTAGTTAAGGAGCAGTTTCAACTCCTCCACATGTGTACATGATATGCACAAAAATTAGCTCTTTTGTGGGCAGTTTTCTCTTGCTATCATGTGTAGTGGATGTGCTAGAAGTGTGTGTATGTGGAAGTTGCTTTGGAGGTTAATTATGTAAGTGGTTTTTGAACTCTACATTCTATATAAACAAAACAATTTTGCTAGACAATCATTCACTTAACTTGCTTCATTTTTGCTGGAGGTTTTTAGGGCCAAAATATTTTAAATATTCTCTCTTGGTGTCCATACTTCTTAGAGAAGAATTGAACAATAACATTCCAAGGATCACTAATTGATAGTGCCTCTTTGGAAGTGTTTCTTCTTCATTTTCTATCTTCTATCTAACAAGAGAATAGAGATCTATCCTTAGTGTGGTGTGGACAATACTTAGAGGAGTTCTATGTTGAGCTCTCAAGTGGACATACGAAGGAAGAAAAGAAGGAACACCGCTAGAAGCCGTTCTACGTAAAATGAACAAAGGTTGATTTTCTTGACATTTTCATGTACCTTTGTTCTTGGGGTAAAATCCAATTTACCTCCCTGTCTTTTCCAAAATGTTTAAAAAAGTCCCTGTTAAAAAAAAATTTACCATTCTATCTCCCCATGATATTAAAAATAGGGCAAAATAACCCCTTTCGTCTGGCTGTGTAATACACTCGCCCAAAATGCAACTGGTATATAGCCATTTTTACCTATAAAATGACCAAAATGCCCTTTGTTCCTAAATAATTCTAGAAAGTTGTTTTTTGTCCTAATTATAATATCTTTATACATTTATATATAAATTTATATATTTTAAATTTATACAAATTTTTAAAATACAATAATAAAATATATAATAATAATAATAAAATTTAAATTTTATTTAAATTTATACATATAAAATAAAATCCAATTTTTTTAAAAAAAAAAAAACTGAAAAACCCTACCATCTACCCCTCCCCCACAATCGGGCGAGGGCTGCGAGCTGGGGGAGGGTTGGCGCGTCGGGGGTAGGGAAGGGGGAGGTGGCAGCGGAGGCACGGGCTTGGAGGCGGGAGGGGTTGCGAAGGCGCGAGTTTGGGGGAGTGGCAGCGACGGCGTGGGCTTGAGAGGGAGGGGTTGCGAAGGCTTTGGTTTGGGGCGGGGGGTGGGAAGGGGAGGGGTTGCGGCGGCTGGGGCTGGGGAGGTTTCCGACAGACGGGGTGGGAGAGCTGTTGAGCGGCAGCGGCGACTGGCGACTGGCGAGGGGCGGCGGCGGGGTGGCTTCCCTGTGTGATATACATATTTATATATATATATACATAAAATATATATAACTATCTATATATTAAAATATATAACTACCCATATAATAAAATATATATACATAATATATATATATAACTATCTATATATTAAAATAATATAACTATCCATATAATAAAATAAATATGTTTGTATAAAAAATAATTAATTTTGGGCTACACTTTTAGATTAGATTAATATAGATTGTTCATTTGTTAATTTAAATATGAATGGTGTTTAATATAGTCATATGAATGGTGTTTAACATAGTCAAGGGGCATTTTTGTCATTGTAATTTCAAAATTACGTTCAAAGTTACTAGGGGGCAGTGTGTTATATTTTTAATATCACGGGGAGGTAAAATGGTAATTTTTTTTTCACAGGGACTTTTTTAAATATTTCGAAAAATACAGGGAGGTAAATTGGATTTTACCCTTTGTTCTTGTCCTTTAAGCCATATGTCCAGCATTTTTCTTTTTATTATTTGTGCTTTGAAAAACACCAAACACCTGGGAACTTCAAAGGGAACACCCCTTTGAATCCGGCCAGCGTGCCCAGTGCGCGCGGACAGTGCGCACCCCTGCCTTAAATTTAAATCCGGTTTAAACTACGCCTTAAAGTACACAACATGGAGGCCATAGAATTTGGAGGACAACATACGTAAAAAGAAAACGTTACCCTTGTAGTTTTCTTTGTTTGGCTACACACATTGTTCCCTGTTTTGCCACCAAGATCTCAATGTAGAGACCCTCTAAAAACATCCACACGCTTCACCGGATACCAACGAATCCTGTGCTAGAAAGAAGTCGTTTAGGGGAGAAGAAAAATTGATACAACACTATTGATTAACGCTACCGACGTCTCTAATGTCTACCTTGAATGAATCAAGAAGAACAACAAAAAAACTTGGAGAGTGAGGAAGGTGGACGAGACAGAGAGAGAGGAGATGGCATAGTTGTGTGTGTAGAGATTAGTGTGTAATGTGTGTGTGTGTGTGTGTGTTTGAGTATTTATAAGGAATTAGAATTCCTAATCGTACTCAACCTCTTCCAAAAAGACACACTTTAATCAACTTGGAATTTTGACCTAGTCAAATCCTAGTCAACTAAGGGTTTGATAAAGTCAAAAACTTCATTCTAGTCATCCATCTCAATATTCCTAGATTAAATCTCGTCCATCCATTCTCGATGGGCTTTATGGAATGGGCCTATTTGAATCTAATTTAAATAGTCCACAGGTCCGATGGCCTCCATATTGAGTCCAATTTAATATTCCAAGTCCACTAATCAATTCATGTTTTTAATCTAATTAAAAGGGAAGCCCATGCTCATTAAATCTATAAATCCAATTTATGAATTCACACCTGACTAATCCAATTAATCCATGAAGGCTTAAATCCCCAAGAACTTTAATTCAATCCAATAAATTAACCTCCTCCTGGATGTGATTCCAAATTAATTCCTTTCACATCTGAGAATCGTGTGTGACTCTTTAGGTTTACTTTTAGCTAGACTTGGACCTACTTCTTGTTATCTCATAACCAAAGTAGTTCATCACCGTGGGTGGCCGTCTATCAACGGCCCACGGTACTAGAGACTAGGTGAATATGTGGCGTGAACTTTAGGCTCCCAATTACATACATGTGTGCCTATTGTCGCCTGTCTCTCGGCTTTAGTCTAGGGCATGGAATAGGACGTCGGTTCCCATCCTTGACTTAGGCATCTATACTTCAAACTTAAGATAGGTTTAACTCTATGATTGACGTAGGAAATCTTTTCTCACTTAATCAAATGCTATGGCCATAGACTTTGAGAGTCTAAACAATCTCAAAACACAAAGGAGATCTCGCTGTCATAATCTTTGATAGGGGACAGATCCTATCTTGAATCCACCATCCTCTATACGTACTTCGACTGCACTAAACAAGGCTTCTGATGACCATGTCTTATGACACAATCACCACTCGCCAGATCCAAGATACAACCTTCGTATGTAGGCGACTACCGTGATTCCTCAAGTCTGAGGACTAATCCCGCACTATCAGAACTGGGAATACTAGTCATACGGACCATGCTCATGTGGCTTCCATATGACTATTCTCGCGAGTCACCTCAGTCAGCCAACACCCTTGTCAATTAACCCACTAATATTGCATAGACGTCCATCGTCACCGATGAAACACGGTACTCATCCAACGAATGCAATCATTAGTGCAAGTCTCTATAGGACCCTCATTACCCAATCTCGAGGTCCTTGACTTGGGGTGTTTCAGACCGATCCACGGAAGTTGGATCCATTACCACCAACCTATGCGCAGTCCAACTTCTTAGATTCATATGTCCGATCTGTGGGTATTTGCCGTGACATTAAAACCTCGTTCAATGCTAGCAACAAACTCATCGTTGCTAATGATGAATCCTTACTACATTCATCAACATAAGATTACTTTCGTTCAAAGATTGGTGAATAGTTCTCAGAACAACCAACCATATTGACTTTTTGGTCACCTATTTTAACACCACGATTCGTGAGACCATGTTTGGATAGCAGTAGCTTTCTCACCACATTCCTATGGATGTAAGGCTTGGAATTATACAAACAATTCGCATTACATTCCATTATGAGCCTAATATTGACTTGGATCATCCAAGTGAGAGTTTGATTCAAGTGAGTATAGACCGAGACCACATTACATAAGTATTTGCTTGCATAAAATATCCACTATTTGAAAGTATTAAATAAATGCATTGCATGCAAATAAACTTAGCATATCCCTGTTGGATAATCACGAGCCCAATCTATGTGACGTATTGAGCCCGCAGTGAGTCTATGGTCTATTTAGGGTGGTCCTACACTATTACACAGTGAGTCCAATTCTTCCCTTCCTAACATGGAAGTCAATTCTCGGCCTTTGTGCCCTAATTTAGCTGATCATGCTTTGTTTTAAATAAATTAAAACAAGCCCAAAGGTCAAATAGATTTTAATTAAATCTGATTAAATAAAATCTAACTAAATTAGGCCCACTGTCATTTAATCCAATTAAAGACATAACCCCAAATACTCTTAATTAACAAATTCCATTTATTAATCAAGATAAGCCCAATTAAATTAATTAAATTAATTTTGGGCTATCCATCTAATGGATTATCCCATGAGGAAATAATCCAACTATTTACATCTTTCGGAATTAATTCCAAATTAATTCCTCCACCTCCTTGTTGATCTGTGTGTACCTTTTTAGGTTCACCTTCATCTAGATATGAACTTGTCTCCAGCACAATTGATTAATTAAATCATTTTTAATTAATCTTTCCTGATTAACTATTAATCAGGAAAGTCCATTACCATAGGTGGCAGTCAAGCAATGATCTATGACACTAGAGACTAGGTGACTGTTATCGTGAACATTTGGGCTCCTGAGTTCCATACTCCTATGGTCCTTCCATCTACCGTCTCCCGGCCTTAGTCTAGGTATGGAATTAGGTGTCTGTTCTCATCCTGAACTAGGCATCTATGCTTAGTACTCGAGTCTGTGTTCGCCCCATTGTTCGATATAGGAAATCATTTCCTATTCGATTAATCACTATGGTCACAAGTTTGGAAACCATGAATGCATCTCTGAGTGCATAAGAGATACCGCTGTCACCATTGAAACCCACAGTCCTCAGTGAAAGAATCGGGTACGGCCCGGGAAAGCAATGGAAGCGTAAAAACGTTAATTTTAAGGCGTAATTTAAAATGGGTTCAAAGGGGTATTCCCTTTGAAGTTCCCGGGCATTCGGTGTTTGTCAAAGCATAAATAAAAAGAGCAGAAGATGCTGGACATGTGGCTTAAAAGGATATGAACAAAAAATACATGAAAATATAAAGAAAACCAACCTTATGCTCGTTGCACATAGAACCGGCTTCTAGCATTGTTCCCTTTCCGTTTCTCCTTCCATTCACTTGAGGATCCAAATTAGAATCCCTCTAATTTATCCACACCACACTGTAGAAGAGTGTATTCCCTAATCTATTGCTAGATAGAAGTAGAGAAAAGAAGAAGAAACACTTCCAAAACAACACTATTGTTTAGTGCCTTTTTGGAATGTTTTTAAGTTCAACCTTTCCAAAAGGTATGAAGACAAAAAGGAGAGTTTTTTAGAGAATTTTCGGAGATTTTTGAAGGGAAAAAATTCATGCAAGACATAGACATTCAAGTTATGTGAATGGTTTTGTGTATGTAGAAAATTGAATTCAAAATTCAACTTCTATAGTTAACTTGCAAAGCAACCTATATACACTCACCACTCTCTACATAACCATGAACCATTATAGCAAATAAAACCACCCACCAAACCTATAAAGGCTGGTCACATGTGCCTCACATGTGGAGGATTTTAATTCCTCCTTCATTTGCTATAAATCGAATTTTTCCATGGACTAGGACTACTAGTCTTGGACTTTTATTTAATCTAATTAAATTAAGTCCAAACAAAGTCCATTGAGCATTAATTAATCCAATTAATCTCAATCCAATTGAAGCCCATAAGTTTATTTAATCCAACTAAATAAACATAAGTCCGAACTCTAATTAATTGATCCAATCAATTAATTAATCCAAACCCGATAAATTAATCCAATTAATTTAAAGGTTCTAAGTCCAAAAATTAACTAATCCAATTAATTAATTCTTGGACCATCCATCAAATGGATTTCCCAATAAATGATCCAATCATTTATTTTTCTCCTTTAATTAATTTAATCCAATTAAATTAATTTGCTTGTTCTAGAATTAATTCCAAATTAATTCTACCAATTCCATAGTGATTTGTGTGTGACTCTTTAGGTTCACCGACAACTAGACTTGGATTTGTGTCCAACACAATCGGTCAATTAAATCCAATTTAATTAACTGTTTTTCAATTAACCATTAATCGGAAAAACGCCCGTCACCATGGGTGGTCGTCTAGCAACGGTGCATGGCACTAGAGACTAGGTGAATGTTGGCGTGAACGTTTTAGGCTCCCGAGTTCCATACGAGTACGGTCCTTCCATCATCCGTCTCCCGATCTAAGTCTAGGGCATGGAATTGGGCGTCGGTTCCCATCCTGGACTAGACAACTATGCTCAATAACTCGGACACGTTGGCTCTATTGATCGACGTAGGAAATCATTCCCTACTCGACCAATCGTTGTGGCCACAGACTTAAAGAGCTTAAACCGTCTCAGAGCGCATAGGAGACTCGACTGTCATATTCTGACAGGTGACGGATCCTATCTTGGAATCCACCGTCTCAATACATATTCCGATTGGACTGGCTAAGTCTTATAATGAACGTATCCCAGATACGCGCATCTCTTGCCAGACCCTAGATACAACCATCATATGCATGCGACTGTCATGATTCCTCAAGTCCGAGGACTAATCTCGTACTATCGAATCCGAGAATTCCAGTCATACCCACCAAGCCTTCAAGGCTTCCATCTGACGATTCCCGCGAGTCAGTTCAGTCAGCTGACACCCTTGTCAACCAACCCACTAATATTGCATAGACGTCCAACGTCTGTCGTCGATGAAACACGACACTCATCCAATGAATGCAATTCTTAGTGTAAGTCTCTATAGAACCCTCGATACCCTGTCTCGAGGTCCTCGACTTGGAACATTTCAGACCAACCCTCAGAAGTTGGTTTCATAGCTGCCATCCAATGCGCAACTCAACTACATGGGTTATCCAATTGGTCTGTGGGCATTTGTTGTGACGTTAAAATGCTGCCTAACGTAATCAGTAAGCACAACAAACATATAGTTCCACGGATGAATACTTACTATATTCATCAAGTCAATATTTCTCTAATAAAGATTGCTAAATAGTAGCCAAAACCGCCAATCCAATTGGCTTTCTAGTCACTTATTCTAACACTTAGTACATATTTTGACTGCACTGGACAAGGCTTATAATATTCAACATAGGAAATCATTTCTCTCTCGATCAATCACTATGGTCACAGGTTCGGAAAGCATGAAATCATCTCTGAGTGCATAGGAGATACTGTTGTCTCATAGTGACAGAGGAATGATCCTCTTATTGAAACACACCGTCCTCACTATACATTCTGATTGCACTGGACAAGGTGGTGGCCTTGGTGGGTGAGATGGTGACTCGCACCCAGGTTCCTCCTCCTCTCCTTTTTGCGAAAGGTGAACACAAGCAGCTGGAGGATTGAACGCTTGCTAATATGGCATGGCTGAAAGAGGCCAAGAAGAAGACTATGGGGGGATACCAACAACTAGATAAAGAAACCAAAAAGCTAGGTGGCCTGGAGGAGCCATACTTCATGCATGGCTTCTCTGGCTATCAGAGGAAATTTGCTGCCAAGGGGTATCCTCCCTAGGGTGGAGGCTTCTTTCTGACACTACGGACCTTCCGTTTGTTCTCAAGCTATTTATCGAACGTCGAACATTCTTCAGGCGAGGATCCCTCTAGCAAGGCACTCGGGAGCATTGATGGTTGTTTCGAAATTCCATCTCTACTACAAAACTGGACGTATGAGTTTCTTCTCATCCAACTCCTCACGAATAAAAGGATTCAAAATTGAATTTGAATTCATTTGAATAGATATTAGAACATTTTTATAAAAAATTGATATATTATAGTTTTTTTTCTAATGTTCTAATAAATCTTTATTTTGTTTTGTTCTTTATCCAAGTTTACCAATTTCAAAAAAAAAAGAAAGAAAGTTTTTGCGGGCGAATATTTACTCATGCAATCTCTATTTCAGTCGTACCACTTATTCGTGACTTCTCAGAATAGATGAATTGATTTATAGCTCATTTGGCCATCCCGACTAGTGAATCAGTAAGTTCATTTGTTCAAATAAAATCTTCTTTGTCTATAAAAATTCAAATTTTGATGCCTAATACCCCATAGATAGTCCGAACTATATAGGAACAATATCAATTTTAGCTCGAATGGTTTGTAGGTGAACCCTACATTCTCTGATCCATTCGACACGTGCAATTTCTTTTCAGTCGATATGCCTTGCAATTTGTACTTGAATTCCTTTTGTATTTGCTTGTTCAGTTAATTCAACAGTCTTTTTCATTTCTTTTCGAAATGAAACTCTATCCTTTAATCGTTCGGCTATAAATTCTGTTAGAATAGGTGACCAAAAAGTCAATTAGATTGGTTGTTCTGGGAACTATTCGTAGATCTTTATCAAAGTAATATTATATTGATGGATAAAGTAAGTATTCATCATTGGCAAAATGTGTTTGTTGTGCTCACTACTCACATTGAATGGAGTTTCACTGTCACAACAAATGCCCACAAACCAATTGGTTAAACCCACTGAGTTGAGCTGAGCATAGGTTAGTAGCTATGAAACCAACTCTTGAGGGTCGGTCTGAAACGTTCCAAGTCGAGGACCTCGAGACTGGGCCTCGAGTACCCTATAGAGACTTTCACTAAGTATTGCATTCATTAGGTGAATGCCGAGTTTCATCGGTAGCAGACGTAGGTCGTCTATGCAATTTTAGTGAGTTAGTTGCCAAGGTAGTCGACTGACTGAACTAACTCTCAGAAATCGTTATGTGGAATCTTAAGAGGCTTGGTCGGTATTATTGGGATTCCCGATTCTGATAGATTAGTCCTTGGACTTGAGGAATCATGGCAGTCGCATGCATACGAAGGTTGTATTTTGGATCTGGCGAGAGGTGATCGTGTCTTTGATATGGTCATTATAAGCCTTGTCCAGTGCAATCAGAATATGTAGTGAGGACGGTGGAATCCAAGAGATAATCTGTCCCTTGTCAGTATTTGGCAGCTATGTCTCCTATGTTTTCTTAGATGGTTTAGACTCTTCAAGTCTACGGTCGTAGCGATTGGTTGAGTATGGAATAGTTTCCTAGCTCGATCAATAGAGTAAACGCGTCTCGAGTATGAAGCATAGTTGCCTAGTCCAGGATAGGAACTGATGCCTCCATGCCCTAGACTAAGGTCGGGAGATGATCAACGGAAGGACTATACTTGTATGGAACTCAAAGCCTAAATATTCACGCCAACATTCACCTAGTCTCTAGTGCCATGGACCGTTGCTAAACCGCCACCCATGGTGACGGGCATTTTTGATTAATTGTTAATCAGAAACAATTAATTAAATTGAATTTAATTAATCTATTGTGTTGGACACAAGTCCAAGTCTAGCTGAGGGTGAACGTAAAGAGTCACTCACAAATCACTATGGAAGTAGTGGAATTAATTTAGAATTAATTATGGAAGAAGTGAATTAATTTAATTAGATTAAATGAATTCAAGGAGAATATAAATGATTGGATAATTTATTGGGAAAGTTCATTGGATGGATTGCCCAAGAATTAATTAATTGGATTAATTAACTTTGGTCTTAACACCTTTAAATTAATTGAATTAATTTATTAGGATTGATTTAATTAATTGATTGGATCAATTAATTAGTATTTGAGCTTATATTTATTTAATTGGATTAAAAGAAATTTTGAATTTCAATAAGGTTTAAAATTAATTTAATTAATATGCCCATGGATCTTGGTTCGACTTGATTTAATTTGATTAAATCAAGACCGGTCAAAATCGGTCCATGACTTGAAGTTCAAGCTCAAGGGGTGGATGCAAGTTGAAGAGGAGTTGAAAATCCTCCATGTGAGCAATGATGTGGCTTGCCATGATGGCTAGGTGGTGCACATAATGTGCTAACATGGTTGGAGGTTGAGCACATGTTGGGCATTAGTGTGTAGTTGGTCTTGAAAACTACTTACAATTACACAACTACACACATACTCTTCTAACTCCTTTCTTGCACACAAGCCATGAAATTTCCTCTCCAAAATATTCTTTTTGTGTTCTTCTTGAAGCCTATTCAAGTTAAGATCAAAGAAGAGTTCGAATACACTAACATGATAGTGTGATTCGGATTTTCTCCCATTAACCTCGTTTTCATCTAGTAGTGAATTGAGATTTAACTTTCTGGTGTGGTGTGGATCATCTTTAGAGGGATTCTAAGTTGGGTCCTAAACTAAACGGAAAAATGAAAGAAAATTGAATCAATGCTTGTTGTCGTTCTACTTGTGAAACGAAAAAGGTAATATTTCTATTTAAATTATTGTACATTGTCGTTTCCTCCTCTAGCCACATGTTTAAGCATGTTTTTATTTATGTTATTAAGCTTTTGAATACACCAAAGACTCAGGTATTCAAAGGGAACACCCCTTTGAAGTTATTTTAAATTTCTTTTATTTTACGCTTCCACAGGATTCTTGTACCGTACCGATTCTTTCAAATTCTGCAAGAATATTAAGGTTCCGTAAGGTTCTGCAATTCTTGTGATCGCAATGTTAAATTTTCGGTTCACATAATGAATTTTTTTTTGTAGATTCATCTGTAGTCCTGCAACTCCTCGCGTTTACTTTCGGTTAATAACTTTGGGAATCCCATAAAGGTTATGACCCAGATCAAAAATCGATTCTTTTTTTAATCTCTATACGTGAAATTCCCTCGGCACTGGAGGATATTTTTATATTCTTTTGTACATAATTGTTGATAAAGTCACTTAGTTTTTTGTCGTCTTGTAGCCCCTCAAAATAGTCTTTTGGCTGTGCAAACCAAATGGAATGATGACTTTGGATTGTACCAAGTCTAAAACCAAGTGGATTTATTTTTTTCCCCATACTACCTACTACTATACACATCTGATATACCATAGTTGTCCTTTTTCATCTAGGTATTTTTAACGAATCTATCTCTTCATATTCATCTAAAGCTATATCTTTCAATACAATAGTTAAATGAGAGGTAGTATTTTTATTGCATAACTACGTCCCCGAGCTCGAGGATTCAATTTCTTTGTGTTAGTACCCTTGTCAACCTCAGCTTAAATAATTACCAAATTGGCTTCGTCGGAACCCATAGTGTAACTAGCATTTGCTGTTGCAGAATAAAGCAATTTAAAAATGGGATAACATGCTCTATAGGGCATCAGTTCTAGTATCATAATTGTTTCTTCATACGAACGTCCGCGAATTTGATCAATTACTCTTCTTGCTTTGTCAGGGGATAGAGATAGATGTGGACCTAAAGCGCCTACTTCAATTTTTTTTCTTCTTTACCCACTTTAGCATAAGGTTTCTCTCCTACTGATGAATCATAAGTACCTGTCTATTCTATATGCTTTTTAAGATAAGATTAACGGCGAGATCTATTATCGCTTTTTGAATGTCCTTGGATATTTAAAGTAGGTACAAATCTCCCAATTTGTGACCTACCATACAATCTATTATATAAATAAACAAATGCTCCTTACCATTATGAATAACAATCGTATGGCCAATCATTGTGTGTATAATGGTAGATGCATAGGACCAAGCTACTATTATTTCTTTTTCTGCTTTTCTATTAAGCTTATCAATTTTTCTTAATAGATGGTTGGCTAAAAATGGATTTCTTTTAGTGAACGTATCACAACTTACTCCTATTTGTTTTATTTCTTTTTTTTTTTTTGTAAAGACGAAGAAATATATTCGATTTTCTCGCCTATTTACTACGGCGACGAACAATCAAATTATCACTATATTTGTTCCCTTTTCTACTTCTTCTTCCAAGTGCAGGATAACCCCAAGAGGTGATGGGTTTTTTTCTACCAATTGGGGCTCTCCCTTCACCACCCCCATGGGGATGGTCTACCGGGTTCATAACTACTCCTCTTACTACAGGACGCTTACCTAGCCGACATTTGGGTTCGGCTTTACCTGAACGTTCTGGTTTGCTCCAACATTCCCCACTTGTTCAACTGTTTGCTGAGCAGTTTTTGGATATAAAACAGACCTCCCCAGGAGGTAATTTTAATGTGGCAGATTTTCCCTCTTTTGCAATCAGTTTCGCTACAGCACCCGCTGCTCTAACTAATTGTCCACTCTTTTCAAGTGTGATTTCTATGTTATGTATGGCTTTCTGGATTCTTCCAAATCATACGGCTTTCTGGATGTAGATGATGATATACAGATGGATCTATATATATATATATATATCGTATAATGAAGTACCATATGGGTGAATATCTATATGAATCCAAATATGCCGAATCACTCATGGTATGATCATCTACATCCTAGGTCTTCCCGTTCCATTATCTGGCTTATGTTCTTCATGTAGCATTCAGACCGAATGACTCCATAAAGTACATTGATACTTGTTAGAATAGGTGCCAGAAAGCCGATAGCTTTGGCGTTTTGTAACCTATTTGACAACTTGATGTAATGTAATATTATGTAACGAATAAAATAAGTATTCGTTACCTTTGGTACCTTCTTTGTTGTGCTCATTTTTCATATGTTAAAATGGTGTTTTACATATATCACAACAAAGCCCACATACCACGATTAAGAACTCATGTAGTTGGGCCACGCATTGGATAGTGGTCATGAAACCAACTGATAAAGAGTTGGGTCTGAAACGTTTCAAGTCGAGGACCTCGAGACAGGATATCGATACAGAGACTTGCACCAAGAGTCGTGTTCATTGGATGAGTGTCGTGTTTCATCGTTGACAGGCGTGGGACGCCTACACGATATTGGTGGGTTGGTCGACTGGGTTCGAGTTGACTGAACTGACTCGTGGGGATCATCATATGGAAGCCTTAGAGGCTTGGTCGGTATGATTGGATTTCCCCGGTTCTGATAGTACGGGAGTAGTCCTGAGACTTGAGGAACCATGGCAGTCACGTACACTGGATGGTTGTATCTTGGATCTGACGAGAGGTGATCATTCTGTAAGATGACCATTATAAGCCTTGTCCTGTGCAGTTAGAATATGTAGCGAGGACGGTGGGTTCCAAAAAGAGGATCCGTCCCCTGTCAGTATGTGACAGAGGTATCTCCTATGCACTTGGAGACACGTTCATGCTACTTAAACCTGTGGCCACAGTGGTTGGTCGAATAGGAAATGATTTCCTGTGTCGATACAATGAGGCATGCGTAGTCTCGAGTATTAAGCATAGATGCCTAGTCAAGAATGAGAACCGACATCCAATTCGATACCCTAGACTAAGGCCGGGAGACTGTAGACGAAAGGACAATACTCATACGAAATCGGCGCCTAAATGTTGACACCAACATTCACCTAGTCTCTAGTGCCATGGACCGTTGCTAGACGGCCACCCATGATAACGAGATCCTTTAGGCTCACCCAAGTCTAGCTGAGGGTGAGCCTAAAGGGTCACACACAAATCACCAAGACGGTGTAGAAATTGACTTGGAGTCAATTTCGGAGGATAATTAAGTAATTGGATTACTTAAGGGATTGTCCATTGGATGGATGGACCAATGTTGTATCGGGCCCTCATTAATCGGTAAATAGGATTTTTTGGTTAATGAAGAGAGTCGAAAGATTGAATCTTTTAATTGGATTAAAAGATAAATAGGATTATTTAAGTGGATCTTGAATGAAATGGGATTTAATTTTTGGTTCGTTGTAATTGGATTACAGTGAAACCCGATCCATTAAATTTTGGGAGCAAGAGGTGTGTTAATTCCACTTTTGGAATAGGAAGAAGTTGAACTTCTTCCCTTAAGTGGTATGGCCGAAAATTACCACTCCAGGAGAGGTAAAAATCGGCCATACATGGCCTTGATGAATAGAGGTAAGACACAAATCAATTCCAGTCAAGCCTCTTTCTTTTGTTATGATTAAATCATACCTTAAGAGATGGCAGGCTTGATTGATGAATTAGTGGGATTGATTGGGATGGATCTAGACATCCTTGGATGGACCTAGACACATTTTAAGAATCACATTAATTTTGTATATATATGAGTATATACATTCATCAAAGCAAGAGAATTCATTATTCATCTTTTTCTATGAAAAAGAAGAAGAATACACTACACTCCTCTCTCAAAGTTTTCAGCCCCCTCTGTCTCTCTCACAAATCCCTTTCTTCTTCATTTGATCTTGGATCATTTGGAAGAACAAAGCAAGTTTAAGAAAAACACTAATTGAGAGTGTCCTATTTTCTTAAATCGAATCCTCCAAGATCCATTTTCTTCTAGCAAGGAAAACGTGTATCTCTTGCGGTGTGGTGTGGATTACCTCTAGAGAGTTCATACGTTTGAACTTGGTGAGCATTGCCGGAGAGGAACAACGCTAGTAGCTGTATACGAGAAAACCAGAAAGGTAATTTCGTTTTACTCTTTCGTAGTTTAATTTTTGTTTCTATGCCCTATGTACAATATACGCTTATAATATTGCAACATACCACATCGAACGCCCGGTTGAGCTCCCAAGGGTACACCCCTTGGGATTATGTGATAATTTATGTGATTTTTAAATTATTCCCTTTACATCTCTCGCTTTCGCTCGTGCTCCCGGGCAGATCTGCTTGTCCTTCAAGTGGTATCAGAGCCCGGTACGATGTAAGGGGCATAGATCTATGTGCTTGGCATGATCAACTTGGTTTACGGCTTTATAAGCATGTATATATGTGAAAGAAAATCCGGTGGATCGTCCCGGGAATTGCGCGAATGCGGAAGCGCGGTAAAATAAACATATTAAAATAAAAGGCATGCTTTTAATTTAAAGAACACGCTCAAGGGGTGTGCCCTTGAGGTTCCCGGGCGTTTCGGTGTATCTCATGATCATAAAACAATTAAATAAATCATGGAGGCCATAGAGTTAAAAAAATAAAGAGGGACGAAATCTTAAACGAGACCTAACCCGTTGTCGTTTTCGTCTTCAACTGCTACTCGCGTTGTTCCCCGTTTTGCACCAAGACCTCTTTCTTGAGATCCTCCAAATCGTGACACACGATCCACCCACGTATCTTGCACGTCGTGCTAGCAACGAACAAGTATTATTTTTGGAGTGGACGAATCAATAACTCGTTATCAATTAACGGTATTGGTTCGTCTAAGTTCTTGATGTTCCAAGAACAAAAAGAACTAAGAAAAATATTTTCTTGCTAGAGAAAGAGAGAGGGGGCGGACGAGAGGTAGGAGAGGGAGAGTATGTGTTGTGTGTGTTTTTCAAGAATCATCATCCTTTAAATGTTGGAAGCTAGGGGTTTTTATAGAGGAAGAGTTTAATCCTATTTAAACTCAAACTCTAAGTAACCTAATTTGACTAGGATTTTGACCTAGTCAAAGTCCTAGTCAAACTAGTGTTTGACCTAGTCAAACGAATCCTAGCCTTCCATCTCCCCTTTCCATCTCGACCGTTGATTTTAATTTAATGGAATATTTAAATCCTATTAAATATTCCAAAAGGCTAAATAAATATAATATAATAAATTAATATTATAATTTATTCTTAAGCCTATTAAATCAACCCTTTTAATAAATCCTATTTATTAATTTAAATCCTTTTATCAAATAGAAGGAATTAATTTCTCCAAGAAAATATAGGACCCGATTAAATCTAATTTAATCATTCTTTTACTCCAATATTTAATTCCAAATTAAATACTAAGTGTGTGTGGATAGTGTGTGACTCTTTAGGTTCACCATTCAGCTAGACTTGGTCGGATTCCTAGAATCCGTCCGTTACCATGGGTGGCCATCTAGCAACGGTCCATAGCACTAGAGACTAGGTGAAATATTTGGGGATGAACATTTAGGTTCTAACAGTACACTTGTCCTTCTGTCTTCGGTCTCATCACTTAGGGTCTAGGGCACGGAAGATGCAGGTACCCATTTTGGACTTAAGTGTCGGTCTGTCCTTACTAAACGCCGCAAGGGAAACCTTTTCCCTTCTGTTCAGTCACTGTGGCCACAGATTTTAGGGACAAGACACAGAGCATATATGAGACTCAACTGTCAACACCTTTTGACAGGAGACAGATCCTTTCTTGGAAACTACTGTCACTTTGTACACCCGAGCTGCACTAGACATGGCTTATGACTACTCAAGAGTATTTTGGCAATCTCTCACCATATCTAAGATACAGACCTGATGCACAGGTAAACTCAGCAGTTCCTCAAGTCAAAGGACTTGACCTGTACCGTTGGAACCGGGAATACACGTCATACCTTGCTGACCATACTCAAGGTCCTCCGTAAGACGGTTCCCGCGAGTCACCTCAGCCAGCTGCTTCCTAGCACGCTGACCCGTTAACACTGCTTAGACGACCTTCGTCACCCGTCGATGAAATACGACAGCAGATGCTTAGTGCAAGTCTCAAAGGGAATCCCAGTACCCATTTTCGGGATTCCTTGACTTGGAGATTTCCGGACTGATTCGGTAAGACTGATTTCATGGACCTACCTCCAAGCGTAGTCCCAGTCCCCGAAATCGTTTCTCAGTCCGTGGGCTTTGTTTGCGTAGTGAACAGAAATGTAAATGCAGATAAGTGAACGTAAACAAAGTATTGCCATATGAATTTTCACTTCTTTATTCATACATATTTTATCAAATACCAAAGAATTGTCTAGACATAGGTTACATATTCCTGCCAAAATTGGCTTACATGGTCACTTATTCTAACAATCTCCCACTTGACCTTTAAAGCCAATTGCCCATATGCTTAATCCCCATCTTCTCAAGATGTTGCGTATGAGCGCTCTGCGACTTAGGCTTTGTCAGCGGGTCTGCTGTGTCGTCTGCCGAGTTGACTCGGTCCATCCGGACGTCACCTCTTCCTACCATTTCTCTAAGAAGATGGTAGCGTCTAAGAATATGTTTGGAACGGTGATGAGATCTCGGTTCCTTTGCTTGCGCTATAGCGCCGTTGTTATCACAGAAGATGACAACGGGCTCGGCGATGCTAGGCACCACACCCAACTCTTGGATGTAGTTTCTCATCCAAACCGCTTCCTTAGCAGCTTCTGAAGCTGCTATGTATTCAGCCTCTGTGGTGGACTCAGCAACGGTTGCTTGCTTGGAACTTTTCCAAGCTACTACTCCTCCATTGAGTTTGAACACGTACCCCGATTGAGACTTGGCATCATCGTCATCAGACTGGAAGCTAGCGTCGCTAAAGCCTTCCAGAATTAGTTCTCCATTGCCATAGACTAGGAACATTTCCTTAGTCCTTCTTAGGTACTTAAGGATGCCCTTAACAGCATTCCAATGTGCCTCTCCTGCGCTGGACTGATATCTGCTTGTTACGCTCAAAGCGTATGCAATGTCAGGCCTAGTGCAGTGGACCGCATATTGTATGCTACCTACGGCGGAGGCATAGGGGATGACCTTCATCCTTTCAAGTTCCTCATCAGTCTGTGGGGACTGTTTCTTGGATAACTTGATCCCATGCCTCATTGGAAGGAATCCTCGTTTGGAGTTGTCCATTCGATATCTCTTTAGGACTTTCTCCATATACGAGTTTTGGGTGAGTCCTAACATCCTTTTAGATCTGTCCCTGACAATCTGGATGCCTAGGATGTAGGAGGCTTCACCCAAGTCCTTCATGGAAAACTGGGTTGACAACCATGCTTTTGTGTTTCCTAACATTCTGACGTCATTACCAATGAGCAGAATGTCATCCACATAAAGCACTAGGAACACTATTGAGCTCCCACTGACCTTCTTGTATACACAAGGGTCGGATTCGTTTTTGATGAAGTCATATCCCCGTATTACTTCATCAAATCGAATGTTCCAACTTCGGGAGGCTTGTTTGAGGCCATAGATGGACTTCTGGAGGCGACAGACTTTCTGTTCTTCTCTAGTGACCGTGAAACCCTGCGGCTGATCCATATAGATCTCTTCTTCAACGAAACCGTTGAGGAAGGCCGTTTTCACGTCCATCTGCCATATCTCATAGTCATACCATGCTGCTATGGCGAGCAGAATCCGAATGGACTTAGCCATGGCTAAAGGCGAGTAGGTATCCTCAAAATCGACCCTTGGGTCGTTGAGTGTATCCCTTAGCTACAAGCCTAGCCTTAAAGGTTGTGACTTCTCCATCAACGCCAAGTTTGCGCTTGTAGACCCACTTACAGCCCACTGGCTTAACACCTTTCGGTGGATCTACGAGACTCCAAACTTGGTTTTCGCTCATGGAGTCCATTTCGGCTTTCATGGCCTCAAGCCATTTCCCGGAGTCGATGTCAGACATCGCTTCTCCATAAGTCTTAGGATCGTTATCCAAAAGATCGGTCACACCTAGAAAGCCATATCTCATTGGAGGTCTGGACTCTCTAGTGGACCTACGGAGAATGGGAACGTCAGTGGTGACTGTGGGCGCTGACTGTATCGGAGCCGGTGGTTCAGGAACCGTGGCTGGCTGTTCCTGAGGCTGTCCTTCATGCCTAGCATGTTGGACTTCTCGAGGTTGGTCAGCCCTTCGGCTGTCTATCCTGAATCCTATAAGTGAGGGTTCCGCGGCTTCTTCTGATGGCTGGATTCCATCACTTGATTTCTCAAGGATCAGCTCATCAGGTTGGATATCCTCCGGGAAGCCTTGCTCCAAGAATACTGCATTTCTTGAAACAAACACCTTTTGTTCCAAGGGGTCATAAAAGTAATAACCCGCAGTTTCTTTAGGGTATCCAACGAACCTGCATAAGCTAGACCTAGATTCTAACTTATCTCCCACTAACCTCTTGACGTATGCGGGGCTACCCCACACTTTCAAGTAGTTGTAGGATGCAGGCTTGCCGTGCCATATCTCATATGGCGTTTGGGTCAATGTGCTAGTAGGCGCCAAATTCAATAATTTGGCCGCCGTTTCTAGTGCATAGCCCCAAAACGATAAGGGCAATTTGGTAAAACTCATCATGGACCGAACCATGTCCAATAGGGTTCGATTCCTCCTTTCAGAGACACCATTTAACTGCGGTGTTCCTGGAGGTGTCCATTCTGATATTATACCATGTTCTTTTAGATAGTCTCGGAACTCCATACTAAGGTATTCACCGCCTCGGTCCGACCGAAGGATTTTAATTTTGCAGTTGGTTTGGTTCTCCACTTCAAGTCTGAATTCTTTAAACCTCTCAAGAGCTTCAGACTTGTACCTCATCAGGTAAACATAACCATACCGTGAATGATCATCGGTGAAGGTTATGAAGTAGGAGAACCCACCTCGGGCCTGCGTCCTTAGTGGTCCACATACGTCTGTATGGACCAAGTCCAACAGACCTGTGGCAAGCCTGCTTTGTCCTACAAAGGGCCTCTTGGTCATTTTCCCTCTTAGACAGGACTCACAAGTTGGTAGATCGTTCAAGTCCCCAACCTCTAGGTTCTTTGAGTCTACCAACCTTTTCATCCTATCTTGGGATATGTGACCTAGCCTAGCGTGCCACAGACGTGCGTTCCCGTTATTATCTAATTTTCGTTTGTGTTGTGCATTGAGGACGAAATTCGTTTGTTGCAAGATATAGAGTCCGTTATGTAATGTACCAAGTAGATGAGCAATTCCACACCTCATCAAATAAAAGCAATTTTTATTGATTCTAAACTCATAACCACTATTGTCCAACAATGGAATGGAAATGATGTTTTTAAATCATACTGGGTACAAAAAAACTTATTCTAAATCTATGCTAATATTATCACTAATCACTAGAGTGGCGGATCCTACTGCTTCTGCCGAGATGGCCTTGCCATTCCCAAGCTTCAGGATCATGCTACCCAGTTTTCTGCTTCTTTTCAACACCTGCAAGTCATTGCAAATGTGAGCTCCACAGCCGGTATCTAATACCCAAGAGGCAGAACTAGTGACTATATTAACCTCAATCACATATATACCTTGGTTCGAGAAGAGTTTGGGGCACTCTCTCTTCCAATGCCCTTTCTCACGGCAGTTGATACATATGTCATATGCCTTTGACTGTTGCTTGGAGACAACCTTTCCCTTTCCTTTGCCTTTCCCCTCTTTGGCAATGGGAACACTCTTAGTGTTCGTAGCTGCTTTGACGGCCTTTCCCTTCCCTTTCTTCCTTTTCCAACGTCCGGCACCCTTGCCTTTCGTATTAGAAGTTGAAGCACCTCCAAACAATACCGAAGGCGTGGACTTCTTAGTCGTTGCCTCGTATTGCACCAACATATTGATCAACTCATGAATGCCTTTCTCAAGTGCGTTCATGTTGTAGTTGACGATAAATTGGTCAAAGGAGGGTGGGAGTGACTGAAGGATCACATCTATGTACGTTTCATTATCGAGACCTGCCTTTAGGTCCTCGAGCTTTTCCACCAGGGTAAGCATTTTAACCCCGTGCTCTTGTACAGAGGATCCTTCTGTCATTTTAGTTCCAAAGAACGCCTTGGTCGCGACATACCTAGTATGCCGGTCCGGGACTGCATAGCAATCCTTTAGGCGAGCCATAATGGAAGGGACATCGTCTAGCCTTTCATACTGCTTCTGAATCTCATTGGTCATCGAAGCAAGTATGATGCTACGGACCTTCCGGTTATCCTTATGCCAAGTCTCGAACGTCTCACTTTCTTCTGGCGTGGATCCTTCCGGTAAGGTCCTAGGGAGAGGCTCGTCCATGACGTAGCCTTGGTTCTCGTAATCTAGGACTATCCTGAGATTTCGCAACCAGTCGTTGTAGTTTGTTCCATTGAATTTGTTTGTCTCAAGAATGGTGGAAAGTGGGTTCTTAGACATTTTAAAATCTACATTTTAGAAAAACAGCGCGCGATCAGCAGAAAATAAAAGACGGTGGTTTGATAAAATAATTAAATGCATGGACTTTAGTCATTTAATCCTCCCACTATTTATACGAAAACACGGTACTCTCAAACGTGATTTTCGGGAAATCCTTTTCAAGTGAGCTTGGGATCCACAGCGATTTTTCCCATACCCCGCTTTTACGATTCGCATGGAAAAGATCCTGTGGGAGGTATTCCATACCATTCTCGTTCCACGAGATTCCCAAGATTATTGCCTCACCCTTTCACATGATCCCTAGGACTCCAAGCGAATCATGTTAATTGGGCGTTAGACCCAACCCAATCGACCGAGCCACGGACCCACTGGTACCTCCACGACTCGTGAGACAGGTAGCAGCAGCCCGCTTTTCGTTCATGACATAATGCAGCTTCCTTTTAAGTACAATAACGTGCCACGACTCGTGAGACCATGCTATTGACCTAAAAGCAGCTTCCTCACTATGCCATGGATTGGAAGGCATGGACAAACTCCTAGAGTTCATGTCCACTTTGTCTAGGGTCTAATATTTTGACATTGGTCCAACCAATGTGAGAGTAAATAATGACCGAGATCTCAAATAAATATCTACACATACATCCATAATGCGTAAATAAACCATTCATAGCAGTTATATGATAAATAAATAATCCATTCATCCATCATCATAACCACATGCAAAATTAAAGCCTAGCACGCCCCTGTTGGATGATCACGAGCCCGAATCCTATGCGATCCACTGAGCCCGCAGTGGATCTATGGTCAATCTAGGGTTGGTCCTATACTATTACATTAATAGTAACCCAATCATCATGCTGATGGGCTTTGGTCTCTTTTTCTCTTTCTTCACTTCATGGAAAATACCAAGGGGCCTCCCGTCTAGGCTCTCCATGTGGTCCTTCCTTCTTCTCCACCAATTACAAAAAAAAGGAAACCTCACACCTAGTCTACTCTCATTACATATTAAAAAATAGAAACCTCAGCGAAAACCCGGGGGGAGTACATAACGAGGGAGGTAGAATGCCTTATTATTCCAAGGCAACTAGAAAGAGAGAAGGAGAAAGCAGTAAAAGAGGCACACAGGCCCAACAGAAAATAAACCATACATCCGGTCTTAGGGCTCGCGATCATCCATTTCCATCCAACACACATAATCACATGATCCAATCACATAATTACATAATACCAACAACATATGATTTCCAATCATAAATATCCATAATAATTAATGAATATGTGCAAAACGTGTGAAAAATAAAACGCAAATATTGGCAATAATATTTTCTTGTTTTAGGAAAACCTTTCCTCATTATTTTAAGTAAAATAACCCCGGGATTCCGAATCCAATTTATTTTACTCCTAAAATAATGTCTTTAGAAAAATAGGCATAATTGAACCAAAAACGATTTTTCAGAATTAATTCAAAATTAAAACTGAAAATAATTAAAAATAAAAGAATAATAATGCTAGGGTTTTGAAACCCTAGCAGCAGTAGCTGCCGCCGCCGCCGCCGCCGAAATCGTTTCTCAGTCCGTGGGCTTTGTTTGCATAGTGAACAGAAATGTAAATGCAGATAAGTGAACGTAAACAAAGTATTGCCATATGAATTTTCACTTCTTTATTCATACATATTTTATCAAATACCAAAGAATTGTCTAGACATAGGTTACATATTCCTGCCAAAATTGGCTTAGATGGTCACCTATTCTAATAATATGTATGAATATATGAATGAATATGCTTGTTCATTTGTTTGAATTTGATGAACATTATGCATGTGATTTTTTATAGATTGGATCTTAAAAATTGCATGTTTTTTTATGTATTATGTGCTGAAAATGAGAAATCGAAAATGATTAAAACGGACAGCAGCGGCAACCTGGCCAACGTGCCTGCCAGTGTGCGTGTTCGCAGGGGCGGTCGTGCAGACTGCGCCACGCTGGGCTTCCGCTTGTGTGCATGCTGTGCGCAAGCGCACAGGCTGTTGGCCGCCAGGCTAGCGCTCTGGGCACTCAAGGCGCGCAGGCTGGCTGCCTTCGCGGGCGCGCGCGCACAGCCCTGTGCCGGCGGCCGAGCAGCAGGCACAACGGTTGGGCCGTTTTGTGCCGGTTTTCAATATTTTCTAAAATTTGGATTTTCTGGTGATTTCTACACATTTTTTGAAAATGAATTAATTTTGCATATTTGTTTTGGAATTATTGTATTTTTCCTTAGATCAATTTTGCTTAATTAATTTAGGTTTAGTACATACATTGGATGCACGGTATGTAATGTCTATTAAATTTAAAATTTGAATTTTGCACATTATTTATATATTTATGCTTATGTGATATTGGACATCACTTGGATATTTTGAATATCCGTAGTTAAGCATGATTATTTGGTATAATTATTTTATGTGTGTTGATGGGATCAACATGGGATGATCACAAGAGCCCTAGACCTTATGTATGGATGTTATTTATTCATATTTCTGTCGGGTGGGGCCTATGTGCCTCTTGTTTTTGGACTATTATCTCCCAATTTTTTAGCCTCATGATGTTAAGGCTTGCTCATTTACTTTCCATGTATTACTTTCATTTTTAATGAGAGTAGATAGTTTTGGTGAGGTTTTATTTTGACAAGCCCATGGAGTCGGAGGCCCAAAGTGTACATCAAGACATAAAACAAGAAGAGGCTCAAGGCCCATTGGAATGACAATGGGTTTATTACTTATGTAATAGTGTCGGGCCACCCTAGAAAGACCATAGACTTACTACGGTCTCAATGGGTCGCATAGGTTGGGCTTGTGATCATTCTAACATAGGTATGCTATGTTTCACTGCATGCGGCGTATTTATTTAAACGCTTTATGAATATTGGATATTTATGCACGCTAAAGCATTTAATGTGATGAGGTCTCGGTCATTATCGAACTCTCATTTGATTGGACCAAATTAAATATTAGATCCATAACGGACTTAGATCAAAATGGTATTTTGATTTGTCCGAGCCTTCCATCCACATCAATATGGTGAGGCAGCTACCACTACCTAAGTGTGGTCTCACGAATCATGGCACACTTGGACTAGAGGAAAGCTGCACCATTATTGTGAACAAAGAGATTGCACTCGTTGTTTCCCTGTCTCATGAGTCATGGGGGCCGACAGTTGAGGCATGATTTAGTTGATGGGTCGGGCCCAACACTGAGTAACATGGTTCGCTTGGAGTCCTCAGAACTATGCGAATAAGTGAGGCTTAATATCTTGGGAATCTCATTGGATGAGAATGATATTGGATATCTCCCATGAGGTTTTTTTCATGTGAATTGTAAAAGCGGGGATGGAAATAACGCTTATGGATCCCAAGCCCACAAGGAAATGGTTTCCGAAACTCCGCTTGAGAATGGTGGACTTTCGTATAAATAGTGGGAGGGTTAAAGACTAAAAGACCATGTCTTCAACTTGAATAATAATATTACCATCATCCGTTAATTTTTACTTTACATTTTATAAATGTAGATATGTCTAAGAATCCTGTGACCATGGTACTTGGGACTAATAAGTTTAACAGAACAAACTCCTTGGACTGGCAAAAAAACCTAAGGATTGTCCTCGGTTTCGAGAACCAAGGTTACGTCTGTTAGAATAGGTGACCAGAAAGTCAATTAGATTGGCTGTTCTGGGAACTATTCGTCGATCTTTATCAAAATAATATTATACTGATCGATAAAGTAAGTATTCATCATTGGCAAAATGTGTTTGTTGTGCTTACTACTTACATTGAATGTGTTTCAATGTCACAACAAATGCCCACAGACCGATTGGTTAAACCCATTGAGTTGAGCTGCGCATAGGTTGGCGGCTCTGAAACCAACTCCTTAAGGGTCGGTCTGAAACGTTCCAAGTCGAGGACCTCGAGACTGGGCCTCGAGTGTATTGTTCATTTGGAATGAATTTAAGATGTTAGGAAACACTGAAACACGAGCATTGTTCACGCAATTCTCCATTATAGGAATTGGATTCCTTTATATAGGGTTAAGCTGTTCAAGACACAGTCACGTTAGACTGATGAGAAAGCTTAGATGTTTGACATCCCCTACGTCTTTGCCTTAGGCAGCATGAAAATGTTGTTCGTGCATTGGGCTTGATGTTGTGTATGCTTTGGGCATAACAACGGTTATTGGGCTTGTGCCGAGAAGGCAGTAGACAGCTGTTGAGAATATCTTTAATACCTGAATAAGGATTAAAGAAGCGTTCTTAATGCACGTTTTAAGGAGGGTTGATTCTAGAAGGCTATAAGGATACTAGTTTCTAGAATCATGTGAATAATGTTTAGTCTCAATATGTATATACATTTGGACTTAATGGTGACTATGGTAGCTTGGAAAGGTTTCAAGCAGGATACCATGACATGTCATTATGAAAGTCGAATGTATGGCGACTTTGGAAGTCGTTTCTGGAAAGTGGTTTGGATTGAAAACCGCATCCATAGGATGGATACGGTGCCTAGCACGGCCGAGCCAATAGTTGCCTTGGAGGCGAACAACTAGGTTTTGGCAAAAGCGTTTTCGGCCCGAGATCACATCACAGATCCACGGAAAATTCTTAGACAACCACCATTTGCAGGCAGCAATGGTAGGAAGAGGTGACACGGTTGGACCATGTCTCTTCGGTAGAGAAATATAGTAGACCCACGAGACCGAGCTAGTATCGTAGATTGCTCATGCTCAGAAGGATCTGAGCAACATGGGTAATTGGCTTTGTGGTCAAGTGGGAGATTGTTAGAATAGGTGATCAGAAAGTCAATTAGATTGGCTGTTCTGGGAACTATTCGTCGATCTTTATCAAAGTAATATTATACTGATGGATAAAGTAAGTATTCATTATTGGAAAAATGTGTTTGTTGTGCTTACTACTTACATTGAATGTGTTTCAATGTCACAACAAATTCCCACAGACCGATTGGTTAAACCCATTGAGTTGAGCTGCGCATAGGTTGGCGGCTATGAAACCAACTCCTTAAGGGTCGGTCTGAAACGTTCCAAGTCGAGGACCTCGAGACTGGGCCTCGAGTGTCCTATAGAGACTTGCACTAAGTATTGCATTCACTGGGTGAGTGCCGAGTTCCATCGGTGCCAGACGTAGGTCGTCTATGCAATTTTAGTGGGTTAGTTGGCAAGATAGTCAACTGACTGAACTGACTCGCGGGAATCGTCATATGGAAGCCTTGGAGGCTTGGTCGGTATGACTAGAATTTTTGGTTCCGATAGTACGGGATTAGTCCTCGAACTTGAGGAATCATGGCAGTCGCATGCATATGAAGGTTGTATCTTGGATTTGGCGAGAGGTAACCGTGTCTTTGATATGGTCATTATAAGCCTTGTCCAGTGCAGTCGGAGTATGTAGTGAGGACGATGGATTCCAATAGAGAATCTGTCCCCTGTCAGTATTTGATAGCTATGTCTCCTATGCACTCTGAGATGGTTTCGACTCATTAAGTCTACGGCCGTAGCGATTGGTCGAGTAGGGAATGGTTCCCTAGGTCGATCAATAGAGTAAACGCGTCTCGAGTTTGTAGCATAGTTGCCTGGTCCAGGATGGGAACCGACGCCCAATTCCATGCCCTAGACTAAGGCCGGGAGATGGTCGACAGAAGGACTGTACTTGTATGGAGTTTGGAGCCTAAATGTTCACGCCAACATTCACCTAGTCTCTAGTGCCATGGACCGTTGCTAGACGGCCACCCATGGTAACGGGCATTTTTTATTAATGGTTAATCAGAAATAATTAATTAAATTGGATTTAATTAATTAGTTGTGTTGGACACAAGCCCAAGTCTAACTGAGGGTGAACCTAAAGAGTCACACACAAATCACTATGGAAGTAGTGGAATTAATTCTAGAAGAAGTGAATTAATTTAATTGGATTAAATTAATTCAAGGAGAATATAAATGATTGGATCATTTATTGGGAAAATCCATTGGATGGATGGCCCACGAATTAATTAATTGGATTAATTAATTTTGGGCTTAATACCTTTAAATTAATTGGATTAATTTATTGTGTTTCGTTTAATTAATTGATTGGATCAATTAATTAGTGTTTGAGCTTATGTTTATTTAATTGGATTAAATGAACTTTTGGATATCAATAAGGTTTAAAATTAATTGGATTAATTTAAAACCCATGGATCACTTGATTTAATTTGATTAAATCAAGATCGGTCAAAACTGGTGCATGACTTGAAATTAAAGCTCAAAGGTTTGATGCAAGTTTAAGAGGAGTTGAAAGTCCTCCATGTAAGCAATGATGTGGCTCCATGTAAGCAATGATGTGGCTTGCCATGATGGCTAGGTGGTCCACATATTGTGCTAACATGGTTGGAGGTTGAGCACAAGTTGTGCATTAGTGTGTAGGTGGTTTTGGAAACTACCTACAACTACAAAACACATGTATACACTTTTCAACTCCCTAACTTGCACTCCCTAGCACACAAGCCACGAAAATTTCCAGCTTTTTCTCCTTTTTTTGAGTTCTCTTTGAATTGGATTCAAGATGTAAACATGAGAAAGACGTATACACTAATCAATAGTGTAATACGTTTTTCGTTTCTTCCTTGATCTAGCTTCTACCTAGCAGTAGATGTAGATTTGCTTCCATTGCTGTGGTGTGGACAAATTAGAGGGGTTCTAATTTGAATCCTAAGGTGAACGGAAAAGAAACGAAAAGAGAATCAAAGCTTGTTGCCGTTGAACATGTGAAACGAAAAGGGTATGTTTCTTTTAAATTATTGTACCTTTTTGTTTCCTCCTCTAGCCACATGTTCAAGCATATTTTTATGTATGTTATTATGCTTTTGAATACACCAAACGCCCGGAAATTCAAAGGGAACACCCCTTTGAAATTGTTTTTAAATTTATTTTATTTTACGCTTCCGCCGCGTTCCCGGGCCGTACCGATTCTTTCAACGTCTTGGACGAGCCACCGCCGAGCGACTTGCCGGAGGAGTCCACACAATAAGAATGTTTGACGTTCAAGAAATGGCATGAGGACAACTGGAAAGTACGCAGTAACGTAATGGCTTCGATGTCTAACGACATTCAGAAGCAATATGAGAGGCTGGACAACGTCTCCGCCATAATGCTCCCCATGAACGAGGTTTATGTGGTTCCAGATATGCATTTTAGATATGCCACCACAAAAGCATTCTTTGGCACCAAGCTGGCTGAAGGATCATCTGTACAAAGTCATTGGGTCAAGATGCTTTCCCTAGTGGAGAAGCTCAAGGACCTTAAAGCTGGGCTTAATAATGACATGTACATTAACGTGATTCTCCAGTCGCTTCCTCCGTCCTATGACCTGTTTGTTGTAAACTACAACATGAACGGACTTGAGAAGTCTATTCATGAGCTGATCAACATGTTGGTGCAATACGAGGCAATGACCAACAAGTCGGCGCTGACGGTATTGATAGGAGAGGCTTTGACCTCCAAGGCGAATGGCAAGAGGGCCGGGCGATGGAAGAGGAAGAAAGGAAAAGGGAAGACGGTTGCGGCCTCTGCTCGCACTCCTGGTGCCCCTGTTGCCCCGGTGGGAATGTGCAAAGGGAAAGGGAAGGCCCATAGTTCTTAGCGGTCCAAGGCAAATGATGTCTGCATACATTGCCAAGGAAATGGGCATTGGAAGAGGGAGTGCCCACAAGTCCTCTCGAATCCAGGTATGTTTGTGGTTGAAGTAAATATGATAACTAATTCTGCTTCATGGGTATTAGATACCAGTGTAAGAATAGGTGACCAGAAAGTCAATAGGTTTGGCGATTTGTAATATATTATAACAACTCGATGTAAATGTAATATTATTATGTGATGAATAAAATGAGTATTCGTCACTTTTGGTGCTTACTTTGTTGCGCTCATTTCACATTCTTTAAAACGGAGTTTTACTTATATCGCAACAAAGACCACAGACCACGGTTAACAACTCATGCAGTTGGGCCACGCATTGGATGGTGGTCATGAAACCAAATGATTTAGAGTTGGGTCTGAAACGTTCCAAGTCGAGGACCTCGAGACAGGGCATCGAGAGTCCTATTGAGACTTGCACCAAGAGTCGTGTTCATTGGATGAGTGCCGTGTTTCATCGGCGACAGCATGGGACGCCTACACGATCTTGATGGGTTGGTAGTCTAGGATCGAGCTGACTGGACTGACTCGCGGGGATCATCATATGGAAGCCTTGGAGGCTTGGTCGGTATGATTGGATTTCCCTGGTTTCGATAGTACGGGAGTAGTCCTCAGACTTGAGGGATCATGGCAGTCGCGTGCACAGGACGGATGTATCTTGGATCTGGCGAGAGGTGATCATTCTGTAAGATGATCATCATAAGCCTTATCCAGTGCAGTCGGAATGTGTAGCGAGGACGGTGGATTCCAAGAAGAGGATTCGTCCCCTGTCAGTATGTGACAGAGGTATCTCCTATGCACTCGGAGACACGTTCGTGCTATTTAAAGCTGTGGCCACAGTGGTTGGTCGAACAGGGAATGGTTTCCTGTGTCGATGCA
The DNA here is from genome assembly GCA_034509735.1 of Sesamum alatum. NCBI lineage: Eukaryota > Viridiplantae > Streptophyta > Magnoliopsida > Lamiales > Pedaliaceae > Sesamum > Sesamum alatum. Next base: position 23,281,866 of record JACGWO010000002.1, on the reverse strand, counting down.
ATGAAGCATACGTAGTCTCGAGTATTAAGCATAGATGCCTAGTCAAGGATGGGAACCGACGCCCAATTCCATACCCTAGACTAAGGTCGGGAGACAGTAGACGGAAGGATCGTGCCCGTACGGAATCGGCGCCTAAATGTTCACGCCAATTCACCTAGTCTCTAGTGCCATGAACCGTTGCTAGAGGGCCACCCATGGTAATGGGACCCTGTGGGACATGGGCCCAAGTCTAGCTGAGGGTGAACCTAAAGGGTCACACACAAATCACCGAGGAGATTGAGAAATCGATTTGGAGTCAATCTCGAAGGATAAAATAAGTAATTGGATTACTTAAGGGAAAGTCCATTAGATGGACGGGCCAATATTGTATCGGGCTTTCGTTTAATCACTAAATTGGATTTTCGATTAAATATGAAAAGTTGAGACGTTGGATCTTTTAATTGGATTATAAGATCAATGGGAATAATTTAAATGGACATTAAATTGGATTTAATGTTGGGTTCGTTGTAATTGGATTACGATAAAATCCGGTCCGTTAAGTTATACCCGAGAGGAGAAATAATTCCTATTTTGGAATAGGAAGAAGTTGGACTTCTTCCCTTAATTAAACATGATCGACATGCTCCCTTGGAGGAAGCAAAATCAGCCATGTTTCATGCTAGGTGGTATGTTGATTTATCTCTTTTGGAAAGAGACAAATCAACTCCAATCGAGCTCTTCCCTTTTAGTATGATTTGATCATACCATAAATTTTAGTAGGCTTGATTGAAGAATTGATGGTGCTTGATTGGAATGAATCTAGACATCCTTGGATGAACCTAGACACATTCCAATAATCACATTAATTATGTATATATATTAGAATATACAACACCAAGCATAAGTGATTCATTATTCATCTTTTTCTAGGAAAAAAAAGAAGACAATTTTCGGATCCCTCTCCTCTCTCTCAACTTTCGACCTCTCTCCCTCTCTCACACTTGTGTTCTTCACTTGATTTTGAATCAAGAAGAAGAACAAAGTAAGTTTAAGAGAGCACTAATTCATAGTGTTCTTTTCTTAAACCGATTCCTTCTTAAACCCGTTCTTTTCTAGCAAGAAGAATGTGTGTTTCTTCCGGTGTGGTGTGGATCACCTTTGGAGAATCCATACATTTGGATTTCGTGAGCATTCCGGAGAAGGAACAATGCAAGTAGCCGGGAGCATACGCTAAACAATCGAAGGTAACGGTCTCCTTACGCTTTGATTGATTTATTGTATATGTCTATGCCCTATATGTTTAAATATATGTTTCCAATATTTACACATCCTACATCGAACGCCCAGTTGAGCACCCAAGGGTACACCCCTTGGGATTTGTTTATTTAAATTTGATTTAAATTTACGCACCCTTTCTCGCCGTTTTCGCTTCCGCTCGCGCTCCCGGGCGGAGCCGCTTGTCCTTCACATATGACTATCGTGGTTCCTCAAGTACGAGAACTACTCCCATACTATCAGAACCGAGGAACTCCAATCATACCGACAAAGCCTCAAAGGCGTTCATATGATGATCCCCGCGAGTCAGTTCAGTCGGCTCGACCCCAGTCGACCAACCCACTAAGATCATATAGGCGTCCCACGCCTATCGCCGATGAAACACGACACTCATCCAATGAATACGCTCTTAGTGCAAGTTTCGATAAGACTCTCGATGCCCAGTCTCGAGGTCCTCGATTTGGAACATTTCAGATCGAACTCTCATTAGTTGGTTTCATAGCCGCCATCCAATACGCGGCCTATGTGCCAATGACGAACACTTACCATGTTTATCAATACAAAGTTACTTTTAATAAAGATTGTTGAATAGTTCCCAAAACCGCCAATTCAATTGGTTTTCTGGTCATCTATTGCAACAATCTCCCACTTGACCTAAAGCTAATTACCCACGTCTTTCAGATTAATCTGATCATGAGCAATCTACGATATCGTCTTGGTCTCACGAGTCTACTACTATGTCTGTCAACGTGATGCGGTCCAACCACACGTCACATTGCTCTAAGCAGATAGTGGTGTCTAGGAATTTTCGATGGATCTTGTGATGAGATCCCGGGCCCTTTTACATTATGCCATAGCCCAGTTGTCATCCTCTAAGGTGACTACTAGGGGTGGCAACGGGGCGGGTCTGGGTGCACCCGGGACCTGCGCCGCCAACTCCAGGAAGGACTCGGGACCCGCCCTGCCAACTCCGGGAAGGACCCGGGACCCGCCCCGCCCTTGGTTTTTCTACACACCCCCCCCCCCCCCCCGCGGCAGAAAACCCGTTGGGGCGGGTCTAACCCTGTTACCATTTTTTTTGTTCTACAAATATATATATATATAAGAAAATTTCAACATATCAATTACAAAGAAAATTGTTCATCAAACACTTAAGTTCTCAACTAGAACTGAAATTGTTCATAAAAAACAACCCAAACAATTCATACTAATTATACGTTAGTAACTAGTAACTAGGTCTTCACTCTTCCTCTTCCTCCTCGTCAAATATTGTGGGACAATTTTTTGAATCATCAACTGTTGAACAAGTACCTAACAAAACAAAGAAAATGATATAATATATTTTGTTAATGTTTATTCTACCAAGATAAAGTAAAAAGAAAATAGAATTAAAATTTGACTTACCATTCACCTCATTCCACAACCAACGACGAGAACACATTAATGCCTCCAAAGTATTTGGGTGGAGTTTACTACGATGAGGGTTGACCAATCCACCACTTGTACTAAATGCACATTCTGGCACAATTGTGGAAATTGGAATAGCTAATATATCCTTTGCCATCCTTTGTAAATTAGGATATTTGACCCCATTTAATTTCCACCAACTTAGGACATCAAAATCTAGAGTTCTTGGCAAGACACTTTCGTCCAAATACATATCCAATTCTGTTTTCATTGCAGTAGTAGAATTTGAGCTCGTAGCCACATATTGATCATACATGTCTAAATCATCAAATGCATCACTCGCACCAGAAATACCAGATGACATTGTACTTCCCAAACCCCCACTGATAGAACTACTTTCTTTCGACCCGGTAGATCTAGATTGGTAGTCAAGCAACAAATCATGACAGTTTTTTTGAATTTCATCTATCTAAACTTGTGATCTATCACCAGAAATTAATGAAAAGTAAAATTTTACCAACTTCATTTTATAACGAGGATCCAAAACTGCAGCAATGCCCATCATAATATGACAAGTATCCCAATACTTTTCATATTTCTCCAACATCTTCATGCCCATATTTTGAATCATGATATTTGGACACTTCACCCACTCGTCCAACTTCAATTTGATACCACAAACTTCAAAAAATAAAAATTGAATGTAGAATAAAGTGTAACAGAAAACATCTCAGTTACTCGATAAAATAATTTCAACTTCCCACATATATCAATGGCATTTCCCAATCATCATCAGTTGGTAAACTTTTGTAATTTCTCTCTCGAACTTTAATACGTGTGAACACATCTTTATAAATTATGGCAGTTTCTAGCATCAAATAAGTTGAGTTCCAACGTGTTTTGCAATCTAGAGATAATTTTTTAGCACAAGGAATATTCAACTGACGAGTAGCTTCCTCAAAATTTTCAACTCTAGCAGGTGAAGTAGTCCAATATATAAGACTATCATGAATTTTCTCAATTGCACCACCAATAACTTTTAAACCATCTTTGACAATCAAATTCGAGATATGAGCACAACATCGCATATGGAGTACCTTTCCATCCAACAGACGATCTTTTCTTGGAAACTTCTCCAAAAGATGATGGAACATAGAATCATTTGTAGTACAATTATCAACAGTGATTGTTGACAATTTTTGATCGATGTTCCAATCCATCAAGGTTTCAACAAGTGACTCAGCTAATACTTCAACTGTATGTGGAGCCGGAACATGTATAAATCTACAAAACAATTAAAGTGATCAAAATATTCTTTTAAATTAATATTAAATAATAGAACATATCAACTTGCCTCAAAATGCAACTCCGTAAAGTCCAAGAGTCATCAACAAAATGTCCCGTGACTGCCATGAAGCCTTTTTTGTTGTTGCTAGATGTCCACATATCAGTTGTTATAGCAACACGACACTTAAGCTTGCCCAACAACTGATAACACTTTACCTTCTCATCATTATAAATCTTCATGATATCAAACTTCAAGGTGTTTCTTTATACGAAGTTAAAAGAAGGCTGGAGTCTAGCAATAAATCTCTTAAAACCAATGTGCTCAACCATTAAAAGAGGGTAATCATGAAGTATAACCATCATAGCAAGGTCACGCCTTGACTATTCTTGCTTGAAAACATGTGATGTAACCTCTTGACTTCCACTAAGTTGCTTATTTGCCATGATAAAGCTTTGTCGAATATCCATTTTTCTTGGTCGCTTTTTGCAAGCCCTATCACAATGCTTCATCAGATGTGTTATTCCATAATCGCTTGGAGCTTTCAAATAGGTTTTACGATAATTACATTCCGCGTATTGAATGTTGTCAATCTTCAATACGTTAAAGTTCTTCCAAGCTTCAGATGTTCGTTTCCTCTTTCCACTTTCTTTAGGAACAACCCCAATGCTATCATGCATAGTATTCTCATTTTCGTCTGGAGTCGTCTCAATTACATTATTGCTTTCTTGAATATCCACAGAAACAGAATGTTGGGATTGGGTGTTATCACCTCCTTCAAATTTCATCTAATATATTCAAAAAAATAAAAGCAACTTGTCATAGGCCAAAAATACTTTTTGAACAAATATACTTTGGATTACATTAACCAATTTACTATTATATATATACTTTATAATGTATATATACTTGTATTTAAATTTCCAAAATCCAAACCAAATCACACAAAAATTACCTTTTTTTTTGACAAAAAAACACTTAAAAGATTTTATAACCAACAAAACTACAAAAGTCTCCAACAACAACAATATTCCAATGATCAATTCAACTTGTGCACAACACATTCAGAGAAAAAGCACAACACAAGAACAGAGATTACAGCTCCTCCAAACATGCCGACTAGAAATTCCTCAAAAAGATTGCACAAAGAAGAACGGTGCTTACCCTTAAACATGAGCTTTTCAGCTGCAGCTACTGTACAATTCTTTTACAAATGAAAGAAGAAAAGAGAACTTTAGTTGGTAATAGATACCTTCTCAGTGGTCGTCGCTACCGGAAATATCACGCAAGTGCTCAGGCCGTTCGCTGCGAGGAAAGACGTGAGTTCTCGGTTGTCGTCGCTGCCAGAGTTTCCTCAAGGTCTCAGACTCTCAATTTGTGCTATACCTATGTCAACGAGAGAGAGAGAATGAGGGAAATATAGATAGAGAATGAAGAGAGACGTGAGAGAGAAATGGGTTTACCTTTTAGGGAACCATTTTGGGGGTTTCTGATTTATATTATTGTATCATGTATTATGTATATGAAGTATAAAAAAAAAATTATACATATATACACAACATCCGGAGCGGGTCCTTGTGGACCTGGGACCCACCCTGAACCGGGCGGGTCCTAGGTGTTAGGACTCATTACCCGCCCGTTTCCAAATATTTGGACCCGAACCCACCCCATTAGGAGCGGGTCCGGGACGGGTGTTGTCGAATTTGGGTCTTTTTGCCACCCCTAGACTGACTACTGGCTCGGCTATGCTAGGCATCGCATCCAACCATTGGGTGTAAATTTTTCCATCTAAACCACTTTCCAGAAAATACTTCTAAAGTCTCCGCAGCACTCAACTTTCATGATGAAATGTGGTATCCAGCTTGGAACCATTCCAAGCCACCATTTTTATCATTGAGTCCGAACATACATAGGTATTGAGATTAAAACATTATTTACTTGATTTTGAAAGCTAGTATCGCTATAGCATTCCAAAATCAACTCTCTATTCATGTGCGTCAAGAACATTTCTTTAACCCTTATTCAGGTGTTAAAGATAGTTCTTAACAACTGTCTACTGTCTCCTCGGTGCACCCCCAATCTCCGCTGTTATGCTTAAAGCATAAACAACATGAGGTCTGATGCATCGAACAACATTCTTATGTTGTTTAAGGTAAAGACATAGGGGATGTCGAATATCTGAGCTTCATCATCAGTCTAGGTGGTTGAGTCTTGGACAGCTTCACCCTGTGGATAGGAATCTTGAAAGAAATATGTGGATCGGCCCGGGAGATTAACGCGTATAGCGGAAGCGCGAAATAGTGCGTAATAAAAATTACAAAGCATAATTAAACGGAATTTAAATCATGCATAATATACATAAACGAATCAAGGGGTGTGCCCTTGATTCTCCCGGCGTTCGGTGTATCTCATGTTCAATAAAGCACAACATGGAGGCCATAGAATTGAAACCGAAAAGACGAAATTAAAGAACCTACCCGGTTGTAGTTTTGTCTTCGTTTCGGCTACATGCATTGTTCCCCGTTTTGCACCAAGATCTCAAATAAGAGACCCTCTAAATCATCTCACTCGCTCCACCGGAAAGCAAACAACCCTTGTGCTAGCAAGAAATTATTTGGGGAGAAGAGACATCGATACACGCTATGAATTAACGCAATCAATGTCTCTTATGTTCTTAACTTGAATAAAATCAAGAAGAACAAAGTATATTTCTTGGAGAGAAGAAAGAGGGTGGACGAAAATTTGAGGGAGATGAGAGATGAGAGTTGTAGAGAATAGTAGGTGTGAGTGTGTGTTTTTTTAAGTATTTATAGAAGATGGAATTCCTATTCCTACTCAAACTCTTCCAAAGAGACACACTTTGACTAGGATTTTGACCTAGTCAAATTAGGCTTTGATTAAGTCAAATTAATCATGGCCCTTCATCTCATCATTCTCTAGATCAAATCTTGTCCATCCATTTTGATGGGCTTTTATGGAATGGGCCTATTTAATTCTAAATTAAATATTCCCATGGACTTTATATTAAATCATATTTAATATACTAAGCCCATTAATTAATTAATGGAAAGGACTTATTTAATTCTAAATTAAATAGTCCCATGGACTTTATATTAAATCCTATTTAATATACCAAGCCCATTAATTAATTCCATAGAATGGGATTATTTAATTCTAAATTAAATAGTCCCATGGACTTTATATTAAATCCTATTTAATATACCAAGCCCACTAATTAATTAATTCACCCTTTTAATCTAATTAAAAGGAAAGCCCATGCTTTATAAAATTCATAAATCTAATTTATGAACTCAAGCCCGATTATTCAAAATAATCCATCGAGGCTTGAATCTCCAAGAAGTATAATTTAATTCCATTAAATTAAACCTTCTCCCGGAATTAATTCCAAATTAATTCCCTTTCATTTGGTGTAGCGGGTGTGACTCTTTAGGTTCACCTTTCAGCTAGACTTGGACTTACTTCTTGTTATTTCATAACCAAAGTGGTCCGTTACCGTGGGTGGCCATCTAGCAACGGTCCATGGCACTAGAGACTAGGTGAATGTATGGTGTGAACATTTAGGCTCCGAGTTATACGCAGGTGCGGTCCTACCGACGCTCGATACGTACGGGTACGGTCCTACTGTCGCCTGTCTCCCGGCCTTTAGTCTAGGGGTCGGTTCCCATCTTTGACTAGGCAACTATGCATAATGCTCGAGATAGGTTTAACTCGACGTAGGAAATCCTTTCCCACTACATCAAGTGCTATGGCCATAGACTTTGTGAGTCTAAACCATCTCCGAGCGCATAGGAGATCTTGCTGTCATATCCTTTGACAGGGGACAGATCCTATCTTGGAATTCACCGTTCTTACATACTCCGACTGCACTGGACGAGGCTTATGATGACCATGTGATATAATCGGTCAAATTTCACCAGATCCAAGATACAACCTTAGTATGTAGGGGACTGCCGTGATCCTCAAGTCCGAGGACTAATCCCGTACTATCGGAACCGGGAATACGAGTCATACCGACCAAGCCCGAGTGGCTTCCATATGACGATTCCCGCGAGTCACCTCAGTCGGCCGCTCCCCAGCAGGCCGACCCACTAGCACTGCTTAGACGATCCTCGTCACCCGTCGATGAAACACGAAAGCAGGTGCTTAGTGCAAGTCTCAAATGGATTCTCGATGCCCTGTCTCGAGATTCCTTTGACTTGGAGTGTTTCAGACTGATTCGGCGAAACTAATTTCATGAACCTACCTCCAAGCGTAGTTCCAATTTCCCGAAATGTTATTTCAGTCTATGGGCGTTTGTTGTGACATCGTAACGATGCAAGCAGTAAGTACAACAAACTCATGCTTATGAATCCTTACCACATTCATTAACATAATATTACTTGTTCACAGATTGACGAATGGTTCTCAGAACAGCCAAAATCATTGACTTTCTGGTCACCTATTCTAATAAATCTAATTCCTTTCATGGAGAATTGTGTAAACAATAGTCGTGCTTCAGTATTTCCTAACATCTTAACTTCATTCTAAACGAATTAAGATGTTACATACTAGATACTTGGAACACAATTATCCCCCCACTGACACCAGTGCTCATTACCGACTGTGCCATACATAGTATGAGTTCGTCAAAACCAACATTCCAATTGCAAGAAATCTCAAATTCAATTTGAATTTCATGATGGATCCCACGGATCCAAGCCATTGATCCAATTATAATGTCCAACATCACTTCTCCATGTGTCTTTTGGACGGTATTCCAATTGACCGGTCAAATCTGAGAACCCATACCTTACAGGTAATTAGAGTTTTTCGACCATCCCTAGGAGGGCTGGAATATAGTCAGTTAGGTGAATTGATTACAAATAACGTTTGCTTTATTCTACTAAAGTATCGGTTATGATTTCTCAAGGAGCTACTCATCACATCTGTTGTCCTCTGAAATCCAATTTCTTTTGGGATAACCTATGAACCTGCGCAGACCTAGTTTGCCTTCCACTAGTCCCTTGACGTAAATAAGACCATGTCATATATTCAAGTACTTTGTGGAATACATACTTGCCAAACCATATCTAATATGGTGCCTGGATTATGGCTTTAAGAAAGTACCATGCTTTTCAAATCAGTTGCTCATGCTTGCCAAACCATATCTAATATGGTGCCTAGATTATGGCTTTAAGAAAGTACCATGCTTTTCAAATCAGTTGCTTTACAAAGGTCCACGTCTAGATAGAGTAAGGTAACTCGGTGAAACGCTAACCAAACCATGTCCAACAAGGTTTGATTTCTCCCGTATCAGAGACCGTTTAACAATGGTCCTTACAAGAAGAATTCCATTGAGTAAGAATTCCATTCTCATTTGAATATTCAAGAACTCCCACTAAATACACGCTACCTTGATCCAAGTCTAATTCCCCTCCAAAGGTTTTTAGACTTGTGAACCCCCTACTGATTATGTGTATTTAACGACGTACAGATGTCTAATTGGATCCAATCCAACAGACCACTTGGCAAGTGTACCTTGTCACACAAAGAGCTTTACAGCCATCGTCCTTCTCAGAAAGGATTTGTAAGTTTAGTAAACTCAGTTTGGCTATTTCTAGATTCCTTGAATTTACCACCTTCCTTACCCTGACTAGAAGAATATGGTCTAGTTTTATATGCTAAATTATGTAAGTTTTATCTTGATTATCCATCATGCAGTTCATTTTTGAGCAAACTTAATCTAATTATGGATAGAGTAAAACAATTGTGTAGAAAGCCCAACAGACTCATCGTCAAATAAAAGGAACTTTTATTGATCAACTTGTATTTCAAATTGTCCAACAATGAGAAAGACATAACTTTGATCATGCTAGGCTACACAATTATATCTCATCCTTAACATGATTACTAACAACTGAGCCTAACTAGTCCTATAGCTTCTGCAGCAATAGTCTTGCTATCGCCTAACCTTAAGACTATCCGTCTTAGCCTTCTACTCCTCACCATAATCCGCAAATTATTTGCAAAAGTGAACTTCCAAAGCAGGTATCCAATACCTAGGAAGTAGAATCAATAAGCATGTTGCTCAATAATGATTTTACCTTGATTGGGGAGGGGTTCAGAACACTCCCTCTTCAATGCCTCCTTTTCGTCAATTGATGCAAACGTCATTCGCAATTCTTGACTGCCGAATCATCTTCTCTTTTTCCCGTTACCCTCCCCCAGCGGGGCAATAGGAGCACTCCAAGCGCTTATAGTGGCTGATTCTTTCTCATCCTTCTTCCTCTTCCAGCGTCCGGCACCCCTGCCTTTCGCTCTTGAGGTTGAAGCTTCCTAAAACAATATCGATGGCGCAAATTGTTCTATCATTGCCTCGTATTGGACTAACATGTTTATCAACTCATGAGTGGTATTCTCAAGCACACTCATGTTACAGTTCACGATAAATGGGTCGAAGGAGGGAAGAAGAGATTGAAGGATCACGTCTATGTACGTCTCTTTTTCAAGATTAGCCTTGAGGTCTTTAAACTTCTCCACAAGGGATAGCATCTTAACCCCATGCTCTTGTATAGACGATCATTCAGACATCTTCATTCCAAATAATGCCTCTATCGTTGCATATCTAATATGCCGGTTCGGAACTGCATTAACTTACTTCATATGAAGCATTGTCGAAAAGACATCATCCAGCCTGTCATATTGCTTTTGTATCTCATTAGTCATGGAAGCAAGTATGACACTGCGGACTTTGCAGTTGTCCTCTAGCCATTCCTCGAGTGTCAAATGTTCTTTTGGCAAGGACCCTTTCGGCAAGGTCTGCGGAAATGGCTTATCCATGACATAAGCCTGGTTCCCAAAATCGAGAACAATCATCAGATTTTGCAATCAATCATTGTAATAGGTTTCTTCAAATATATTAATCTCAAGAATAATTGTAAGTGAATTCTTAGACATTTCTACATTTAAAATGTAAAGCAGAAAGTAAGTAGATTATTCATAACAATGTGTTCAAGTTAAGACTTGGTCTTTAGTCTTTAACCCCTCCTACTATTTATACAAAAGCCCACCACTCTCAAATGGGATTTCAGGAAATCTTTTCCTAGTGGGCTTTGAATCCATAAGCGTGATCTCCATACCCCGCTTTTACAATTCACATGAAGAAAACCTCGTGGGAGATATCCAATATCATTATCATCCGACGAGATTCCCAAGATGTTTTGCCTTACCTCTTCATATGATTCCGAGGACTCCAAGTGAATCATGCTACTCAGTGTTAGGCCCGACTCATCAACCAAATCATGCCTCAACTGTCGCCCCCCATGACTCGTGAGATAGGGAAACATCGAGCGCATTCTTTTTGTTTGCAATAAGGTGCAGCTTTTCCTTAGTCCAAAATGTGCCACGACTCGTGAGACCACACTTGGTTAGTGGTAGCTTTCTTGCCACATTGTTGTGGATGGAAGGCTTGGACGGATCAAAACCATTTTGGTCCAAGTCCATTATGGGCCTAATATTTTAACTTGATGCCAAGACCGACCCATCAACCAAATTATACCTCAATTATCGCCGTCCACGACTCGTGAGACAGGAAAATAGTGAGCGTATTTCTTTGTTCACAACAATGGTGCAACTTTTCTCTATTCAAATGTGCCACGACTCATAAGACCATATTTGGGTAGCAGTAGCTTCCTCACCAGAATGCTGTGGCTGGAAGGCTTGGATGGATCAAAACCATTTTGATCCAAGTCCATTGTGGGCCTAACATTTTAACTTGGTCCAACCAAGTGAGAGTTCGATTTGAATAGATGTTGACCAAGACCTCATCACATTTATGTCTTGCATGCATAAATATATGATATTATAAACCGTTTAAATAAAGGTGTTGCATGCAAGGGAACCTAGCATACTCTGTTGGATGATCACAAGCCCAACCTATGCGACCCACTGAGCCCGCAGTGGGCCTATAGTCTGTCTAAGGTGGTCGTACACTATTATAAAACAAGTTAACCCATTGTCATTCCCATGGGCCTTGAACTCTACTTGTTTTTGCCTTGATGTCTCACCTTGGGCCTCCGTCCAACGTGGGCCTCCAACTCCGTGGGCTTGCTTTATTACATAAAATACAAAAGCTCACCAAACATTCCTAACTACTCTCATTATATTGGAAGTAGAATACATGAAATAGAGGAAAGCAAGTCTTAATATTATGAGGCGAAAATACCAGGAGATAATAGTCCCAAAACAAGAGGCACACAGGCCCCACCCAACAGTAATGTAAAAAGCATACATTCATACACAAGGTATAGGGCTTTAGTGATCATCCCATGTTGATCAAATCAACGTCAATGCACAATCATATCAAATAACCATTCCCACAATAGATATACAAAATACCTACGTGATATCCAATATCACAAGCCATAAATATATGAATAATTTACAAGTTCAAATTCTAGATCTAATGGACATCTCCACTCACAATGCATCCAATGCATGCTAAAACTCAAATTAATTAAGCAATTTGATTATAGAAAAAATTCAATTAATCCAAATCAAATATGCAAAATTAATCCATTTTCAAAAAATATGTAGAAAAGTTTACGAAAATCAAATTTTCAGAAAACTATAAAAAGGGCACAGATCGGTTGTCTTCCATAAATTTTTTTGTGTTTCGTTTCCGCATATTAAAAGACTGAAAATGAGGTATGTAATTATGAAACTCAATTCACAAAATACATGCATGATGTCCATCAAACTTAAACATTTAAACAAGTGCATTACTTCATACAATTACACAATAAACGTGCTTAATAAAGCCATAAAGGCCAATTAAAACGTGCTCAATAAAGTCGGGCGTTCGATTTAGAATATGATAATATAAATCAAGTATATCATATAGGGCACATCGACAATCACAAAGAGAACTACATATAAATAAACGGGGCTTACCTTTGTAGTTATCTTCCTTACACCACTTCTAGCGTTGTTCCCTATCGAATGGATGGCAAACGTCTGAAGGACAAGCGGATCCACCCGGGAGCGCGAGCGGACGCGAGAAAGCGAGAAAAGTGTGTAAATTTAAATCAAATTTAAATAAACGAATCCCAAGGGGTGTACCCTTGGGTGCTCAACCGGGCGTTCGATGTAGAATGTGTAAATATTGGAAACATATATTTAAACACATAGGGCATAGATATATACAATAAATCAATCAAAGCGTAAGGAGACTTTTACCTTCGATTGTTTAGCGTATGCTCCCGGCTACTTGCGTTGTTCCTTCTCCGGAATGCTCACGAAATCCAAATGTATGGATTCTCCAAAGGTGATCCACACCACACCGGAAGAAACACACGTTCTTCTTGCTAGAAAAGAACGGATTTAAGAAGGAATTGGTTTAAGAAAAAACACTATGAATTAGTGTTCTCTTAAACTTACTTTGTTCTTCTTCTTGATTCAAAATCAAGTGAAGAACACAACTGGGAGAGAGGCTGAGAGTTGAGAGAGAGGAGAGGGATTTTTTTGTCTTCTATTTTTCCTAGAAAAAGATGAATAATGAATCACCTATGCTTGGTGTTGTATATTCTAATATATATATATATATACATAATTAATGTGATTATTGGAATGTGTCTAGGTTCATCCAAGGATGTCTAGATTCATTCCAATCAATCACCTATATCACATACTAACAGGGGACTGATCCTCTTCTTGAAACCTACCGTCCTTGCTACATATTTTGACTGCACTGGACAAAGCTTATAATGACCATCTTAGAGAATGATCACTTCTTGCCAGATCCAAGATACAACCATCGTGTGCACGTCACTGTCATGGTTCCTCAAGTCCAAGGACTACTCCCATACTATCGGAACCAAGGAACTCCAATCGTACCGACCAAGCTCCCAAGGCTTCAATATGATGATCCCTGCGAGTCAGTTCAGTCAGCTCGACCCCTGTCGACCAACCCACTAAGATCGTATAGGCGTCCCACGCCTGTCGCCGATGAAACACGACACTCATCCAATGAATACAACTCTTGCAAGTCTCCACAGGACTCTCGATGCCCAGTTTCGAGGTCCTTAACTTGAAACACTTCAAACCGAACCCTCATCAGTTGGTTTCATAGCCTCTATCCAATGCGCGGCCCAATTGCATGGATTGTCCAATTGGTCTGTGGGCATCTGTTGTGATATTAAAGCATCTCATTAACATAATTAGTAAGCACAACAGACACATGTGCTAATGACGAACACTTACCATGTTCATAACGATGTTACTTTTAATAAAGATTGTTGAATAGTTCCCAAAACCACCAATCCAATTGGCTTTCTGGTCACCTATTCCAACAATCAGAGTTGGTACCCAACGTTTGCATTTTTACTCCACTTGAGTACCTTCCATTTGACCGTTAAAACAAATAACCAACCCAATTTTGGAGGGAAAATTGGGGTTTTTTTTGTCTGTTTAAGGGTATGTTTGCCTGTCATTTCATTCATACACACAAAATAGTGTTGAAATAATTGAATCGAAAACATTTATGTGGAACATTTGCTATTATTTATCTTTAATTTTTGCTTTTAATTTATTATTTACCATGAATTAAAAGAAAAGATTAATGGTAAATAATAGCAAATATTCCACATAAATATTCTTAATTCAATAATTTCAACACTATTTTGTGTGATGGGTGAAATGGCAGCCAAATATACCCTTAAATAGACAAAAAACCTCAATTTTTCCTCCAAAATTGGATTGGCTGTTAGTTTTGATGGTCAACCTAACAGAGGTTGACCGTTATTTAATTAATGATAAATAATAAATTAAAAGAAAAATTTAATGGCAAAATAATGGCTAAAATGAATACAACCCCCTGTGTTTTGAAAAGTCGGCGAAAAACCCCCTGTGTTTTGAAAATAGACGAAAATCCTCCCTGTGTTTTGTAAAGTTAAGCTCAATAGCCCCTCTCCATTAAAGACCACTAACGACATTAATTTTTTGACAAATTGCCCGCTATTCTCTTACTTGTTATATATTACTATTTATTTTACTAATAGTTGGATCTTCACTGATTAGATCAGAACCGTTAGATCTAATCAATTAATTTTGACCGTAAGATCTGAAATTTATAAAAAAAAAATCAACGGTTTGAATTTAATTAATTTTTAAATATATATTATAAAAAATAAAATTATTATTTTACATAAATTAAATAAAAATTACTTCCACCCCCCCTCCCCGCCCCCCAATCGCCCATCCTCACTCCCCACCCCTAACCCCAGCAGCAACCGCCTGCCACCACGTCCCCAATCGCCTTGCAAAAGGGGGGCGATGGTGAGCACCCAGCAAAAGAGAGGCGACGACTCACCGTCGCCCCCAATCTGGGCCCAGAGCATATCTGGGCAACAATGATGTGGTCATTGCATAGGGCAGAAGTGGCAATGGCGGTCGCCGTCGCCCATGGTACATCTGGGCGACAGCGACCGCCGTCCCCATATTATAAAAAAATAAAATAAAAATTATTTTTATTCTTCTTAAGTTTTTGATATTTTAAAATTAATTTTAATTAATAAAAGTATAAAATTTTAGTTTTAAATAATTATAATATTTATTTAAAATTTCATATTATTTATAATATATGTCTAAATTTATTTAAATATATTAAACTAAATAAATCCTTAATTAAGTAATAAAATGTAATTTTTATAATTGATTGAATTTATATTGATATAGATATTTAAATTTTAAAAAATAAGTATTAGTATATTATTTTCTGTATTTCATTTTTATTTAATTTGTCAATTTAAATTATAAATTTATTAAATTATAGAATTTTTTTTATTTTAATATTTAAATAGATGTACTTACAAATTATTTTTTTAGGGGGATAAAATGCAATAAAAACCACTAAAAATAAGCTTGAAACAAGAAAAATTAACCATAGTAATTTTTAGCACAATATAGGGGCATTTTTGGCAATTAAGGGTAAAAAAAGGGCAAAAGGCGCAAAAAATCATGTCCAAACACACCTTTCGCCCGTGCATCCTACCTTCCGTTAGTTTCAAATGGAAAGAGATTTCTTTGCCGAGTTTAACAAAACACAAGGGGTTTTTTTTGCCTATTTTTAAATCACATGAGGGCTTTTAGCTTTTTTTGCAAAACATAGGGGGGTAAATGGGAGTTTAGCCTAAAATAATAGCAAATATTCCACAAATGTTCTCAATTCAATTGTTCCACATAATTGGATTCACCGTTATTTAATTAATGATAAATAATACACTAAAAGTAAAAATTAGTGGTAAATAATAGTAAATATTCCATATCAATGCTCTCAATTCAATTATTTCAATATTATTTTCTGTGATGACTGAAATGGTAGTCAAACATACCCTTAAATAGACAAAAAAATCTCAATTTTCCCTCTAAAAATTGGGTTGACTTTTAGTTTTGACGATCAACTTAATGGAGGTTGACTGTTATTTAATTAATGGTAAATAATAAGTTAAAAGCAAAAATTAGTGGTAAATGATAGAAAATATTCCGCATTAATGTTCTTAATTTAATTATTTCAACACTATTTTGTGTAATAAATGAAATGACAGCCAAACATACCCTTAAATAGACAAAAAAAATCCTAATTTTCCCTCCAAAATTGGGTTGACGGTTAATTTTAACGATCAACCTAACAGAGGGTACTCGGGTGGAATAAAAATTCAAATGTTGGATACTAATTTTGATGACTTGAAATATGAAGTATAAAAAATAAAATAAAAGTATACATGAGGTATCAAAAATGAAATTATCTGGATATAAATACATATTAGACTGTTGTATCAAGAGTGCACAAGGAACAATCTTTGTTGCGGAAAAAAGTCCGATAAAACCTGGATGTGGATACAAAGTCCCTGCGCTTCATCGTCAGCGGATCGGTTTGTGGTGTGGGAAGAACCCAACACGGCTGAATCTCTGCCACTCGTCCCCCCGACCCACTCCAATCGCGTTCAAGTATCAAGCGACACCGACAAATACACAAATGGTGGGAGTTGTAGTAATAGTTGTTCGCGTCTCAGGCATCAATTCATGGCGAGTCTAGTAATGCCTCAGAAGGCGCTACTGATGCTTCCTTCACTCCCAACCAAACTCAGGTTGAAACCCATTTGTGCATCCATGGCGAATGCTAAACCAGTTAGGACGGAAAATATAGTCATCGTTGGAGCTGGAATTGCAGGCCTAACTACTGCTGTTGCGCTTCAGAGGTTTGCCATATATATATATATATATATATATATATGCTGCCGATGGCAATATTGGAATTGGAAGGTTTTTTTTTCCTTTGGTTTCAATTCTTTGCTTTTGCTTTTTCAACAGGGTGGGGATTGGCTCACTGGTTCTTGAGCAGGCTGATTCACTGAGAACTGGGGGAACTTCGCTTACATTTTTCAAAAATGGATGGAAAGTGTTGGATGCTATTGGAGTGGGAAGTGAGCTGAGAACCCAATACCTCGAACTTCAAGGGTATGTTAATTGTTCTTGCTTGTGTATAAGAATTGGCAAATGGACCACTTGCCTTACATATATAGCAACAACATTAGATGGGATGAGAACAGAGTATCTTTAGAGGAATACAACTCTTGGTGAGATCATCTTGCATTAGCTTGTATTTACTAATTCGTCTTCTCGACGTAATCTTGGTAACATTGCTACAATTCTGTGGGAAATCAGTTTATTGATTTTGTCCGTCCATTGACATGCTAACCTGCACGATTATGTCGATGTGACACCTTTCTGCTTGATCATATTTAGCTGTATATAAAAGCACAGTAAAGAGGATATAAATGAAAAAAAATTGCTTTCCATGTTATACTGATGATTGAAACATTCCGAAAGTTTATGACCTTGCTTGTAACAGTGCAAGAAAGGAAGAAAGATAAGAAACGGGTCACATTTTGATGCTATTCCTGTCATTAAAATGTTGGAATGGTCACTTCTAATATTGTTGAAACATCATAATGTTCTTAGTAGGGATATGTTATAGTTCTCAGAAGTGATAAACTATAGCACGAATAGAAAACATATTGAAGAAAATACTTATATAAGCATGATCAACCCCATAAAATTCTTTATGCTAGTTACGGACGAAGCCAGAAATATTGGGGAACAATGCAAGCAACCCCATGTGATATTGCAAATGTGCAAATTACCCTTATATGAAAAAATAAATAGCAATTTATCCTCTTGTATTTTTTAAAATGAAGCAATTTATCCCTCTGTGTTTTTCAAAATGAAGCAAATTACCTCCATAGATAGGGAGGTAAATTGCTTCATTTTGGAAAACACAGGGGGATAAATTGCTATTTTCTTTTCATAGGGGGATAATTTACTTATTTGCAATATCACAGGGGGTAAATTGCATTAAACCCTAAATATTGGGTCTCTAAAGTAGAGCATTAATCATGCCATGCCTTTATATCTGAGGCGTCGGACACTAAAGATTTAATAACGTTATTTTGATTGCGGCAATTTGTATTCAAGTGCTCACAAGACCGAAATCATGTTTTAGTGTAAGGATAACTACATTTTTGTTCCCTTGTCTTTACCAGTATTTCAATTTCAAACTCTTGGTTATGCTCTCATCATATGTAGATCCTCATGTTCTGTTTACAGGCACGTTTCTAATAGAATTGCCCAATAGGATGCATGCCAGTTGAATT
The DNA here is from genome assembly GCA_034509735.1 of Sesamum alatum. NCBI lineage: Eukaryota > Viridiplantae > Streptophyta > Magnoliopsida > Lamiales > Pedaliaceae > Sesamum > Sesamum alatum. The sequence continues at coordinate 23,263,209 of JACGWO010000002.1, read as the reverse complement.
TATTACAATTTTGGATTTTTGAATTTGAATTCCAGTCTTTAGGAAATATGCAACTCCATTAATAATTAACATAAAGTTTACGACAACTCAGATTGTCAAAACATTCAAAGTTTTGAGACTAAATTTGACAAGGGCAGAACACAGAGATTGAAATTCATTTAAGAGAAAAAAACAGTACGTAGAAGTATACAATTACATTTACCTCCCTTCAAATTGACCGCTGTTATCAACTTCTCCTGATCTACTGCGATATTATCAATTTTCCGCATAAAGTTTATCTTTTGCCAAACATAGTAACAGAATAAGAAATTGGTATCCTTGAACTATTTCATGATACCAGCTGCGCAGGATATCGGTGGAATCAGAATATGGGAGAAAATTGTGTTCCTTCAAATTCAAGGATGAGGATGAAAGGTAACTCTATTTGATATTCTGGCTAGCATGTTGAAGCTGAAAGTAGTATTTCTGGCATTTGACTGTATATTGAAAGCAGTCAAGAGGTGCGTGCTGTAGAAAGGAGAGTTCTATTGGAGACTCTTGCTAAACAGCTGCCCCCAAATGCAATTTCTTTCTGCTCCAAGCTGAAAAATATTGAAAGAAGTGAAAATGATGAGATCTTGCTGAAACTTGAGGATGATTCTCAGATATCTGCCAAGGTAGCTTGATCTAAAAGTTTAGCATGTATATATAGTTCTTTCTTGTGTTTGGCTAGTCCTAGAGCTAGGATTAACGGAGCAAACAATCTATCCCTGCTTCTTTTCTGGCCTTAAAATGATATTGTCTCAATGACTATCTCAACTCAAAAAATATTGTTTGGAAGTTTATGAACAGTTCATGTTTACTAAAATTGTTCGACTACAACTTGCATTAGATTGTTATTGCCTGTGATGGGATACGATCTCCAGTGGCCAAGTGGATGGGCTTTCGAGATCCCAGATATGTCGGGCATTGTGCTTTTCGTGGCCTTGGATTTTTATCCTAATGGGCAACCGTTTGAGCCGAAAGTAACTTACGTCTATGGTAGAGGTGTGCGTGCTGCATATGTGCCAGTTTCTCGTACTAAGGTGTATTGGTTTGTCTGCTTCAACAGCCCTTCTCCAGGTATGCTTCACTGCTCATTTTTATTCTTGAATAGATAGTTCTACAGAATGATGTTATCTGCAAAAGTAGTGTTAAACAGTACCCACATTTTCTTAGACTTATTTTGCCAATCAGCATACTAAAGAGAAGGCGGCAAATATTCCTGGTTGTTTCTAGTCAAAATATTTATAATCCCTTTATTTGGACATAACCACTCAGGTCATGTGTCTGGAAATTGCAACCATCTTACATTTACGTACTTGTCACTTTAAAGTCATCCAAATACATTAACCTTCTGTGTTTAGGTTCTGAATTCATGGTTGCGCATAAACTGGTCCTACGTTATGGCAGTTACAGCACCTAATACCCTTGCAAAACTTGATGTTGGGGAGCTGTTCTTTTCATAAGATGTTCAAGCTTTTATACTTCGTAAATTACATGTGGTGCATCCCGGGAAATTACTTGCTGCTCCAACAGGAATATAAGAGACATCTCTGGCAGATTGTTGACAGTATTCAAATGTCTGATGCCAGGTCCGAAGATAATTGATCCATCCATTTTGAGGGAGGAAACTGTGAAATTGATTAAGGGCTGGTCCACAGAGCTTTTAGATATCCTTAAGTCTACACCGGATGATACAATTATAAGAACCCCTCTGGCAGATCGATGGCTGTGGCCAGGAATCAATCCTCCAGCTTCAAGAGGAAATGTTGTTCTTGTCGGTGATGCATGGCATCCAATGACCCCAAATCTGGGGCAAGGTGCCTGTTGTGCGTTGGAAGACGCAGTGGTCTTGGCAAAAAAACTGGAACAGGTAATGAAATTTGGAACCTCGTCTGTTGAAGACGCATTTAGCTCTTATGAAAGTGAAAGATGGCCCCGAATCTTTCCATTAACTGTACGTGCCAATCTGGTGGGTGCTCTATTGCAGCTTGAGAATCCAGTCGTGTGTTCTTTACGAAACAATGTTGTTTTACCAAAGCTAGTTAGGCTTGGGCCAATGTTGGAACATACAAATTTCGATTTTGAGCCTTTACACCTTGATTCAGTATAGTAGCCTGAACATGAAGTCAGAATTCCAGCAGATGGCAAAACCTATATTCAGTGTCAAACATATTTGCTTACCATTGTAACAATACTAAAATCAAGATAGCTGCCAGAAATGAACTTTTGATTGTAATTTTGCATATACGATTTTATTGACTAAGCATCTGCCGACCAGAATGGGTTGCACAATCTAGCTGAAAACATGCATGCACATTCAAGTATGCATGAATATAGAGAGGGGACATACAGAGGTTAGATTTTCCAAGTATTCAAATGGACGTACAAAATTTGTTTACAAATAGATTGATGCGAATGTGAGAGTGAACGCTGAACAATCAATTAGAAAGCATTAAAGGGGCAAATGAATTTTGACTTAAAACACAGCCACACAAGCTATGGCCTCTTCCAGTATACTCTAGATTGCGAATTCACTGGATCTAGATTCTGTATATGGAAATTCTCCATCTCCAATCTGATAGGAAGTTTTATAACTCAAACACCATGATTTTGACAGATCATCTAACCCTCACTCTGGAAGCAAGACGGTTTTCTATATCAACTGCCATATGCAATAGATGTAATGTTGATGTTAGAAGAAAAAAAAAAGTTCACAGAATAATTCAACAAGCATATTGAAGCAGCTTGATATTAAGCAGAATGGTGATCTTTGACCCAGAGCATAAGAGAGAGAGTAGCAGATAATACTAAAGAGATCAATCACCTGTAAAGCTCATGACTACTTAATTACTAGTCAATTAACTTCACAATAATCTTGGAATAAGTGTTTTCTCATGTATTTATCCTGCAGCTAATGCCATGAGTTTATGACTTGCATGTTAGCTTTAGATCACTCCTGTTCTCAGATAGCTACATTTATAGCTAATCCATTCACTGTGGACTGAATTTGCTCTAACAAGCATGGACATGTTAACATCGAATAGTAAGTGGTATCATATTTTGCACTTGTGCATTACCCCTAATAGAATACTAAGTTGAGATAAAAGACAAAAGCAATAATGAGCATATAATCAACCATGAAAAAGATGATTTCATTTTCATGAATCCAGAAAACCACTCTATTCCTAAAGTAAAAAATGAAACCCAAAACCCCTAGCTCTGCATCAGGATCCAAGCAAAGACTCAAGTGAAAGAGTCTTGCGAATTTTTTAACTTATTATGTTGTAACGTATTTGGATGTTGAGGTGATTTTGTTTTGTTTTTGTTCTAGAAAAAGGAATTCTGTGGATTCTTCAAACGGTGGGATGATGAAATGTGAGCAATAAAAAATGATAATCCCTGGACTATTGAGAAGAATAAACACTTTGGAAGATGAACTCATAAGGTACAAGGCCAAAGAAGAAGAATTGGAACAAGAGAAAGAAGACATCAAAAAAAAGGATGAAGAAATTAGAGAAATTAATTACAAGTTACACCATTAATCTGAAATTTATGTGTGTGATTTTATCACTCTTGACCATTTTCATATGCATTATGATTATAGGATAGATTTTAGTTTGTGTAGTTTTAATGTTTGAATGTATGTAGCTTAAATGCATGTAGTTTTCATGTGCGATTTTTTGTACATTCGTGATTATGGTTTGAGGGTTCTTTCTACACTTTCGGAATTTGGGGATTTCAACCTAAAAACTCTGAATTTTCAAATGGGTGTTCAAGAAAATAAAGAAAATGGTTTAATTTAGTGAATAACATCAAATTATGGTGAATTTGGGGAAATTGATCTAGGGTTCCTTTGGGGAAAAATGAGAAGACCCTAGCATCATTAGGTTTTTCCCTCTCATTGCTTTGCACGTGACATTTTCAGTCTATTCTAATGCCTAATCAACGGCAGGGACCAAAATTGTTAATAAACTGTCAGTGTGAGGACTAATATTGTTAAGGGATAATTATATTTACACCTGCTAACGGCTAACCTATGGTCTATTTACACAAATCACTCCTGCCTTTTGGATAATTACACATACACCCATCAGAAATACATCATCATTTACACAAACCACCCCCTACTTTTAAAAAGTTACACCTACACCCCCCAAAAATGTTAACATCATTACACAAACTACTCCTATCTATTGATTGTCAGGGGTGGTTTGTGTAAATAGACCATCGGTCGGGGGTGTAAATGTAATTATCCCTATTGTTAAGCCTAAAGTTTGGAGACCAAAATCGCATAAGTGGTTAAGTATAGGGACCAAAATCGTAATTCTCCCGTAAGCCATACTACATTGGTGAATTAGCGCAAATGAAATCTTGTTGTTATAGTGCCGTTTCAAGGGTAAATTCGAATACATGTCCTATTCAGCTGACCATGAAAAAGGATTAATTGATAAACCAATAAAAATATGGCATAGAAAAAAACTTCAGAGAAATCAAGAGCATTACAATCCTATGTAATACCCATACTGAATTCTTTATTTTCTCATCCCGCAGGTCCATATCCCGACCAGCCGCACAGCAAGGCTCAGAACGAGTCCATTGCCCATCCCGTTTTTTTACATCTCTCTCTCTAATCTCAACTTACTGTTGGTGAAATCATCTCCCTCCCTCGCTCCCAAGAACCACTTTGATGACTATCCACACAATCAGCACCTCCATCACGACAGTACCTCTTATAACACATCCCAGAAAATGGATACATAGTGAGTGCCAGCATCAATAATCAATATCAAAGTAATTGTTCCCTCCCTATCTGATGGCTTTATCATCACAACCATTTCTCCTCCTAATTTCCAAGCATTAGCCTCCAGCATGAAACTAATTGTTTTCTGCCAAAAGCAAGTAAACGCTACCTCTACACCACAAACTAAGTTTTCTGTTGCCACAATATACCATCGGAAGACTATAGAATCAATTACCGCATACAGCCACGCGCTGGCCATCTTACCCTCCAAACAACCACCACTGCAGCTAAAACATAGCCCACAGCTAATGAATCAAGCCCCATCCCCTCAAACAGCAGCCAACTTTTTGAAATTTGAAAAGATAAGTGCAGGCTCCGCTGAAATTTAGTATTGATTGATAGTCATCTGCTATGTACTAATTCACAACAAGAGAACCATAACACCCACTAGGTTACTGCAGGCCGGGAGGGAAGATCAATTCAAGGAATATACACTAATGTCCAAAGATTGGCATATAGTACCATCCACGAAGAACAATTTTCGAACCAATTGTGAATGATATAAATTGCTGGCTTGATTAGTCTTGAGTTGAACAGTTAAATCATACTAGTTTACATTGTATCGTATACTTGATGTAACAGTTCATGTTCCTGTTCAACAGTGCTACTTTTGATGCATTAATCGTAAATCTTTCTACCCGATGCTTGAACACAATGAATAGCACAGGATCAAGAATAAGTCTTTCAATTGTATGTCGGATCAATCAAATTTCAAAACAGTGCCTTAGAAGTTGAAGAAGCCCATATAAACAAAAGGATCAGATAATCACAATGCTGAGCACTAAATCCCAATCTTCGCCGTCAAAGTACCAAGATTAATGGAAAATGCAATCATTCTCATGAGCCCACTTAAACAGCGAAAGGAGAGACAAAAGTATTAAAGAGGATGAACAGAAAGATCAAAAGAATAAACAAATCGGTAGGACTACATAATCCAAAATCAAAAACAGAAAACGTAAAACCAAGAGGGATTTCGAGATGGGCTGTAACCTGGCGTAGAGAAAAACCACAAGATGGCAGCACATAGGACGAGTAAAAGAGGGATGATGTGAACGGCACTCTCAGCAGATCTGAGGCGAATCTTCTCCTTCTTGGCCAGGTGGGATTCCGGGCTGAACGTGGGGAGCAGTTGTTCAGTGTCTGTTGTTGCTGTTGAAGATAGTGGAGAAGAAAACTCGTCGGAGACACGGGTCGAACTCCCCGAGCGATACATTGTCAATGGGGTTTAAGACTCGTGAGAAAGTAGGAGGAAACTATTGAAGGATGAAACGAAAAGGAGAATTCAGATAGGTGGAGAAGAAGCATTCAACTAGTTATAAGGAGGTGGAGATCGTCAACACCACAAGTATTTGTTTTATTGTGCGGAGACATCTAAATGATTACTTAAATACTCTTTTAAATAAGGGTAACTTATGTAACTCTCCTCTTTGATTACCTAAAAATACGCCCAATTAAAAAAGGAGTACAACTCGAATAAGGCCCAACATAGTGAAGGAAGTGGATTCGTTCCGAAGCGTGGCAATAGCGTGAAAAATGAGTTATAAAACTTTAAACTCGATTCAAGGGGTGTTCCTTCGGACTTTTCCAAGCATTCGATGTAAACTATACAGATTTTAAAACATATATAAAATCACAATCATGCATATAAGGCTCATGGAGTAATGAAAGGAACAAATGTGTAAATGTAAACGAAATTGGTACCATTGTTGCTTTCTTGATCGGCTACGTGCTTTGCTTCCTCTCTAATTTTGTTCACATTCTAGGTCTCAACGTAGAGATTCTCTAAGGATATCCACACCACATTGGGAGTATGTATAATCCTCTTGCTAGAAAGGATTAAACAAAGGAAGAAAAACGATTCAAGGAATCACACTATGGATTAGTTTATTCCTTGATCTTCTCTTGTTCTTCGAATGATCCTAGATCAAACGAAGAACTAGAGAGTGGGAGTCAACTTGCCTCTTTGGGCTATAATTCAATAGACCGCGCCTTGTTTTAATCCAATTAGAACAAGCCCATTAAATTCAATGAATTAAATCCAATTTAATTAAAAGCCCAAATAAATTATGCCAAAAGTCTTTTAATCCAATTAAAGACTTAAACTCAAATACTCTCAATAAATAAATTCAATTTATTTAGTTAGAGCGAGCTCAATATACTATTGGACCATCCATCCAATGGACTATCCCACATATAAATAATCCAATTATTTATACTCTCACGACTTAATTTAATCCAATTAAATTAATTCCCAACTTCTGGAATTACTTCCAAATTAATTCTTCCACTTCTTCGGTGATTTGTGTATGATTCTTTAGGTTCACCCTCAACTAGACTTCGGCTTGTGTCCCAAAGGAGCCCGTCACCATGGGTGACCGTCTAGCAACGGTCCATGGCACTAGTGACTAGGTGAATGTTGGCATGAACATTTAGGCTCCCGATTTCGCACGGGTACGGTCCTTCCGTCTATTGTCTTCCAACCTTAGTCTAGGGCATGAAATTGGGTGTCGGTTACCATCCTAGACTAGGCATCTATGCTTAGTACTCGAGACTGCATTCGCGTTCATGCTTCGATATAAGAAACCATTTTCTATTCGACAATTACTGTGGCTACAGATTTACAAAGCATGAACGTGTCTCCGAGTGCATAGGAGATACCGCCGTCATATACTGACAAGGGACGGATCATCTTCTTGAAACCCACCTGTCCTTGATACACATTCTGACTGCACTGGACAAGGCTTATAATGAACATGTCCGCGACATGATCACCTCTCATCAGATCCAAGATATAACCATTATGTGCACGTGACTGTCGTGGTTCCTCAAGTCCGAGAACTACTCCCATACTCTTGGAACCAAGGAACTCCTGTCATACCGACCAAGCCTCCAAGACTTCCATATGACGATCCCCGCGAGTCAGGTCAGTCGGCTTGACCCACTAATATCGTGTAGACGTCCTACGTCTGTCGCTGATGAAACATGACACTCATCCAGCGAATATGACTCTTAGTGCAAGTCTCCAAAGGACTCTCGATGCCTAGTCTCAAGGTCCTCGACTTGGAATGTTTCAGACCCAACCGTCATCAGTCGACTTGGAATGTTCATAGCCGCCATCCAATGTGCGGCCCAACTGCATGGGTTGTAAGATTGGTTTGTTGGCATCTGTTGTGACGTTAAAGCATCGTTTAACGTAATGGATAAGCACAACAGACACATGTGCCAATGATGACCATGTCCATCAATACAAAATTACGGTTGTTGATAGTTCCCAAAATCGCTAATTCAATTGACTTTCTGGTCACCTATTCCAACACAGAGACCTAAAATTACACGTAGCCTCAACCTCAGGGGGAAAGACTCTCGACCCAAGGCCTCTAGAATGAGCCATTTGGAAAGGAGGCTCGAAAAGGAGGTTTGGAGACACATCCCTAAGCCCAAAGGAGAGGATGACCTAGCGGTCACCTGAGCAACAACGTGTCCCCATACACAGATGGTAAAAGGCCATTCGACCATGTGGAGGGGGATGATAGCCACATAACCGCTGATGAAGCCCGGAGATCTAGGAAAATCACCCAGCTCGCTATAACTACCCCCAGAAATTCGAGAACATATCATGTGAGGGGGCTAGTCCGGTCAAGAATCCCCAATGACCGAAACTTCCTAGATTTAGTGAGAGCTTATCCTCGACAACCACATCCCCAAGTCACAAAGGGACTACACTGAAGGACAAGCGGATCCGCCCGGGAGCGCGAGCGGAAGCGAGGAAAGCGAGAAATTGCGTAAATTTAAATAAAATTCAAAATACGCGAATCCCAAGGAGTGTACCCTTGGGTGCTCAACCGGGCGTTCGATGTAGGATGTGTAAATATTAAAACATATATTTAAAAACATAGGGCATAGATATACAAATGAAATCAATCAAAGCGTAATAAACCGTTACCTTTGATTGTTTAGCGTATGCTCCCGGCTACTAGCGTTGTTCCTTCTCCGGAATGCTCACGAAATCCAAACGTATGGATTCTCCAAAGGTGATCCACACCACACCAGAAGAAACACACGTTCTTCTTGCTAGAAAAGAACGGGTTTAGGAAGGAATCGGTTTAAGAGAAGAACACTATGAATTAGTGTTCTCTTAAACTTACTTTTTTCTTCTTCTTGATTCAAAATCAAGTGAAGAACACAAGTGTAAGAGAGGGTGGGAGCACGAAATTTTGAGAGAGAGGAGAGTATTTTTATCTTCTCTTTTTCCTAGAAAAAGATGAATAATGAATCACTTATGCTAGGTTTTGTATATTCTAATATATATACATAATTAATGTGATTATTGGAATGTGTCTAGGTTCATCCAAGGATGTCTAGATTCATTCCAATCAATCACCATCAATTCTTCAATCAAGCCTACCAAAATTTATGGTATGATAAAATCATACCAAAAGGGAAGAGCTTGATTGGAGTTGATTTGTCTCTTTCCAAAAGAGACAAGTCAACATACCACCTAGCATGAAACATGGCTGATTTTGCTTCCTCCAAGGGAGCATGTCGGCCATATTTAATTAAGGAAAGAAGTCCAACTTCTTCCTATTTCAAATTAGGAATTATTTCTCCTCTCGGGTATAATTTAACGAACCGGGTTTTATCGTAATCCAATTACGACGAACACAATATTAAATCCAATTTAATGTCCACTTAAATTATTCCCGTTGATCTTTTAATCCAATTAAAAGATCCAACGTCTCAACATCTCAACTTTCCATATTTAATCGAAAATCCAATTTACCGATTAAATGAAAGCCCGATACAATATCGGCCCGTCCATCCAATGAACTTTCCCTTAAGTAATCCAATTACTTATTTTATCCTTCGAGATTGACTCCAAGTCGATCTCTCAACCTCCTCGGTGATTTGTGTGTGACCCTTTAGGTTCACCCTCAGCTAGACTTGGGCCCGTGTCCCACAAGGGCCCGTTACCATGGGTGGCCGTCTAGCAACGGTCCATGGCACTAGAGACTAGGTGAATTGGCGTGAACATTTAGGCGCCGATTTCGTACGGATACGATCCTTCCGTCTACCGTCTCCCGGCCTTAGTCTAGGGTATGGAATTAGGCGTCGGTTCCCATCCTTGACTAGGCATCTATGCTTAATACTCGAGACCACGCATGCTTCATTGTGTTGACACAGGAAACCATTCCCTGTTCGACCAACCACTGTGGCCACAGCTTCAAACAGCATGAACGTGTCTCTGAGTGCATAGGAGATACCTCTGTCACATACTGACAGGGGACGGATCCTCTTCTTGGAATCCACCGTCCTCGCTACACATTCTGACTGCACTGGACAAGGCTTATGATAATCATCTTACAGAATGATTACCTCTCGCTAGATCCAAGATACAGCCGTCCTGTGCACGCGACTGCCATGATCCCTCAAGTCTGAGGATTACTCCCGTACTATCAGAACCGGGGAAAACCAATCATACCGACCAAGCCTCCAAGGCTTCCATATGATGATCCCCGCGAGTCAGTCCAGTCGGCTCGACCCCAGTCGACCAACCCATCAAGATCGTGTAGGCGTCCCACGCCTGTCGCCGATGAAACACGGCACTCATCCAATGAACACGACTCTTGACGCAAGTCTCAATAGGACTCTCGATGCCCTGTCTCGAGGTCCTCGACTTGGAACGTTTCAGACCCAACTCTTAATCAGTTGGTTTCATGACCACCATCCAATGCGTGGCCCAACTGCACGAGTTGTTATCCATGGTCTGTGGGCTTTGTTGCGATATAAGTTAAACACCCTTTTAACAAATGTAAGATGAGCGCAACAAAGAAGGTACCATTGGTGATGAACACTCATCTTATTCATCACATAATAATATTACATTCACATCAAGTTGTCGGATAGGTTACAAATTGCCAAACCTATTGGCTTTCTGGTCACCTATTCCAACAATCTCCCACTTGACCTAAAGCCAATCACCCATTGACCTCGAACCTCTTATTCAGATGGTGAGTATGGGCAACTTGCGACATGGGCTTAGCAAGTGGATCTGCTATGTTTTCTGCGGAGCTGACTCGGTCCAACCGAACGTCAGTCCTGCTATCCATCTCTCTAAGTAGATGGTAGCGTCTAAGAATATGCTTGGATCGTGATGAGATCTCGGTTCCTTTGCTAGCGCTATCGCCCCGTTGTTATCATGAAAGATAATTACAGGCTTAGCAATGCTAGGTACTACATCCAACCCTTAGATGTAGCTCATCAACCAAACCACTCCTTAGCAGCTTCCAAAGCCGCTATGTATTCAAAACTCTATGGTGGAGTCCGTTGTGGTAGCCTATTTGGAACTCTTCCAAGTAACCACGCCACCATTTAGTCTAAATACAAAACCATACTGAGACTTGGCATCATCGTCATTCGACTGGAAGCTAGCGTCGCTATAGCCTTCCAGTATCAACCCTCCACCGCCGTAGATCAAGAACATGTCCTTAGTCCTTTTCAGGTACTTTTGGATAGTCTTGACTGCACTCCAGTGATATCGGCTAGTTACGCTCAAAGCGAAAGCCACATCAGGTCTAGTGCACTGAACAACATACTGTATGCTGCCTACGGCTGAAGCATAGGGGATGTCCAACATCCTTTTAAGCTCCTCATCAGTCTTAGGAGTCTGCTTCTTGGATATCTTAATTCCATGCCTCATAGGAAGGAATCCTCGTTTTGAGTTCTCCATCTTGAATCTCTTCAAGACTTTCTCAATGTACGAGGACTGGGCCATTCCTAACATCCTTCTAGATCTATCCCTATAGATCTTGATGCCAAGGATGTAGGATGCCTCGCCCATATCCTTCATGGAGAATTGCATTGACAGCCAAGCTTTAGTGGTACCTAACATCTTAGCATCATTCCCAATGAGCAAGATGTCATCCACGTAAAGCACCAGAAACGCAACTGAGCTCCCACTGATCTTCTTGTATACACAAGGATCGGACTCGTTCTTGATGAAACATATCCCCGTATGACTTCATCAAAACGTATGTTCCAGCTTCGGGTTTAACCCCTTTTGGTGGATCTGCTAGGGTCCAAACCTTGTTTGTATCCATCGAGTCCATCTCGGATTTCATGGCCTCAAGCCACTTGTCCGAATCGATGTCCGACATCGCTTCTCCGTACGTCTTTGGATCATTATCCAACTGACGGGTCAGGCCCAGAAATCCATACCTATCAGGTGCATGGGATACTCTGGCCGACCTACGGAGGACTGGAACAATATCAGTGGGAACCACTGGCTCAGATGTCACTGCCGCCTCATGGGGTGCCTCACTTGATTCCTCAAGGAGCACCTCATCGTGTCGACTATCCGATGGAAAACCTTTTTCCAAGAACACTGCGTTTCGCGAGACAAAAACCTTTTGCTCGGAGGGATCATAGAAATAATACCCCGCAGTTTCTTTTGGATAGCCGATGAACCTGCATAAACTAGACCTCGAGTCCAGTTTATCTCCCACTAATCTCTTGACATATGCGGGGCAACCCCACACTTTCAAGTATTTGTAGGAGGCAGGCTTGCCATGCCATATCTCATATGGCGTCTGGGGTACCCTTTTAGATGGCGCCAATTTCAAAACTTTGGCCGCCGTCTCAAGAGCGTATCCCCAGAAGGAAAGGGGTAGTTCGGTAAAACTCATCATGGATCGGACCATGTCCAACAAGGTCCGATTCCTCCTTTCAGACACACCATTAAGCTGCGGTGTTCCAGGAGGGGTCCACTGAGAGAGAATCCCATTCTCTTTTAGATAATCAGTAAACTCACCACTCAAATACTCTCCACCTCGGTCCGACCGAAGGGCTTTGATCTTTCGACCGGTTTGGTTCTCTACTTCAAGTCTGTATTCTTTAAACCTTCCAAAGGCTTCAGACTTGTACCTCATCAGGTAAACATAACCATACCGTGAGTGATCATCGGTAAAAGTTATGAAGTACGAGTACCCACCTCTAGCCTGAGTATTTAGTGGACCACAAACATCTGTATGGATCAAATCCAACAGACCACTGGCTAGCGTACTTTGTCCAACAAAGGGTTTCTTGGTCATCTTTCCCTTTTAGACAGGATTCGCAGGTCGGTAGGTTGTCCAAATCGTCTATTTCTAGACTCTTTGAGTCCACCAACCTTCTTATCCTATCTTTAGAGATATGACCTAACCTCGCATGCCATATATGTGCGTTATAATGATCATCACGTTTTCGTTTGTGTTCTGCAGTCATAATCCAATTAGACTGTTGAAGTATGTACAGACCGTTGACCAATGTACCAAGCAAATGAGAAATACCATCTTTGATAATGGAAAAACCGTTTTTATTGATGGTAAATTCATATCCCTCCTTATCAAGGACCGGGATGGAAACAATGTTTTTAATCATGCTAGGTACGTAGAAACAGTCGTTCAGTACAATCCTAACATGACTACTAATGGCTAACTCTAGTGATCCTACGGCCTCCGCAGCAACGGCCTTGCCATCGCCTAGCCTCAGGATAGTCTCATCCTTGGTTAGCCTTCTGCTTCTTTACAGTGCCTGCAAATCATTGCAGATGTGAGCACCACACCCGGTATCCAATACCCATGAAGCAGAATTAGTAATCATATTAACTTCAACCACAAACACACCTGGGTTGGAGAGGAGTTGTGGGCACTCCCTCTTCCAATGCCCTTTCCCTTGCAATGCATGCAGACATCATTTGCCTTGGACCGCTGAGAACCACGGGCCTTCCCTTTCCCTTTGCTTGGTCCAACCGGAGCAACAGGGACGCCTGGAGCGTGAGCAGGGGCCACAACCGTCTTCCCTTTGCCCTTCTTCCTCTTCCAGCGTCCGGCCCTCTTGCCATTCGCCTTGGAGGTTGAAGCCTCTCCTATCAACACCGCCGGCGCCGACTTGTGGGTCGTTGCCTCGTATTGGACCAGCATGTTGATCAACTCATGAATAGACTTCTCAAGTCCGTTCATGTTGTAGTTTACAACAAATGGGTCATAGGATGGAGGAAGCGACTGGAGGATCACGTCAATGTACGTGTCATTGTTAAGCCCAGCTTTAAGGTCCTCGAGTTTCTCCACTAGGGAGAGCATCTTGAACCCATGACTCTGTACAGACGCTCCTTCAGCGAGCTTGGTGCCAAAGAATGCTTTTGTGGCGGCATATCTAATATGCCTATCCGGAACCGCATAAACCTCGTTCATGCGGAGCATTATGGCGGAGACGTTGTCCAGCCTCTCATACTGCTTCTGGATGTCGTTAGACATCGAAGACAGTATGATACTGCGTACTTTCCGGTTGTCCTCACGCCATTTCTCGAACGTCAAACGTTCTTCAGGCGTGGACCCCTCCGGTAAGTTGCTCGGTGGCGGCTCGTCCAAGACGTAGCCTTGGTTCTCGAAACCGAGGACAATCCTCAGGTTTCTCAGCCAGTCCGAGTAGTTCGTTCCGTTGAATTTGTTAGTCTCAAGAATCATGGTTAACGGGTTCTTAGACATATCTACATTAATGAAAATGTAAAGCAGAAATTAGCAGATGATGGTAATATTATTGTTCAAGTTGAAGACTTGGTCTTTTAGTCTTTAACCCTCCCACTATTTATACGAAAGTCCGCCACTCTCAAGCGGAGTTTCGGGAAACCATTTCCTAGTGGGCTTGGGATCCACAAGCGTAATCTCCATGCTCCGCTTTTACGATTCACATGAAGAAGACCTTGTGGGAGATATCCAATATCATTCTCATCCAATGAGATTCCCAAGATATTTTTGCCTCACCTATTCACATGGTCCCGAGGACTCCAAGCGAACCATGTTACTCAGTGTTGGGCCCGACCCATCAACCAAATCATGCCTCAAACTGTCGCCCCCCACGACTCGTGAGACAGAGAGACAGCGAGCGCAGTCTTTTTGTTCACAACAATAGTGCAGCTTTCCCCTATTCCAAGTGTGCCACGACTCGTGAGACCACACTTGGATAGTGGTAGCTTCCTCACCACATTGCTGTGGATGGAAGGCTCGGACAGACCAAAATACCATTTTGATCCAAGTCCGTTCTGGGCCTAATATTTAATTTGGTCCAACCAAATGAGAGTTTGTGTATGACCGAGACCTCATCACATTATTGTGTTTTAGCATGCATAAATATCCAATATTTAAAGCGATAAATAAAAAACACCGCATGCATAAAACATAGCATACCCCTGTTAGGATGATCACAAGCCCAACCTATGCGACCCACTGAGCCCGCAGTGAGTCTATGGTCTGTCTAGGGTGGTCCTAAATTATTACAGTAGTAATATACCCAGTGTCATTCCAATGGGCCTTGTAGTGCTCTTGTTTCACGCCTTGATGCTCCTCCTTGGGGTCTCCGATTCCAATTGCTTGTTAAAATTGAAACCTCACCAATCCTATCTACTCTCATTACAACTGAAAGTAATACATCGGTAATAAAGAAAACAAGCCTTAACATCATGAGGCTGAAAATACTGGAGATGATAGTCCCAAAAACAAGAGGCACGCAGGCCCCACCCAACAGAAAATAAATAAACATTCATTCATCCATACACAAGGTCTAGGGCTTTGTGATCATCCCATGTTGATTCCATCAACTCACATATAACATAATTATTCCAAATAATCATGCAATAAAACCAATGGATATTCCAAATATCCAAGTGATGTCCAACATCACAAAAGCATAAACATATAAATAATATGCAAAATTCAAATTTCAAATTTAATGGACATTTTACACAATGCATCCAATGCATGTATTAATCCCAAATTAATTAAGCAAATTTAATTCAAGGAACAATCCAATTATCCCAAAATAAAAAATGCAAAATTAACATATTTTCAGAATATTGTGCAGAAAATATAGAAAATCGAATTTTCCGGAAAAAGTCGAAAAACGGCACAAAACGGCCCAGCCGTTGTGCTGGCCAGCCGCCCGCGCGCACAGGGCAGCGCGCGCTGGCCCTCGGCCAGCAGCGGCCGGCTGCGCACAGCACGCGCGCGCGCCTATGCGCAGCGTCCGCGCGCCCGCGCGCGTTGGCCGAAGCTCAGCGCGCCAGGCGCCCGCCTGCCCGCGGCCATTGTCGGCCCGACCAAAATTTTTTTTTTTTTTTTTGGTTTTTTTAAAACTGTTTCAGCACAATAACATTAATATTATTCTGAAAATAAGCATGCAATTTTAGATCCAATCTAACAAAATTAAGCATGCCAAAAGTCCATTAAATCCAAACAATTGAATCATCATATTATTCATATATTTATGTAATCTAACATGCCAATAAAGCCATTTAAAAGCAAGTAGATCATGCCAAACACATAGCTCTATGCCCCTTACATCGAACCGGGCTCTGATACCACTTGAAGGACAAGCGGATCCGCCCGGGAGCGCGAGCGGAAGCGAGGGAAAGCGAGAAATTGCGTAAATTTAAATAAAATTCAAAATACGCGAATCCCAAGGGGTGTACCCTTGGGTGCTCAACCAGGCGTTTGATGTAGGATGTGTAAATATTAAAACATATATTTTAAACACATAGGGCATAGATATACAAATGAAATCAATCAAAGCGTAATAAACCGTTACCTTTGATTGTTTAGCGTATGCTCCCGGCTACTAGCGTTGTTCCTTCTCCGGAATGCTCACGAAATCCAAACGTATGGATTCTCCAAAGGTGATCCACACCACACCGGAAGAAACACACGTTCTTCTTGCTAGAAAAGAACGGGTTTAGGAAGGAATCGGTTTTAAGAGAAGAACACTATGAATTAGTGTTCTCTTAAAATTACTTTTTTCTTCTTCTTGATTCAAAATCAAGTGAAGAACACAAGTGTAAGAGAGGGTGGGAGCACGAAATTTTGAGAGAGAGGAGAGGATTTTTGTCTTCTCTTTTTCCTAGAAAAAGATGAATAATGAATCACTTATGCTAGGTTTTGTATATTCTAATATATATACATAATTAATGTGATTATTGGAATGTGTCTAGGTTCATCCAAGGATGTCTAGATTCATTCCAATCAATCACCATCAATTCTTCAATCAAGCCTACCAAAATTTATGGTATGATCAAATCATACCAAAAGGGAAGAGCTTGATTGGAGTTGATTTGTCTCTTTCCAAAAGAGACAAGTCAACATACCACCTAGCATGAAACATGGCTGATTTTGCTTCCTCCAAGGGAGCATGTCGGCCATATTTAATTAAGGAAGAAGTCCAACTTCTTCCTATTTCAAATTAGGAATTATTTCTCCTCTCGGGTATAATTTAACGAACCGGGTTTTATCGTAATCCAATTACGACGAACCCAATATTAAATCCAATTTAATGTCCACTTAAATTATTCCCGTTGATCTTTTAATCCAATTAAAAGATCCAACGTCTCAACATCTCAACTTTCCATATTTAATCAAAAATCCAATTTACCGATTAAATGAAAGCCCGATACAATATCGGCCCGTCCATCCAATGAACTTTCCCTTAAGTAATCCAATTACTTATTTTATCCTTCGAGATTGACTCCAAGTCGATCTCTCAACCTCCTCGGTGATTTGTGTGTGACCCTTTAGGTTCACCCTCAGCTAGACTTGGGCCCGTGTCCCACAAGGGCCCGTTACCATGGGTGGCCGTCTAGCAACGGTCCATGGCACTAGAGACTAGGTGAATTGGCGTGAACATTTAGGCGCCGATTCCGTACGGGTACGATCCTTCCGTCTACCGTCTCCCGGCCTTAGTCTAGGGTATGGAATTAGGCGTCGGTTCCCATCCTTGACTAGGCATCTATGCTTAATACTCGAGACCACGCATGCTTCATTGTGTTGACACAGGAAACCATTCCCTGTTCGACCAACCACTGTGGCCACAGCTTCAAACAGCATGAACGTGTCTCTAAGTGCATAGGAGATACCTCTGTCACATACTGACAGGGGACGGATCCTCTTCTTGGAATCCACCGTCCTCGCTACACATTCTGACTGCACTGGACAAGGCTTATGATAATCATCTTACAGAATGATTATCTCTCGCCAGATCCAAGATACAGCCGTCCTGTGCACGCGACTGCCATGATCCCTCAAGTCTGAGGATTACTCCCGTACTATCGGAACCGGGGAAAACCAATCATACCGACCAAGCCTCCAAGGCTTCCATATGATGACCCCCGCGAGTCAGTCCAGTCGGCTCGACCCCAGTCGACCAACCCATCAAGATCGTGTAGGCGTCCCACGCCTGTCGCCGATGAAACACGACACTCATCCAATGAACACGACTCTTGACGCAAGTCTCAATAGGACTCTCGATGCCCTGTCTCGAGGTCCTCGACTTGGAACGTTTCAAACCCAACTCTTAATCAGTTGGTTTCATGACCACCATCCAATGCGTGGCCCAACTGCACGAGTTGTTATCCATGGTCTGTGGGCTTTGTTGCGATATAAGTTAAACACCATTTTAACAAATGTAAGATGAGCGCAACAAAGAAGGTACCATTGGTGACGAACACTCATCTTATTCATCACATAATAATATTACATTCACATCAAGTTGTCGGATAGGTTACAAATTGCCAAACCTATTGGCTTTCTGGTCACCTATTCCAACATACACTTCATCAACTAGCTGGGGGCTGAGGCTATAAATAGGCCTCTTACCCCCCCCCCCCCTGTCGTAAAAGGCAACACACGTTTGCAACACTTATATGTTCCAAGTACTAGTATTTTGAGCATTGTGCTACTACGTTATCATTCTACATTGCTTTATCTTACTCAATTTCTATTTTCCATAATTTCTTACTGACTTGAGCGTCGGAATACTAACGTTTTTTTTGCAGGTCCCCGTTTTAAGACTTGTGAAAAAGTAAGCCCAAATATCTCAAGTTGGACACAGCTCAAACGAGTAGCTTTTGCTCGCGTCAAGTGGCACCGTCGATGGGAAGTTTAGAGCTAAAACGTGAGATCGATGGAATCACCAAACAGTGGAATGGATAAGCAGAAAGCTGTTGATTTCTCTGCAAGAGATACCCATGCTTCGCAAATGATACTAGGAGCGCCTCTTGCCCCTGCCAATCACGTAGCTATGGGCTCCTCTGGCCCACTAAGCCTGCGGATCCAACCCGCAACAGCATCTCTTCGGAGACTTCCTTGAGAGGTTGTCCTCAGGATTACTGAAAACCATGCAACAGATGATTTCTGTGGTTGTAAGGGCGCAAATGGCATCTACCCTAGGCGTCTATGGCAGCCCCTTCGCAGCATAGGCTTCTGGCACCACTGAAGGGGAGCGAAAGAATCGGTACGGCCCATCTCCACCCCACCTTCCCCCACCCCACCAGCGCCGCCTCGCCACCGCCGTTGTTCTCCTCCTCCCCCGCATGCGGCCCCCTCTCCCTTCTCAAGCTGGCTGCCCCTCCCCCTTCCCTCGCGTTGCCGTCGCCGCCGCCTCCCGATTCCCTCGCGTTGCTTCCGCCTCCAGATCCACCTCCTCCCTCCTTGACCGCGTCATCCTCCACCTCCAACCAGATCCGCCTCCTCCCTCCCCTTCCACTTCCGCCGCCGCCTCCTCCTCCGCCCAGATCCACTCCTCTCCCCGCCGGCATCCCCCCGCTCTCTCTCTCTCTATATATATATAAATACATGTATATAAATATATCATATTATAAAAGTATAAATATTTATATGTAAATTTAATTATATATAATATATAATTTTAATTAAATTTTTAAATATATATATATATATAAATTTTTAAGTTTTAAATATATATATATAAATATATTAAATTTTAAAATATATTTTTATAATGTTGACAAGATCTAAACCATCCATTTTAAGAGATGAGATCTGACGGTATATAAATAAGGGTAATATTGCCATTTCATAATTATAAAATTAAAAAAATATTAAAAAATGCGTGTGTGGTGCACCTAACGCGTGGAGGGGGTGTTTTGCCCTATTTTGAAGATCACAAGGGGATTTTTTGCTGGTTTTTTTTTTCACAGGGGTTTTTTTTAAATATTTCTAAAAATATAGGGGGTAAATTGCACTTTTACCCCTTTAAATTCCATTTAATTTATCTTTGCAATTTTATTATGCAATCCTTCGTGTGCTTCCGTTATTCGCGCTTCTCTTCCAGGCCGATTCGCTCGCGTTTCAGTGGTATCAGAGCCTGGTTCGGTCTATAGGCCTAGAATTCTATGTTCTATATGTGTTTAAGCATGATCAACGTGTTTTAATTTACGTTTGAAGCATGTTTAACGTAGATCTTGATTGGCGTTTAATTTTGCATGGAATTTTGGATCTTGGATTTCTTGAATATGTGTGTACATGTTCTTGGGTTAGATTTGTCTTGTGGTTTCAAAAAATTGCATGAAAAAGTTCAAAAATGGTGAAAAACGGTGAACCGACAGCACCAGCACGTTGGCCGAGTGCCCAGCGCGCACGAATAGCGCCCGCTCGCGTCTGGCCGGGCTGGCGGTGCCGTTTTCCGTTTTCTCCCGATTATTGGCTCGTTTTTCAAAACTGTTTTTCCTAAATTATTTTTATGACATATTCTGTATTTTCTTGAACCCGTTGACCTGGGCTATTTATTTTTTGAGATTTGGAATTTCCTAAAATAAATATTGCTTTGTTGATGAGGAAAGGGTTTCCTAACAAGATTTAATTCTTCGAATGGTTGCACCAATGATCAAAATTCAAGTGTAAAGTTTTGCATAAACTTCTGCATTTTATGATGTTGGGCATCATGGTTATTTTATAGCATGAGAATGTGTAGATTTTGGTATGTATTAATATTGCACAAATATTGGATTTTGGAATTCTTGAATATATGGGTATATTCTTGAATTGATGGTTTTTGTGCTCAAGAAAACTAGGTGGCAAGAAAACATTAAACCTTGAAAAATGGTGAGGGCCGACAAGGAGGCCGCGCAGCAAGCAGCAGGAAAAAGGCGTGCGCATGCGGGCGAGGGCCCGTGCGCGGAGGCGTGCGCGCGTCCTGTGCAGGCTGCGCGCCTGGTCGGCCGTGCTGGACTGTTTTTCAATTTTTCGTTGTTTCATGCGTTTTCAGAAAATCTGATTTTTCTATATTATTCTGGGAATTTTTCTGAACTAATTAACCTGGGGCATTTTAATTTTGGTTGAGATTTTATATTTCCTAGAATTAATATTGCCATGTTAATTATGAAAAAGGATTTTCAACAAAAATCATTGTGCATAGGTTGCACCATTATCCAATGTTTGGTGTGAATATTTCGCATGTAACTTCTGCACTTATTTTATGGCATGGGATATCATATATGTTTGTGAAAGAATCAGTACGGCTCGGGAACGCGACGGAAGCATAAAATAAAAGAAATTAAAAACAATTTCAAAGGGGTGTTCCCTTTGAATTCCCGGGCGTTCGGTGTATTCAAAAGCATCATAACATACAGAAAAATATGCATGAACATGTGGCTAGAGGAGGAAACAAAAAGGTACAATAATTTAAATAGTAACATTACCTTTTCATTTCACATGTAGAACGGCAACAAGCTTTCAATCCCTTTTCGTTCCTTTTTAGTTCACCTTAGGATTCAAGTTAGAACCCCTCTAAAGATGATCCACACCACACTAGGAAAGTAAATCTAGATCTACTGCTAGGTAGAAGCTAGATCAAGGAAGAAACGAAATATGTATTACACTATTGATTAGTGTATACGTATTTCTCATGTTCTCATCTTGAATCCAATTCAAAAGAGAACTCGAAAATGGAGAAAAAATGCAGGAAAATTCATGGCTTGTGTGAGGAGAGTTAAAGTTAGGGAGTTGAAAAGTGTATACATGTGTTGTGTAGTTGTAGGTAGTTTCCAAAACCACCTACACACTAATGCACAACTTGTGCTCAACCTCCAACCATATTAGCACAATATGTGGACCACCTAGCCATCATGGCAAGCCACATCATTGCTTACATGGAGGACTTTCAACTCCTCTTAAACGTGCATCAAACCTTTGAGTTTTGATTTCAAGTCATGGACCGGTTTTGACCGATCTTGATTTAATCAAATTAAATCAAGTTATCCATGGGTTTTAAATTAATCCAATTAATTTTAAACCTTATTGAAATCCAAAAGTTCATTTAATCCAATTAAATAAACATAAGCTCAAACACTAATTAATTGATCCAATCAATTTATTAAACGAAACCCAATAAATTAATCAAATCAATTTAAATGTATTAAGCCCAAAATTAATTAATCCAATTAATTAATTCTTGGGCCATCCATCCAATGAATTTTCCCAATAAATGATCCAATCATTTATATTCTTCTTGAATTAATTTAATCCAATTAAATTAATTCACTTCTTCCAAAATTAATTCCAAATTAATTCCACTACTTCCATAGTGATTTGTGTGACTTTTTAGGTTCACCCTCAGCTAGACTTGGACTTGTGTCCAACACAATTGATTAATTAAATCCAATTTAATTAATTATTTCTGATTAACCATTAATCAGAAATGCCCGTTACCATGGGTGGCCGTCTAGCAACGGTCCATGGCACTAGAGACTAGGTGAATGTTAGCGTGAACATTTAGGCTCCGAATTCCATACAGGTACAATCCTTCCGTCGACCATCTCCCGGCCTTAGTCTAGGGCATGGAATTGGGTGTCGGTTCCCATCCTGGACCAGGCAACTATGCTACAAACTCGAGACGCGTTTACTCTATTGATCGACCTAGGGAACCATTCCCTACTCGACCAATCGCTATGGTCATAGACTTAATGAGTCGAAACAATCTCAGAGCGCATAGGAGACATAACTGTCAAATACTGACAGGGGACAGATTCTCTATTGGAATCCACCGTCCTCACTACATACTCCAATTGCACTGGACAAGGCTTATAATGACCATATCAAAGACACGGTCACCTCTCGCCAGATCCAAGATACAACCTTCATATGCATGCGACTGCCATGATTCGTCAAGTCCGAGGACTAATCCCATACTATCGGAATCGGGAATTCCAGTCATACCGATCAAGCCTCCAAGGCTTTCATATGAGGATTCCCGCGAGTCAGTTCAGTCAGTCGACTACCTTGCCAACTAACCCACTAAAATTGCATAGACGACCTATGTTTGGCACCGATGAAACTCGACACTCACCCAGTGAATGCAATACTTAGTGCAAGTCTCTATAGGGTACTCGAGTCCCAATCTCGAGGTCCTCGACTTGGAATGCTTCAGACCGACCCTCAAGGAGTTGGTTTCATAGCCGCCAACCTATGCGCAACTCAACTCAATGGGT
Source organism: Sesamum alatum (assembly GCA_034509735.1). Lineage (NCBI taxonomy): Eukaryota > Viridiplantae > Streptophyta > Magnoliopsida > Lamiales > Pedaliaceae > Sesamum > Sesamum alatum. The sequence goes on along the minus strand of JACGWO010000002.1, from coordinate 23,240,080 downwards.
TTAACTAATCAGTCTGTGGGCATTTATTGTGGCATTGGAACGACATTCAATGTAAGTAGTAAGCACAACAAACACATTTTGCCAGTGATGAATACTTACTTTATCCATCAGTATAATATTACTTTGATAAAGATCGACGAATAGTTCCCAGAACAGCCAATCTAATTGACTTTCTGGTCACCTATTCTAACAATTTGAATAGCATGGTTTACATTATATGTGTATTTATGCTATTTGCGTTAATTGGATTGACAAAGAATGATCACAAAGCCCCTAAACTGCATGTATGGTTTTATTTTATGTTGGGCCTGTGTGCCTCATTTAATTTCCTCTCTCTCTCTCTCTCTCTCTCTCTTATGGTTGCTTGGAATAATAAGGCTTTCTCTCTCCCTCCTAAAGTACTCCCCCAACTGCTGATTGGGGTTTCTTATTTTATGATGTAATGAGAGTAGATTAGGTGTGAGGTTTTATTTTTGTAAATAAAAGCTACAAGAGAAGACAAGTCCAAGGCGTAGGATGCCCATGGAGGAGGCCATCGGGTGGCCTACGGAGGATCCATGTATAAGAGGCCCGGTGTAGGCCCACGATGGAGAGCCCAAGGAGATGAAGAGGACTTACAAGGCCCATTGTATGTAATGGGTTATTAAAATCTTGTAATAGCATATGACCTACCCTTAGATTGACCATAGATCCACTGCGGGCTCAGTGGGTCGCATAGGTTTGGGCTTGTAATCATCCTACAGGGGCGTGCTAGGTTTTATTTTGCATGCGATGTGTTTTATATGATTTAAGTATTCTATTTGCCTTATGTTTGTTTACATTCAGTCTTAGAATATTTCTACTATGACGCATGCAAAACACTTAGTATGTGATGAGGTCTCGTTCCATTAAAACTCTCAACTTGATTGGACCAAGCTAATATATTAGACCCCTAATGAATGGAGTAGAACCTAAGTGGTTCGTCCAAGCCTTCCAATCCATGACAAAGTGAGGAAGCTGGCTTCAGTCAATTGCGTGGTCTCATGAGTCGTGGTACGTCTCTTGTCTTGAAAATAAGCTGCACTTGGTTGTGAACAAAGTGAATACACTCCTATTACCTGTCTCACGAGTCGTGGGGGTAGCAGTGAGTGCTATGATTCGGTTGATTGGGTCGGGTTTAACGCCTGAATAACGTGATTTGCTTGGAGTCCTCGGGATCACGTAAAAGGGTGAGGCAAGATATCTTGGGAATCTCATTAGACGTGAATGGTATGAAATACCTCCTACGAGTTGTTTTTCATGCGAATCGTAAAAGCGGGGGTATGAAAAATATCGTTGTGGATCCCAAGCCCACTAGGAAAGGATTTTCCGAAAATAATGTTTGAGAGTGCCGTGTTTTCGTAGAAATAGTGGGAGAGGTTAAGGACTAAAAACCGAGTCTTAACTTAAATTTAATATTATTTCATTCTTCTTATTATCTTCTGCTTCATATATCGTGAATGTCTAAGTATCCAAAAAATGCATTACTAAGAGGCCTATTAAATAGAACCAACTACACAAATTGACTGTGAAATCTTAAGATGGTCTTAGATTTTCAGAACCTTAACTGACATGCCGGATGAGGACGTTCCTCAACCCTTGCCGGAGGGGTCGACAACTAAGGCAACGCTTGGAATTCCAAAAGTTGAAGGACGACCACCGGCAAGTAGGATATAATGATGTTGGCTGAACTATGCTTTGTTTGCATATGTCTATACGATCCCGGACCAGCTTGTAGGATATAATGCAATGAAGGCATTTGTGAAGCTAAGATGACGGAAGGGACTTCTGTACAAAGAACATGGAGTGATGATGCAATCCCTAGTGGAGAAGCTCAAAAGACCTACACGTCGGTCTTGAAATAGAGACGTACATTGACGTGATCCTTCAGCCTCTTCCTTCCTCCTACGAACCATTTATTATCAACATGAATGAGCTTTAAAAAGATCTTCATAGGTTGGTAATTATGTTGGTCTAGTACGAGGCAATGATTGCAAAATCTGTGTTGTCGGTACAAGTAGGAGAGGCTTCAATCTCTACAGCGAAAGGCAAGGGTGCCATACGCCAAAAGAGGAAGAAGGCTAAGATGACTATTAAGCCTTCGAGTGGTGCTCCTTTTATACCACAAGGTGGTGGTAAAGGAAAGAGCAAAAAGGTTCAGCATTCAAGTTCATAGATTCCTAAGAACGTATGCATTCATTGCCGTAAATAGGGCCATTGGTTGAGGGAGTGTCTTAAAATCTTCCTCAATGAAGGTGAAATTTGATATTAAGTATTGACATGATCACCTTATTCCGTTTGGTATTTGATACGTCTCTTGTCACAATTCTACGGGTGGTTTGCAGAAAGTGATAACAATTAGAAAGCCAAGAACAGTTCTAGAAACCCCCCAATGGCAAGGCCATTTGCTGAAAAGGACTAGAAACTTGTTAGGCCTATAATCGTGATCATGTTAGGATAGTTTATTGGAATTGCGTAAACCTAGCATGATCAAAAGTATGTCTCTTTGTTGGACAAAGATTTTATTTCATACATATTTGATCAACAAAATTATTGAATATTGATTCATGTTTGCTAGTGTTTACACGTAAATTCTTAGAACACCATCCCATAAAAAGATTTATGAATACTCAAAATTCAAATGATCTAAATGGATTAATCAAGACCAATTTACAGATTTGGCATCCGCAACAGCTAGGACGTTCCCTCTTATTAAGGATAAGTAAATTGGAAGGTTCGATGAATCTAGAAATAGACGATTGAAATCGACTAAATTTATAAGTCTTCTCTGAAGAAGAAAGTCCGAAAGCTCTTTGTTGGACAAAGTAGGCTTGCCAAATAGTCTATTGGAAGGGATCTAGTAAGATAACTGTAGGTTACTGAATACACAAGACCATGGGGGGTTCAAAAGTCTAAAGGTCCCATAGGAGGTTTGGGAATTAGACTTGAGGTGGTGAACCATAAATGGTCGCAAAATTAAACCTATTTTGATAGGATCGAAAAGGCCGTGTATTTAGTGGGAGCTCTTGAGCATCATTGAGGATGGTTTCCTGTAAAGGCCAAGTATGATGGTCTGATGAAGGGAACGATCGAGCCTCGTTGGACGGAGGTTGATCGAAGTTTCACCAAATTACCTTAGCCCGTATAGACATGGACTTGAAGATTGCCAACGAGAGGAACGTGGCATTTTGCTAGGAGTCACGCACAAAGTGCCATGATTTGGCAAGCCTATGTCCCGACAAAGTCCTTGAGCATTTAGGAGGATCCTACATACGTCAAGGGACAAGTGGAAGACAAATTAGACTCGGTGTTTGATTTGTACAGGTTTACGGCAGAATAATTTTAGATCAATTATGCAACGGGGTTGGCTCGCGCATATGATAGCGACCATGAAATCAACCTCTATGGTTTGATCTAAAATATTCCAAGTCGATGAATCGGTCGAGACAGAGCATCAACCATTCCTTAAAGACTTGCACTAAATGACGCGTTCATATGATGAATGTCGAGTTTCATAGAAAGAGGCGTATGACGTCTGCGCACTTTAGTGGGTACTTGATAAAGAGTTATCAAGTTCACTGAATTGACTCGCAGGAGTTGTCATATGGAACCCCTATATGGCATGATCGGTATGACTAGAACTCCTAGGCTACGATAGTGCACTAACTAGTCCTTAGACTTGAGGTTCCATAGTAACCTTGTGCATAGGATGGCTATGACTTGATCATGTCCAATGTTGTCTCAGGTTTCATCCTGGATCACTGTATGGTCATGTTTCAGACATAGTTGAAGCATGCATCGAGGTTGGTGAGTTCCAAGATAGAATCTGTTACTTATCATGAGATGATAATGAACCTCCTATTTTCTCAACATTATGCGTTCCTCGAAGCCCATGGCCATGGCTGTTGATCAAATAGGAGAAAGGGTTTTTTCCTATATTGATAAAATTTTGAAGCATAACTTGAAGAGTTGATACATAGACATCAAAGTCGATAATGGGAACCAATAACTAATTCCGTGCCCTAGACTTTGATCAGGAGGTTAATAGCGGAGGAACTGTATCTGCATGGTACGCGTAGCTCACAGGTTCAGGCAATAATTCACCTGTTCTCTAGTGCCATGGACCATTGCTAGATAATTGTGTTATACCCTCCAATTAAGGAGTTAATTGTGTTAGAATAGGTGATCCATAAGCCAATAGGTTTGGCGATTTGTAACCTATTATACAACTCGATGTAAATGTAATATTATTATGTGATGAATAAAATGAGTATTCGTCACTTCTGGTGCTTACTTTGTTGCGCTCATTTCATATTTGTTAAACCGTGTTTAACTTATATCGCAACAAAGCCCACAGACCATGGATAACAACTCGTGTAGTTGGGCCACGCATTGGATGGTGGTCATGAAACCAACTGATTAAGAGTTGGGTTTGAAACGTTCCAAGTCGAGGACCTCGAGACAGGACATCGAGAGTCCTATTGAGACTTGCGTCAAGAGTCATGTTTATTGGATGAGTGCCGTGTTTCATCGGCGACAGGCGTGGGATGCCTACACGATCTTGATAGGTTGGTCGATTGGGGTTGAGCCGACTGGACTGACTCGAGGGATCATCATATGGAAGCCTTGGAGGCTTGGTCAGTATGATTGGATTTCCCCGGTTCCGATAGTACGGGAGTAATCCTCAGACTTGAGGAATCATGGCAGCCGCGTGCACAGGACGGCTGTATCTTGGATCTGGCGAGAGGTGATCATTCTGTAAGATGATCATCATAAGCCTAGTCCAGTGCAGTCGGAATGTGTCGCGAGGACGGTGGATTCCAAGAAGAGGATCCGTCCCTTGCCAGTATGTGACAGAGGTATCTCCTATGCACTCGGAGACACGTTCATGCTGTTTAAAGCTGTGGCCACAGTGGTTGGTCGAATAGGGAATGGTTTCCTGTGTCGACGCAATGAAGCATAGGTGGTCCGAGTATTAAGCATAGATGCCTAGTCAAGGATGGGAACTGACACCCAATTCCATACCCTAGACTAAGGCCGGGAGACGGTAGATGGAAGAGTCGTACCAGTACGGAATCGGCGCTTAAATGTTCACGCCAATTCACCTAGTCTCTAGTGCCATGGACCATTGCTAGACGGCCACTCATGGTAACGGGCCCTTGTGGGACACGGGCCCAAGTCTAGCTGAGGGTGAACCTAAAGGGTCACACACAAATCACCGAGGAGGTTGAGAGATCGATTTGGAGTCAATCTCGAAGGATAAATAAGTAATTGGATTACTTAAAGGAAAGTCCATTGGATGGACGGGCCGATATTGTATCGGGCTTTTCGTTTAATTGGTAAATTGGATTTTCGGTTAAATATGGAAAGTTGAGACGTTGGATCTTTTAATTGGATTAAAAGATCAACGGGAATAATTTAAATGGACATTAAATTGGATTTAATGTTGGGTTCATCGTAATTGGATTATGATAAAACCCGGTCCATTAAATTTTACCCGAAAGGAGAAATAATTCCTATTTTGGAATAGGAAGAAGTTGGACTTCTTCCCTTAATTAAACATGGGCGAGATGCTCCCTTGGAGGAAGCAAAATCAGCCATGTTTCATGCTAGGTGGTATGTTGACTTATCTCTTTTGGAAAGAGACAAATCAACTCCAATCAAGCTCTTCCCTTTTGGTATGATTTGATCATACCATAAAATTTTGGTAGGATTGAATGAAGAATTGATGGTGATTGATTGGAATGAATCTAGACATCCTTGTATGAACCTAGACACATTCCAATAATCACATTAATTATGTATATATATTAGAATATACTACACCAAGCATATGTGATTCATTATTCATCTTTTTGTAGGAAAAGGAAGAAGATAAAATCGGATCTCCTCTCCCTCTCTAACTCTCGGTTTTCTTCCCCCCCCTTTTTTCACTTGTGTTCTTCACTTGGTTTTGAATCAAGAAGAAGAACAAAGCAAGTTTAAGAGAGTACTAATTCATAGTGTTCTTCTCTTAAACCGATTCCTTCTTAAAACCGTTCTTTTCTAGCAAGAAGAACGTGCGTTTCTTCCGGTGTGGTGTGGATCACCTTTGGAGAATCCATACGTTTGGATTTCCTGAGCATTCCAGAGAAGGAACAACGCAAGTAGCCGGGAGCACATGCTATACAATCAAAGGTAACAGTTTTATTACGCTTTTGATTGAATTAATATATATATATATATCTATGCCCTATGTGTTTAATATACATATCTAATATTTACACATCCTACATCGAACGCCCGGTTGAGCACCCAAGGGTACACCCCTTGGGATTTGTTTATTTAAATTAGATTTAAATTTACGCACCATTTCTCACTTTCTCGCTTCTGCTCGCGCTCCCGGGCGGATCCACTTGTCCTTCAAGTTGTATCAGAGCCTGGTTCGATGTAAGGGCATAGATCTATGTGCCTGGCATGATCTACTTGCTCTTATGGCTTTATTGGCATGTTAGATTATATAAATGTATGAATAATATGATGATTCAAGTTTTTGAATTTGATGGACTTTTGGCATGCTTATTTTTTATTAGATTGGATATAAAATTGCATGTTTATTTTCAGAAATAATTGTTACCGTTTTTGTGCTGGAACAGATGTTGAAACAAAAACATGAAAAAAAAAATTTGGGATCGGACGGCAGCGGCCGTGCGTAGGCGGGTGCCTGCGCGCGCGCCATGCGCGCGGATGCTGTGCACAGGCGCGCGGGCTGTGCGCAGACGGCCGCTGCCGGCACAGAGTGCACGCGCGCATGGCGCGCAGGCTTGCTGCCTGCGCGGGTGGCCGGCAGGCACAACGACTGGGCCGTTTTGTGCCGTTTTTCGATGTTTTCCAGAAAATTTGATTTTCTGTATTTTCTACACAATCTGAAAATATGTTAATTTTGCATATTTGATTTTGGAATAATTGGATTATTCCTTAGATTAAATTTGCTTAATTAATTTGGGATAATACATGCATTGGATGCATTGTTTAAAATGTCCATTAAATTTGAAATTTGAATTTTGCATATTATTTGTATGTTTATGCTTTTGTGATGTTGGACATCACTTGGGTATTTAAAATATCCATTGGTTTTTTATAAATGATTATTTGGAATAATTGTGTTATGTGAGTTGATGGAATCAACATGGGATGATCACAAGAGCCCTAGACCTTATGTATGGATGAATGTATGATCATTTATTTTCTGTTGGGTGGGGCCTGCATGCCTCTTGTTTTTTGGGACTATCATCTCCCGTATTTTCAGCCTCATAATGTTAAAGCTTGTTTTTATTGTTACCAATGTATTACTTTCAGTTGTAATGAGAGTAGATAGGATTGGTGAGGTTTTAATTTTAACAAGCATTTGGAGTCGGAGACCCCAAGGAGGAGCATCAAGGCGTTAAACAAGAAGCACTACAAGGCCCATTGGAATGACAATGGGTATATTATTATTGTAATAATATAGGACCACCCTAGACAGACCCTAGACTCACTACGAGCTCAGTGGGTCGCATAGGTTGGGCTTGTGATCATCCTAACAGGGGTATGCTATGTTTTCAGCATGCGGCGTATTTATTTGTCACTTTAATATTGGATATTTATGCATGCTAAAACACAATAATGTGATGAGGTCTCGGTCACACACAAACTCTCATTTGGTTGGACCAAATTAAATATTGGGCCCATAATGGACTTGGATTAAAATGGTATTTTGATCTGTCCAAGCCTTCCATCCACAGCAATGTGGTGAGGAAGATACCACTACCCAAGTGTGGTCTCACGAGTCGTGGCACACTTGGACTAGGGGAAAGTTGCACCATTGTTGTGAACAAAAAGACTGCACACGCTGTTTCCCTGTCTCACGAGTCGTGGGGGGCGACAGTTTAAGGCATGATTTGGTTGATAGGTCGGGCCCAACACTGAGTAACATGGTTCGCTTGGAGTCCTCGGAACCATGTGAATAGGTGAGGCAAAATATCTTGGGAATCTCATTAGATGAGAATGATATTGGATATCTCCCACGAGGTCTTCTTCATGTGAATCGTAAAAGTGGGGCATGGAGATTACGCTTGTGGATCCCAAGCCCACTAGGAAATGGTTTTCCGAAACTCCGCTTGAGAGTGGCGGACTTTCGTATAAATAGTGGGAGGGTTAAAGACTAAAAAGACCAAGTCTTGAACTTGAAAAATAATATTACCATCATCTGCTAATTTTTGCTTTACATTTTCATTAATGTAGATATGTCTAAGAACCCATTAACCATGATACTCGAGACTTACAAATTCAACAGAACGAACTACTCGGACTGGCTGAGAAACCTGAGGATTGTCCTCGGTTTCGAGAACTAAGGCTACGTCTTGGACGAGCCGCCACCGAGCAACTTACCGGAGGGGTCCACGCCTGAAGAACGTCTGACGTTCGAGAAATGGCATGAGGACAATCGGAAAGTACGTAGTATCATACTGGCTTCGATGTCTAACGACATCCAGAAGCAGTATGAGAGGCTGGACAACGTCTCCACCATAATGCTCTGCATGAACGAGGTTTATGCGGTTCCGAATAGGCATATTAGATATGCCGCCACAAAAGCATTCTTTGGCACCAAGCTTGCTGAAAGAGCGTCTGTACAAAGTCATGTGGTCAAGATGCTCTCCCTAGTGGAGAAAACTCGAGGACCTTAAAGCTGGGCTTAACAATGACACGTACATTGACATGATCCTCCAGTCGGTTCCTCCATCCTATGACCCGTTTGTTGTAAACTACAACATGAACGGACTTGAGAAGTCTATTCATGAGTTGATCAACATGCTGGTCTAATACCAGGCAACGACCCACAAGTCGGCGCCGGTGGTATTGATAGGAGAGGCTTCGACCTCCAAGGCGAATGGCAAGAGGGCCGGACGCTGGAAGAGGAAAAAGGGCAAAGGGAAGACGGTTGCGGCCCCTGCTCGCGCTCCGGGCGTCCCTGTTGCTCCGGTTGGACCGAGCAAAGGGAAAGGGAAGGCCCATGGTTCTCAGTGGTCCAAGGAAAATAATGTCTGCATTGGAAAAGGGAGTGCCCACAACTCCTCTCCAATCCAGGTATGTTTGTGTTCAACGGTATAATTGGATTATGACCGCGAAACACAAACGAAAATAGAATAATCATGATAACACACAGATATGGCATGCGAAGTTAGGTCATATCTCTAATGATAGGATAAGAAGGTTGGTGGACTCAAAGAGTCTAGAAATAGACGATTTGGACAACCTACCAACCTGCGAATCCTGTCTGAAGGGAAAGATGACTAAGAAACCCTTTGTTGGACAGAGCACGCTAGCCAGTGGTGTGTTGGATTTGATCCATACGGATGTCTGTAGCCTACTAAATACTCAAGCTAGAGGTGGGTACTCGTACTTCATAACCTTTACCGATAATCACTCATGGTATGGTTATGTTTACCTAATGAGGTACAAGTCTGAAGCCTTTGGAAGGTTTAAGGAATACAGACTTGAAGTAGAGAACCAAATCGGTCGAAAGATCAAAGCCCTTTGGTCGGACCGAGGTGGAGAGTATTTAAGTGGTGAGTTTACTGATTATCTAAAAGAGAATGGGATTCTCTCTCAGTGGACCCCTCCCTTGAACACCACAACTTAATGGTGTGTCTAAAAGGAGGAATCGGACCTTGTTGGACATGGTCCGATCCATGATGAGTTTTACCGAACTCCCCCTTTCCTTCTGGGAATACGCTCTTGAAACGGCAGCCAAAGTTTTGAACATGGCGCCATCTAAGAAGGTATCCCAGACGCCATATGAGATATGGCATGGCAAGCCTGCCTCCCACAAATACTTGAAAGTGTGGTTGCCCCGCATATGTCAAGAGATTAGTGGGAGATAAACTGGACTCAAGGTCTAGTTTATGCAGGTTCATCGGCTATCCGAAAGAAACTGAGGGGTATTATTTCTATGATCCCTCCGAGCAAAAGGTTTTTTTCTCGCGAAACGCAGTGTTCTTGGTAAAGGGTTTTCCATCAGATAGTCGACGTGATGAGGTGCTCCTTGAGCAATCAAGTGAGGCACCCCATGAGGCAGCAGTGATATCTGAGCCAGTAGTTCCCACTGATATTGTTCTAGTCCTCCGTACGTCAGCCAGAGTATCCCATGCACCTGATAGGTATGGATTTCTGGGCCTGACCGGTCAGTTGGATAATGATCCAAAGACATACGGAGAAGCAATGTCAGACATCGATTGGGATAAGTGGTTGGAGGCCATGAAATCTGAGATGGACTCGATGGGTACAAACTAGGTTTGGACCCTAGACCCACCCAAAGGGGTAAAACGCATAGGGTATAAATGGGTCTACAAATGTTAGCTTGGAGCTGACGGGGAGGTTACAACCTTCAAAGCCAGGCTTGTGGCGAAAGATTATACTCAACGACCCGGGGTAGATTTTGAGGAAACCTACTCGCCCGTAGCAATGGCCAAGTCCATTCGGATACTACTTGCCATAGAAGTTTGGTATGACTATGAAATATGGCAGATGGACGTGAAAACGGCCTTCCTCAACGGTTTCGTAGAGGAAGATATCTATATGGATCAGTCGAAAGGTTTCACAACTGTTGGAGAAGAGCAGAAGGTCTGCCGTCTCCAAAGGTCCATCTATGGCCTCAAACAAGCTTCCCAAAGCTGGAACATACATTTTGATGAAGTCATACGGGGATATGATTTCATCAAGAATGAGTCCGATCCTTGTGTATACAAGAAGATCAGTGGGAGCTCAGTTACGTTTCTAGTGCTTTACGTGGATAACATCTTACTCATTGGGAATTATGCTAAGATGTTGGGTACCACTAAAGCTTGGTTGTCAACGCAATTCTCCATGAAGGATATGGGCGAGGCATCCTACATCCTTGGCATCAAGATCTACAGGGATAGATCTAGAAGGATGTTAGGAATGGCCCAGTCCTCGTATATTGAGAAAGTCTTGAAGAGATTCAAGATGGAGAACTCAAAACGAGGATTCCTTCCTATGAGGTATGGAATTAAGTTATCCAAGAAGCATTCTCCTAAGACTGATGAGGAACTTAAACGGATGTTGGACATCCCCTATGCTTCAGCCGTAGGCAGCATACAGTATGTTGTTCAGTGCACTAGACCTGATGTGGCTTTTCGCTTTGAGTGTAACTAGTAGATATCAGTCGTGTGCCGGGGAGGCACACTGGAATGCAGTCAAGACTATCCTGAAGTACCTGAAAAGGACTAAGGACATGCTCTTGATCTACGACAGTGGAGAGTTGATACTGGAAGACTATAGCAACGCTAGCTTCCAGTCGGATGACGATGATGCCAAGTCTCAGTATGGTTTTGTGTTTAGACTAAATGGTGGCGTGGTTACTTGGAAGGGTTCCAAGAAGGCTACCACGGCGGACTCCACCATAGAGTTCTGAATGCATAGCGGATTTGGAAGCTGCTAAGGAGTGGTTTGGTTGATGAGCTACATCCAAGGGTTGGATGTAGTACCTAGCATTGCTAAGCCTGTAATTATCTTTTATGATAACAATGGGGCGATAGCGCTAGCAAAGGAATCAAGATCTCATCACGATCCAAGTATATTCTTAGACGCTACCATCTCCTTAGAGAGATGGATAACAGGAGTGACGTACGGTTGGACCGAGTCAGCTCCGCAGAAAACAAAGCAGATCCACTTGCTAAGCATATGTCGCAAGTTGCCCATACTCACCATTTGGATAAGATGGGTTTGAGGTCAATGGGTGATTGGCTTTAGGTCAAGTGGGAGATTGTTAGAATAGGTGACCAGAATAGGTTTTGGCGATTTGTAACCTATTATACAACTCGATGTAAATGTAATATTATTATGTGATGAATAAAATGAGTATTCGTCACTTCTGGTGCTTACTTTGTTGCGTTCATTTCACATTTGTTAAAATGGTATTTAACTTATATCGCAACAAAGCCCACAGACCATGGATAACAATTCGTTTAGTTGGGCCACGCATTGGATGGTGGTCATGAAACCAACTGATTAAGAGTTGGGTGTGAAACGTTCCAAGTCGAGGACCTTGAGACAGGGCATCGAGAGTCCTATTGAGACTTGCGTCAAGAGTCGTGTTCATTGCATGAGTGTCGTATTTCATCGGCGTTAGGCGTGGGATGCCTACACGATCTTGATTGGTTGGTCGACTGGGGTTGAGCCGACTGGACTGACTTGCGGGATCATCATATGGAGGCTTGGTCGGTATGATTGGATTTTCCCAGTTCCGATAGTACGGGAGTAATCCTCAGACTTGAGGAATCATGGCAGTCGCGTGCACAGGACGGCTGTATCTTGGATCTGGCGAGAGGTGATCATTCTGTAAGATGATCATCATAAGCCTTGTCCAGTGTCGTCGGAATGTGTAGCGAGGACGGTGGATTCCAAGAAGAGGATCCGTCCCCTGTCAGTATGTGACAGAGGTATCTCCTATGCACTCGGAGACACGTTCATGCTGTTTAAAGCTGTGGCCACAGTGGTTGGTCGAACAAGGAATGGTTTCCTGTGTCGATGCAATAAAGCATACGTGGTCTCGAGTATTAAGCATAGATGCCTAGTCAAGGATGGGAACCGACGCCCAATTCCATACCCTAGACTAAGGCCGGGAGACGGTAGACGGAAGGATCATATCCGTACGGAATCGCCGCCTAAATGTTCACGCCAATTCACCTAGTCTCTAGTGCCATGGACCGTTGCTAGACTGCCACCCATGGTAACGGGTCCTTGTGGGACACGGGCCCAAGTCTAGCTGAGGGTGAACCTAAAGGGTCACACACAAATCACCGAGGAGGTTGAGAGATCGACTTGGAGTAAATATCGAGGGATAAATAAGTAATTGGATTACTTAAGGGAAAGTACATTGGATGGACGGGCCGATATTGTATCGGGCCTTCGTTTAATTGGTAAATTGGATTTTCGATTAAATATGAAAAGTTGAGACGTTGGATCTTTCAATTGGGTTAAAAGATCAACGAGAATAATTTAAATGGACATTAAATTTGATTTAATGTTGGGTTCGTCGTAATTGGATTACGATAAAACCCGGTCCGTTAAATTTTACCCAAAAGGAGAAATAATTCCTATTTTGGAATACAAAGAAGTTGGACTTCTTCCCTTAATTAAACATGGCCGAGATGCTCCCTTGGAGGAAGCAAAAATTGACCATGTTTCATGCTAGGTGGTATGCTGACTTATCTCTTTTGGAAAGAGACAAATCAACTCCAATCAAGCTCTTCCCTTTGGGTATGATTTGATTATACCATAAATTTTTGTAGGCTTGATTGAAGAATTGATGGTGATTGATTGGGATGAATCTGGACATCCTTGTATGAACCTAGACACATTCCAATAATCACATTATTTATGTATATATATTAGAATATACTACACCAAGCATATGTGATTCATTATTCATCTTTTTCTAGGAAAAAAGAAGAAGAGAAAATCGGATCTCCTCTCCCTCTCTAACTCTCGGTTTTCTTCCCCCCCTTTTCACTTGTGTTCTTGACTTGGTTTTGAATCAAGAAGAAGAACAAAGCAAGTTTAAGAGAGCACTAATTCATAGTGTTCTTCTCTTAAACCGATTCCTTCTTAAACCCGTTCTTTTCTAGCAAGAAGAACGTGCGTTTCTTCCGGTGTGGTGTGGATCACCTTTGGAGAATCCAGACGTTTGGATTTCGTGAGCATTTCGGAGAAGGAACAACGCAAGTAGCCGGGAGCACACGCTATACAATCAAAGGTAATGGTTTTATTACACTTTGATTGATTTATTATATATATCTATGCCCTATGTCTTTAATATACATATCTAATATTTACACATCCTACATTGAACGCCCGGTTGAGCACCCAAGGGTACACCCCTTGGGATTCGTTAATTTAAATTAGATTTAAATTTACGCACCATTTCTCGCTTTCTCGCTTCCACTCGCGCTCCCGAGTGGATCCGCTTGTCCTTCAAATTGAGAGTGATTAATTATGATAAGATCTAATTGATTTAATGCAAGTAAGTTGCTAATTAAATTGTATATATGATACAAACCCAAGTCTAGCTGAATAGTGAACCTAAAGGGTCACACACAAATCCATGATGGAATTATTGGAATTAATTTATAGAATTAATTATGGAGAATAAATCAATTAATTTAAGGAGTTAAATTAATTGATTGAAATGATTTATGAAATCATTTCATGGGAATATTAAATAATATGATTATTTAATTTGGAGTCTAAATTCACAAGAATTAATTTGATTAAGTAAGACTTGTGATAGATTAATTAAAATTAATCTATTTGAGCTTCAAAATCAATTAATTAGGTTAATTGATTTGGGATTATATTTAATTAAAGGATTAAATATCATGGGCTAAATAATTCGTTGGGAATTAATTAAAATTGGACATAGTCCAATTGGAAATTAAGATAAAGCCCAAGACGTTAGCCTAAGCCCACAAGACAAGATTCATTGAACATAGACATGACTTGTTTTCATCTTTAGATGAAGAAGAAAATATGAGTCATGCTAAAGTTTGTCTATAAAGAAGACAGGTGTAAAAGAAGAAAATATGAGTCATGCTAAAGCTTGTCTATAAAGAAGACAAGTGTAAAAAGAGAAAAGATGAGTCATAATAGTACTTGTCTATGAAGAAGACAAGTGTTATCTAAGAGCAAGACAAAAAGGCTTGTCTACATTCATTGTATCTAGTACAAAGAAATGCCTATAAAAAGGGTAGAAGGCAAGAGATTTTATATACCATATATTTCTACATACAAAGATATAAAAACTTTTGCTTTCCTTTTGCTCTCTAGCTCTTAGACTTTCTCTCCTTCAAAGCTAGAAATTCTAGCTTTCACTTTAGCATTAGTCTTATGTTTATTACTCATCTCCAAAAGAGAAGAATTCCCTTGATTTCTCTATAGATCAATAGTTGATCTACCTTAATGCTCCAATACCTACTAGCATAGGTTTGAGGGTGATTCCATCAGAGGTAGTGTGGACTAGCTTTAGAGGGAAGACACTTGTGTTCCTACCGTGAACAACAATTAAAAGCGGTTCCGTTTTGACTTTCCACCATTTCTAAGGTAAGGTCGTTCTTGAGAAAGTTCAAGTAACCAACATCAACCGGAGAGCAAGAAAGGTTGGTTTTTCTTAACTATTGAATTGACATCTTTTTATGCATGAGATCCACATCGTAATAGCAACGAGACGAGCGATTTGATCGCTAATTAAAATTTTAACTTCCGCCGCGTTTAACATCTCGGGGCTTATCCGTAGCTAACAGGTTCTAACGTTGATTATAATCGCATTTCTTACTTAAACTGATCATATTCCAGTCCCCTTAAGAACGAATCCGAATGTCGTAAGAGGTACGAGTGATCGGGATATTTTCGATTATTGGTTAATCGGAAATAATTGTGTTGGACACAAGCCCAAGTCTAGTTGAGGATGAACCTAAAGAGTCACACACAAATCACCGAGGAGGTGAAGGAATTGACTTGGAGTCAATTCTGGAAGATGATAAATAATTGGATTATGTATGGAAAGGTCCATTGGATGGACGGGTCAATATTGTATCGGGCCCACGATTAATTGATAGATGCGATTTATCAATTAAAGGGAGATTATGGGCTTGGATCTTTTAATTGGATTAAACGACCAATAAGCTTTATTGATTGGACCTTGAATTAAATTAGATTTAATTCGTGGGCTTGCTATAATTGGATTACTATGAAGCCCGGTCCATTAAATCTTGGCCAAAGAAAGATGTTAATTCGACTTTTTGAATTAGGAGGAGTTGGGCTCCTCCCATATGTGGATGGCCGATTTTTGTCTCCCTTTTTTGCAACACAAAAATCGGCCATGAGGCCTTGTTTTATCGTTGACTTGTTCCTTTTCGGAAAGGAACAAATCAAATCCAATCAAGCCTAATTTACTTGGTATGATTTGATCAAACCTTGTAAAGTGGTACGCTTGATTGAAGATTGATGGATAATTAATTGGGATGTATCTAAACATCCTTTTGATGAACCTAGACACATTCCAATAATTACATTAATGATGATATATATATGTGTATATACATTCACCAACAAGTAGGAGATCATAATCATCTTCTTCTAGGAAATAAAAGAATATAATCATCTCACTCGACTGCCCCTACTACTCCCTCCCTTTTGCTTCGTTGCTTAATTAATCTAGGATCAATTGAAGAGCAAAGCTAGGTCAAGGAGGATACACTAATCGATAGTGCAATTCTCTTTTCGATCTCATCTTCCTAGGTCTTTTTTCTCTACCCAGAAAAATGAGATTTCTCCCAGGTGTCGTGTGGATTTCATTAGAGGATTCATACGTTTGAATCTTTACTGAACGTGTGGCACCTTGAAAGGGAACAACGTTAGTAGCGGTCCATGGAAGATAACTAAAAAGATAACCATGATTTAGTTACATGTAGTATTTATGTTTTTCTGTACACACTATATGATGTATATTTCCTGTTGTCATATTCTACATCGAACGCCCGGTTGAGCACCCAATGGTACACCCCTTGGATAATTGTGTTATGTGCTTGCCATGTGAAGTTTGATCTTACGACTTTCTTGAGCATGTTTATTACATAAATATATGTAGGAATGCACTTGTTTAAATATTTAAGTTTGATAGACATCATGAATGTATTTATGTGGATTACGTTTCATAATTACATGCTTATTTTAAATGTATAAATATGCAAAAATTAAACAAAAAAATTTGGACGGCAGCGGCGGCGGTTGGCTGTAGCCCCTATTGGCCTGCGGGCGTGCAGCCAGGCGCGCATGGGCATCAGTTCGTGCGCTGATCGGCCGGTGCGCCTGTCAACGTGCGTGCTGGTAGGGGCGGCCACGAACACCGCGCCGCGCGCTGTGCGTAGGCGTGCAAGTTGCCGGCCGACGCCCAACACGGGTGCGCAGGCTGTGCGCAGGCGCGCAAGCTGCCGGCCAATGTCCAGCACGGGCGCGCGTACTGGGCGCACGCGAGCTGGGCGAAATGTGGCCGACAAGCGCGGGTATGGTCTCGGCAAGACACGACCGGTAGGCTATGCGCTGGACGATGCGCGCGAGCATGCACTACTCATAGGTTGCTGGCTTGCGCGCTTACGCGTGCGCATCCGTGCGCGGCCAGGCATTGCGGCACGATGCCTGGGCCGTTCTGTGCCGATTTTTAGTGTTTTCTGAAAATTTAATATTTTGGAACTTTTCAGCATATTTTTTTGAAAATATAATATTGCATATTTAATCTTGGATTAATTGGATTTTTTCTATAATTAAGTTGCTTCATTGATTTGAGTTTTGACATCCGTTGGATGCATTGTTAGTGGATGTTCGTTGAATTAAATTTGAACTCGTATATTCCACATGTGTTTTTGTGATGTGATACTGGATATCACATATTATATTGTATATCTCTTTGAGCATGATTATTTTGTATGATTATGCGTTAATGTTGTTTGGATTAACATTGGATGATCACTGGAACCCCTAGATCTTTCGTATGGATGTATGATTTTACATTACTATTGGGTGGGGCTGCGTGCTTTTGTTGGGTGGGGACTATTATCTCTCATTTTCACCTCATGATGTTAAGACATGCTTTTTCATCCTACTCCATTTCTCTTGTAATGAGAGTAGTTAGGAATTTTGGTGAGGTTTTGCTTTTTTGTGTTTACAAAGAAAGCCTATAGAGAAGGAGGCCCATGTTGGCGGAGGCCCAAGGTGGGATGTCAACGCGAAACAAGTAGAGTACAAGGCCCATTGGAATAACAATAGGTTAATCTATTGTAATAGAGTAGGACCACCCTAAATAGACCATAGACTCACTACGGGTTCAGTGGGTCGCATAGGTTGGGCTTGCGATCATCCAAACAGGGGTTATGCTATGTTTATTGCATGCGACATGTTTATTTATCGCTTTAATAAATATTCGATATTTATGCATGCAAAGACATTAATGTGACGAGGTCTCGGCTTCTCAAAAATAAACTCTCATTTGGTTGGACCAAATAAAATATTAGGCCCTTGATGGACTTGGATCAAAATGGTTTTGATCCGTCCAAGCTTTCCATCCACAGTAATGTGGTGAGGAAGCTACCACAACCCAAATACAGTCTCACGAGTCGTGACACATTCGGAATAGGGAAAAGCTTCACCATTGTTGTGAACAAAGGAATACGCTTACGGTTTCCCTATCTCAGGGGTCGTGGGGGGTAACAATCGAGTATGATTTGGTCGATGGGCTGGGACCAACATCAAGTAGCATGCTTCACTTGAAGTCCTTGGAATCATGTGAAGCGATGACGCAAAATATCTTGGGAATCTCATTAGATAAGAATGATATTGGATATCTCCCATGAGGTTTTCTTTGTATGAATCGTAAAAGCGGGGGCATGGACGCTCATAGATCTCGAGCTCACTAGGAAATGGTTTTTCTAAAATCCCACTTGAGAATGGTGGGCTTTCGCAGAAATAGTGGGAGGGTTAAAGACTAAATGACCATGTCTTCAACTTGAACTGTAATATTACCATCATTTGCTAATTTCTACTTTATATCTCTTTACTGTAGATATGTCTAAGAATCCTTTAACTATGATTCTGGAGACTAATAAATTCAATGGTACAAACTACTCTAACTGGTTGAGAAATCTGAGGATTGTCCTAGATTTCAAGAACCAGGGCTACGTCTTGGACGAGCCACGCCCGAGCGCCTTCCCAGAGAAATCTATTCACGAGTTGGTTAACATGTTGGTCCAATACGAGGCAACGACCCACAATTCTGCATCATCGGTATTGATGGGAGAGGCTTCGACCTCCAAAGTAAAAGGCAAGAGGCTCGGACGTTGGAAGAGGAATAAGGGAAATGAGAAGGCTATTGCAGCCACTGCTCACGCTCCTGGCGCCCCTGTTGCCCTAATGAGAATGGGAAAAGGGAAGGAAAAGGCCCGCGATTCTCAGCGGTCAAAGGCAAATGATGTTTGCATGCATTGCCAAGGAAAGGGGCATTGGAAGAGGGAGTGCCCACAACTCCTCTCTAATTAAGGTATATTTGTAGTTGAAGTAAACATGATCACTAACTCTGCTTTATGGGTATTGGATACCGGATGTGGTGCTCACATCCACAATGATTTGCAGGTGGTCGAAAGAAGCAAAAGGCTAACCAAGGATGAGATGATCCTAAGGTTAGATGATGGCAAGGCCGTTGTTGTAGAAGCTGTAGGATCAGCCGAGTTAGCCATTAGTCATCATGTTAGGATAGTACTGAACGATTGTTTCTATGTACCTAGCATGATTAAGAACATTGTATCCATTCTCGTCTTGGACAAAAAAGGGTAACATTCACCATCAATAAAAATGATTTTTATATTATCAATGATGGTGTTTCTAATATGCTTGGTACACTAGTAAATGGTATGTACATAGTTCAATAGTCTAATTAGATTATGACTGCCGAACACACACATAAACATGATAATCAAGATAACGCACAGATATGGCATGCGAGGTTAGGGCGTATCTCAAAAGATAGGATAAGGACGTTGGCAGACTAAAAGGGTCTAGAAATAGACGATTTGAACAACCTGCCGACTTCCGGATCGTGTCTAGAGGAAAAGATGACCAAGAAACCCTTTGTTGGACAAAGTACGCTAGACAATGGTATGTTGGATTTGATCCACACTGACGTCCATGGACCATTAAATACTCAAGCATGAGGTGGGTGCTTGTACTTCATAACATTTACCGATGATCACTCACGATATGGTTATGTTTACCTGATGAGGTACAAGTCTGAAACCTTTGGAAGGTTTAAGGAATACAGACTTGAAGTTGGGAACCAAACCGGTCATAAGATTAAAGCTCTTCTATGACACCCCCTCCGTAATTATAATCCTATCTTATAAGAAATTCATCTTTAAGCCCTATAAGATAGGTCCTATTTTTACCAATATATTACATAGGCATCACAGAATGACATACATCATCAAAGTATTGTATTTAATTTCAACTTTAGCGTTTATGAACATAAGGAAAAGAGAAAAGTGTGGTTCCAAATATTACACAACCTAAAATACAAACTTACTTAAAGTCTAATATCTATGTAATCATGTAGCTCGAACTCCAATTCGAGATGACACTGCTGACCCACCTAATAAGACTGGCGCCACATCTTTTGATCTAATTCGGCTAGTCACTACGACTTATTCCTTGAAAATATATGGCAAGAGATGAGCTACCTATTCAATAAGTATAGCTAATTAGCTTATATATACATATGAATACATACAAAGAAGGTCAATTTCATATAAAGACACAAAACAACCAATATTCGTTATGCAATTTCCACAAAAACACAATTTAACTAGTACCAACAATCACGCAAAAATCAACACCAGAATCAAACATCAACCACAACATAATACACACAGAATTATCGTTTATTTCCTTAGGGCCTTGCTTACCCATGCTGGAGTGCATCACTCAATGATTTTTGTCGGCTATCATCATCTCAAACACAATATCTCTTTTTGTTTTTTTCCAATATCACACAACACATAGTTCTATGATACCCCATTATCATATAATACCACACTGAAGGACAAGCGGATCCGCCCGGGAGCGCGAGCGGAAGCGAGAAAGGCGAGATAAGTGCGTAAATTTAAATCAAATTTAAAAATACGAATCCCAAGGGGTGTACCCTTGGGTGCTCAACCGGGCGTTCGATGTAGGATGTGTAAATATTAAAACATATATTTAAACACATAGGGCATAGATATACAAATGAAATCAATCAAAGCGTAATAAACCGTTACCTTTGATTGTTTAGCGTATGCTCCCGGCTACTAGCGTTGTTCCTTCTCCGGAATGCTCACGAAATCCAAACGTATGGATTCTCCAAAGGTGATCCACACCACACCGGAAGAAACACACGTTCTTCTTGCTAGAAAAGAACGGGTTTAGGAAGGAATCGGTTTAAGAGAAGAACACTATGAATTAGTGTTCTCTTAAACTTACTTTGTTCTTCTTCTTGATTCAAAATCAAGTGAAGAACACAAGTGTAAGAGAGAGAGGGAGCACGAAAATTGAGAGAGAGGAGAAGATTTTTGTCTTCTCTTTTTCCTAGAAAAAGATGAATAATGAATCACTTATGCTAGGTGTTGTATATTCTAATATATATACATAATTAATGTGATTATTGGAATGTGTCTAGGTTCATCCAAGGATGTCTAGATTCATTCCAATCAATCACCATCAATTCTTCAATCAAGCCTACCAAAATTTATGGTATGATCAAATCATACCAAAAGGGAAGAGCTTGATTGGAGTTGATTTGTCTCTTTCCAAAAGAGACAAGTCAACATACCACCTAGCATGAAACATGGCTGATTTTGCTTCCTCCAAGGGAGCATGTCGGCCATATTTAATTAAGGGAAGAAGTCCAACTTCTTCCTATTCCAAATTAGGAATTATTTCTCCTCTCGGGTATAATTTAACGGACCGGGTTTTATCGTAATCCAATTACGACGATCCCAATATTAAATCCAATTTAATGTCCACTTAAATTATTCCCGTTGATCTTTTAATCCAATTAAAAGATCCAACGTCTCAACATCTCAACTTTCCATATTTAATCGAAAATCTAATTTACCGATTAAATGAAAGCCCGATACAATATCGGCCCGTCCATCCAATGGACTTTCCCTTAAGTAATCCAATTACTTATTTTATCCTTCGAGATTGACTCCAAGTCGATCTCTCAACCTCCTCGGTGATTTGTGTGTGACCCTTTAGGTTCACCCTCAGCTAGACTTGGGCCCGTGTCCCACAAGGGCCCGTTACCATGGGTGGCCGTCTAGCAACGGTCCATGGCACTAGAGACTAGGTGAATTGGCGTGAACATTTAGGCGCCGATTCCGTACGGGTACGATCCTTCCGTCTACCGTCTCCCAGCCTTAGTCTAGGGTATGGAATTGGGCGTCGGTTCCCATCCTTGACTAGGCATCTATGCTTAATACTCGAGACCACGTATGCTTCATTGCGTCGACACAGGAAACCATTCCCTGTTCGACCAACCACTGTGGCCACAGCTTCAAACAGCATGAACGTGTCTCCGAGTGCATAGGAGATACCTCTGTCACATACTGACAGGGGACGGATCCTCTTCTTGGAATCCACCGTCCTCGCTACACATTCCGACTGCACTGGACAAGGCTTATAATGATCATCTTACAGAATGATCACCTCTCGCCAGATCCAAGATACAGCCGTCCTGTGCACGTGACTGCCATGATTCCTCAAGTCTGAGGATTACTCCCGTACTATCGGAACCGGGGAATCCAATCATACCGACCAAGCCTCCAAGGCTTCCATATGATGATCCCCGCGAGTCAGTCCAGTCGGCTCGACCCCAGTCGACCAACCCATCAAGACCGTGTAGGCGTCCCACGCCTGTCGCCGATGAAACACGGCACTCATCCAATGAACACGACTCTTGATGCAAGTCTCAATAGGACTCTCGATGCCCTGTCTCGAGGTCCTCGACTTGGAACGTTTCAGACCCAACTCTGAATCAGTTGGTTTCATGACCACCATCCAATGCGTGGCCCAACTGCACGAGTTGTTATCCATGGTCTGTGGGCTTTGTTGCGATATAAGTTAAACACCATTTTAATAAATGTAAGATGAGCGCAACAAAGAAGGTACCATTGGTGACGAATACTCATCTTATTCATCACATAATAATATTACATTCACATCAAGTTGTCGGATAGGTTACAAATTGCCAAACCTATTGGCTTTCTGGTCACCTATTCCAACACACACATCACACAGCTCGTATGAATCATATCACACAGCACACAACTCGTATGATATGTCACATCATCTCCATTGACCAATGACAACACACAACTCGTCATTAATCATATCATCATAAGCTATTGCAGTATGCCCCCCAGTTAGGTAAGCCATCTCTTGATCTCAATTCACAATATTCTCATCAATAATCTCATGATCATTCGTTTTCATTCAACAATCAAATCCCCATTAGTAACTTTATCGTTCGATTTCATTCAACAATAAATATAGTAACACGTAATCATTAATCTGACTTTCGTACACCATAACTACATATAAGCACATAATAACAATTCCACAAAGCAACGATATAATTCAGACAAATACCCAAGCATTAACAGTCATGCATACGAACAACATATATATATATATAATCCAATTAACTATACTTACCTCAAATCCCAAAACGATTACGTTAATAGGAGGAGCCGTTCAACCCTCTACTTTGTCCCCATGTCCTATAATAGGTTATAATATGTATAATAAATATATCGAAAATATCGTAAATTTTGAATCAAATTACTAAATAATATTCGTATTTTTTTTGCCAATCTTTTAATATTTCAATTATATTGAAGTTCAAACCTCCCTTCATTCCTCGTCTAATTAATCAGACATTATAAGCCTTTCCCATATATATATATTATCAATTAACTCATAAGAGCTTATTTCATCAAACCCCTCATATTTTTATAATTATCGTTCTCTATAACACCCCTAAATGAAATTATTATAAAAATCCCATATTTCTTTTTAATAAATATAATATTTCTCAAATACAATCCCCTAATATTTCTGAAACACAATTTTCTACTATTCCTATTAATTTTTGTCAATTCTTCACTATAATAATAAACATTTAAACACTAGTACGTACAATTATGTATTTGGTTAATAAACCCGATCAATTTGAGTAATCCGTTATAACAACTAAATCTAATAGGTTAAATAATTTTAATTTATTAGCTATAGTATCTCGGTCCAATTGAACATATACCTGAACACTAATTTGTATAAATACTCAACTTCATTAAATTTTTCGGTTAAATAGTAAATCGAATAGTACAAAGAATATTTAATAAATGCACTAATCAAATAATATAATTTATCAAACTCCCCTTGTCCTTCTAGAGGTAATGCTCTTGAGACAACGGCCAAGCTTTTGAACATGGCACCATCTAAGAGGATATCCCAAATGTCATATGAGATTTGGCATGGCAAGCCTGCCTCCTACAATATTAAGTGTAGGGTATCCCTGCATACGTTAAGAGATTAGTGGGAGACCAACTGGACTCAAGGTCTAGTTTGTGCAGGTTGAAAGCCTCTGGAAGGCGTGTGGATCGGCCCGGGAGTAGCGCGAATGCAGAAGCGCGGTATAATTAAAATTTGCAAGAATTTAAACATGCATAAACGAAATAGAATAAA
Source organism: Sesamum alatum (assembly GCA_034509735.1). Classification (NCBI taxonomy): domain Eukaryota; kingdom Viridiplantae; phylum Streptophyta; class Magnoliopsida; order Lamiales; family Pedaliaceae; genus Sesamum; species Sesamum alatum. The sequence goes on along the minus strand of JACGWO010000002.1, from coordinate 23,215,699 downwards.
CACGTTCAAGGGGTGTTCCCTTGAATCTCCCGGGCGTTTCGTGTATCTCATGAATAACAAAACATATAAAAGTTTCATGGAGGCCATAGGGTTTAAAAGAAAAAGGGGCGAAAACATTAAATCGAAAACCTACCGATTGTCGTTTTCGTCTTCAAGCCGCTACTCGCGTTGTTCCCCGTTTTGCTCCAAGTTCTCGACTTTGAGACCCTCTAATTCATACACGCAATCCGCCCACGTATCTTGCTCCTCGTGCTAGCGAAAGAACCAGTGTATATGATATTTGGAGAGGACGGATCGATCAAATGTTATTGATTAACGAGATCAACCCTCCTAAAGTTCAATTATGAAACACAAGAGAACTTGGAAGAGTTTCTTGGAAGAGAGGGAGAGAGATTCGACCGAGAGAGAGGGGAGGGAGTCGGCGGTGGTGTGTGTGTGTGTGTGTGTTTGGAATTTCATCATCTCTTCTAAAGAGAGCACCTAAGAGTATTTATAGAGGAGGAATCCTATTCCTCTTCTAATTCCTACTCTTTTGAAGACTCCTCCTTGAATACTAGTCAAATCCTAGTCAACTTCTAGCTTCTTGGTCAAACCAATCCTAGCCATTGATTCCTCTCTTTAATCTCAACCATTGATTAATTTAATGGAATATTTAAATCTCATTTAAATAATCCTAAAGGCAATAAATAAATATATCAAATATAAATATTTATTCCAGGCCAATTAAATTAATTTTCAATAAATCCAATTTATTAGATAAATTCCTTTCATCTAATAAAAGGAATTAATTTCTTCCCAAGAAAAAGAAGGACCCGATTAAATTCAATTTAATCGCTCCACTTCTCTCCAAACTTTTAATTCCAAATTAAATACGTCGTGTGTGCGGATTGTGTGTGACTCTTTAGGTTCAACTTCAGCTAGACTTGGTTGGATTCCTAGAATCCGCTCATCACCATGGTGGCCATCTAGCAACTGTCCATGGCACTAGAGACTAGGTGAATATGCGTGGGGATGAACATTTAGGCTCTACAGTACATCTATCCTTCCGTCTACGGTCTCACCACTTAGTGTCTAGGGCACGGATATGTAGGTACCCATTTTGGACCTAAGTCTCGGTCTGTCCTTTACCAAACGCCGCAGGGAATCCTTCCCTTCTATTCAGTTACTGTGGTCACAGATTTTAGGGACAAGACACAGAGTATTGTGAGACACAACTGTCAACACATTTTGACCGGAGACAGATCCTTTCTTGGAAACTACTGTCACGTTGTATACCGTGGCTGCACTAGATATGGCTTATGACTACCCAAGTGCATTTTGGCAATCCTCACCATACCTAAGATACATTCTCGATGTACAGGTAAACTCAGCAATTCCTCAAGGTCCTTCGTAAGACGGTTCCTGCGAGTCACCTCAGTCAGCAGGCCGACCTACTAACACTGCATAGACGACCCTCATCACCCGTCGATGAAACACGACAGCAGATGCTTAGTGCAAGTTTCAAGTGGAATCTCGGTACCCAATTTCGAGATTCCTTGACTTGAAGATTTTCAGACTGATTCGGCGGAACTGATTTAATGGACCTACCTCCAAGCGTAGTCCTAGTCCCCAAAATGTGATTTCAGTCTGTGGGCTTTGTTTGTGTAGTGAACAGTTTTTGTTAGAATAGGTGACCATGTAGCCAATCTTGGTAGGCGAATTGTAACCTATGTCTGAACAATTTCAAGGTTTTAATAAATCCTTAATGAATAAGAAGTGAAATTCATTTGGCATGTACTTTATTTGTGTTCACTTTATCTGCTTTATAACTGTTCACTACGCAAACAAAGCCCATAGACTAAAATCGCATTTCGGGGACTAGGACTACGCTTGGAGGTAGGTCCATGAAATCAGTTCCGCCGAATCAGTTTGGAATTCTTCAAGTCAAGGAATCTAGAAATTGGGTATCGAGATTCCCCTTGAGACCTGCACTAAGCAACTGCTGTCGTATTTCATCGACGGGTGACGAGGGTCGTGTATGAAGGACAAGCGGATCCGGCCGGGAGCGCGAGCGGAAGCGAGAAAGCAAGAAAATAGTGAGTAAATTTAAATCTAATTTAAATGAACGAATCCCAAGGGGTGTACCCTTGGGTGCTCAACCAGGCGTTCGATGTAGGATGTGTAAATATTAGAAATATATATTTAAACACATAAGGCATAGATGTAAATTAAATCAATCAAAGCGTAGTAAAAACGTTACCTTTGATTGTTTAGCGTATGCTCCCGGCTACTAGCGTTGTTCCTTCTCAGAAATGCTCACGAAATCATAACGTATGGATTCTCCAAAGGTGATCCACACCAAACCGGAAGAAACACACGTTCTTCTTGCTAGAAAAGAACGGGTTTAAGAAGGAATCGGTTTAAGAGAAGAACACTATGAATTAGTGTTCTCTTAAACTTACTTTGTTCTTCTTCTTGATTCAACATCAAGTGAAGAACACAAGTGTAGGAGAGGGAGAGAGGGCCGAGAGTTGAGAGAGAGGAGAGGGATTTTTGTTTTCTCTTTTTCCTAGAAAAAGATGAATAATGAATCACTTATGCTTGGTGTTGTATATTCTAATATATATACATAATTAATGTGATTATTGGAATGTGTCTAGGTTCATCCAAGGATGTCTAGATTCATTCCAATCAATCACCATCAATTCTTCAATCAAGCCTACCAAAATTTATGGTATGATCAAATCATACCAAAATGGAAGAGCTTGATTGGAGTTGATTTGTCTCTTTCCAAAAGAGATAAGTCAACATACCACCTAGCATGAAATATGGCTGATTTTGCTTCCTCCAAGGGAGCATGTCGGCCATGTTTAATTAAGGAAAGAAGTCCAACTTCTTCCTATTCTAAAATAGGAATTATTTCTCCTCTCGAGTATAATTTAACGGATCGGGTTTTATCGTAATCCAACGACGAACCCAACATTAAATCCAATTTAATGTCCATTTAAATTATTCCCGTTGATCTTTTAATCCAATTAAAAGATCCAACGTCTCAATGTCTCAACTTTCCATATTTAATCGAAAATCCAATTTACCGATTAAACGGAAGCCCGATACAATATCGGCCCGTCCATCCAATGGACTTTCCCTTAAGTAATCCAATTACTTATTTTATCCTTCGAGATTGACTCCAAGTCGATCTCTCAACCTTCTCGGTGATTTTGTGTGTGACCTTTTAGGTTCACCCTCAGCTAGACTTGGGCCCGTGTCCCACAAGGGCCCGTTACCATGGGTGGCCGTCTAGCAGCGGTCCATGGCACTAGAGACTAGGTGAATTGGCGTGAACATTTAGGCGCCGATTCTGTACGGGTACGATCCTTCCGTCTACCGTCTCCCGGCCTTAGTCTAGGGTATGGAATTGGGCGTCGGTTCCCATCCTTGACTAGGCATCTATGCTTAATACTCGAGACCACGTATGCTTCATTGCGTCGACACAGGACACCATTTCCCTGTTCGACCAACCACTGTGGCCACAGCTTTAAACAGCATGAACGTGTCTTCGAGTGCATAGGAGATACCTCTGTCACATACTGACAGGGGACGGATCCTCTTCTTGGAATCCACCGTCCTCGCTACACATTCCGACTGCACTGGACAAGGCTTATTATAATCATCTTACAGAATGATTACCTCTCGCCAGATCCAAGATACAGCCGTCCTGTGCACGCGACTGCCATGATTCCTCAAGTCTGAGGATTACTTCCGTACTATCAGAATCGGGAAAAACCAATCATACCGACCAAGCCTCCAAGGCTTCCATATGATGATCCCCGCGAGTCAGTCCAGTCGGCTCGACCCCAGTCGACCAACCTATCAAGATCGTGTAGGCGTCCCACGCCTGTCGCCGATGAAACACGACACTCATCCAATGAACACGACTCTTGACGCAAGTCTCAATAGGACTCTCGATGCCCTGTCTCGAGGTCCTCGACTTGGAACGTCTCAGACCCAACTCTTAATAAGTTGATTTCATGACCACCATCTAATGCGTGGCCCAACTGCACGAGTTGTTATCCATGGTCTGTTGGCTTTGTTGCGATATAAGTCAAACACCATTTTAACAAATGTAAGATGAGCGCAACAAAGAAGGTACCATTGGTGACGAATACTCATCTTATTCATCACATAATAATATTACATTTACATCAAGTTGTCAGATAGGTTACAAATCGCCAAACCTATTGGCTTTCTGGTCACCTATTCTAACAATCTCCCACTTGATCTAAAGCCAATCACCCATTGGCCTCAAACCTCTTATTCAGATGGTGAGTATGGGCAACTTGCGACATGGGCTTAGCAAGTGGATCTGCTATGTTTTCTACGGAGCTGACTCGGTCCAACTGAACGTCACTCCTGCTATCCATCTCTCTAAGTAGATGGTAGCTTCTAAGAATACACTTGGATCGTGATGAGATCTCGGTTCCTTTGCTAGCACTATCGCCCCATTGTTATCATAAAGATAATTAAAGGCTTAGCAATGCTAGGTACTACATCCAACCCTTGGATGCAGCTCATCAACCAAACCACTCCTTAGCAGCTTCCAAAGCAGCTATATATTCAAAACTCTATGGTGGAGTCCGCTGTGGTAGCCTGTTTGGAACCCTTCCAACTAACCACGCCGTCATTTAGTGTAAATACAAAACCAAACTGAGACTTGGCATCATCGTCATCCGACTGGAAGCTAGCGTCGCTATAGCCTTCCAGTATCAACTCTCCACCGCCGTAGATCAAGAACATGTCCTTAGTCCTTTTCAGGTACTTCAGGATAGTCTTGACTGCACTCCTGTGTGCCTCCCCGGCACACGACTGATATCGACTTGCTACGCTCAAAGCGAAAGCCATATCAGGTCTAGTACACTGAACAACATACTGTATGCTGCCTACGGCTGAAGCATAGGGGATGTTCAACATCCGTTTAAGCTCCTCATCAATCTTAGGAGACTGCTTCTTGGATAACTTAATTCTATGCCTCATAGGAAGGAATCCTCGTTTTGAGTTCTCCATCTTGAATCTCTTCAAAACTTTCTCAATGTACGAGGACTGGGCCATTCCTAACATCCTTCTAGATCTGTCCCTGTAGATCTTGATGCCAAGGATGTAGGATGCCTCGCCCATATCCTTCATGGAGAATTGTGTTGACAACCAAGCTTTAGTGGTACCCAACATCTTAGCATCATTCCCAATGAGCAAGATGTCATCCACGTAAAGCACCAGAAACCCATCTCAGCTCCCACTGATCTTCTTGTATACACAAGGATCGGACTCGTTCTTGATGAAATCATATTCCCGTATGACTTCACCAAAACGTATGTTCCAGCTTCGGGAAGCTTGTTTGAGGCCATAGATGGACCTTTGGAGACGGCAGACCTTCTGCTCTTCTCCAACGGTTGTGAAACCTTTCGGCTGATCCATATAGATCTCTTCCTCTACGAAACCGTTGAGGAAGGCCGTTTTCACATCCATCTGCCATATTTTATAGTCATACCATGCTGCTATGGCAAGCAGTATCCAAATGGACTTGGCCATTGCTACGGGCGAGTAGGTTTCCTCAAAATCGACCCCGGGTCGTTGAGTGTAACCTTTCGCCACAAGCCTGGCTTTGAAGGTTGTAACCTCCCCGTCAGCTCCAAACTTACGTTTGTAGACCCATTTACACCCTACGGGTTTAACCCCTTTGGGTGGATCTACTAGGGTCCAAACCTTGTTTGTACCCATCTAGTCCATCTCGGATTTCATGGCCTCAAGCCACTTGTCCGAATCGATGTCCGACATCGCTTCTCCGTACGTCTTTGGATCATTATCCAACTGACCGGTCAGGCCCAGAAATCCATGCCTATCAGGTGCATGGGATACTCTGGCCGACCTACGGAGGACTGGAACAATATCAGTGGGAACTACTGGTTCAGATGTCACTGCCGCCTCATGGGGTACCTCACTTGATTCCTCAAGGAGTACCTCATCGCGTCGACTATCCGATGGAAAACCCTTTTCCAAGAACACTGTGTTCGTGAGACAAAAACCTTTTGCTCGAAGGGATTATAGAAATAATACCCCGCAGGTTCTTTTGGATAGCCGATGAACTTGCATAAACTAGACCTCGAGTCCAATTTATCTCCCACTAATCTCTTGACATATGCGGGGCAACCCCACACTTTTAAGTATTTGTAGGAGGCAGGCTTGCCATGCCATATCTCATATGGCGTCTGGGATACCTTTTTAGATGGCGCCAAGTTCAAAACTTTGGCTGCCGTCTCAAGAGCGTATCCCCAGAAGGAAAGGGGTAGTTCGGTAAAACTCATCATGGATCGGACCATGTCCAACAAGGTCCGATTCCTCCTTTCAGACACACCATTAAGCTGCGGTGTTCCAGGAGGGGTCCACTGAGAGAGAATCCCATTCTCTTTTAGATAATCAGTAAACTCACCACTCAAATACTCTCCACCTCGGTCCGACCGAAGGGCTTTGATCTTTCGACCGGTTTGGTTCTCTACTTCAAGTCTATATTCCTTAAACCTTCCAAAGGCTTTAGACTTGTACCTCATCAGGTAAACATAACCATACCGTGAGTGATCATTGGTAAAGGTTATGAAGTACGAGTACCCACCTCTAGCCTGAGTATTTAGTGGACCACAGACATCTGTATAGATCAAATCCAACAGACCACTGGCTAGCGTACTTTGTCCAACAAAGGGTTTCTTGGTCATCTTTCCCTTTAGACAGGATTCGCAGGTCGGTAGGTTGTCCAAATCGTCTATTTCTAGACTCTTTGATTCCACCAACCTTCTTATCCTATCTTTAGAGATATGACCTAACCTCGCATGCCATATCTGTGCGTTATTATGATCATCACGTTTTCGTTTGTGTTCTGCAGTCATAATCCAATTAGACTGTTGAAGTATGTACAGACCGTTGACCAATGTACCAAGCAGATGAGAAATACCATCTTTGATAATGAAAAAAACCGTTTTTATTGATGGTAAATTCATATCCCTCCTTATCAAGGATCGGGATGGAAACAATGTTTTTAATCATGCTAGGTACATAGAAACAATCGTTCAGTACAATCCTAACATGACTACTAATGGCTAACTCTAGTGATCCTACGGCCTCCGCAGCAACGGCCTTGCCATCGCCTCGCCTTAGGATCATCTCATCCTTGGTTAGCCTTCTGCTTCTTTGTAGTGCCTGCAAATCATTGCAGATGTGAGCACCACATCCAGTATCCAATACCCATGAAGCAGAATTAGTAATCATATTTACTTCAACCACAAACATGCCTGGGTTGGAGAGGAGTTGTGGGCACTCTCTCTTCCAATGCCCTTTCCCTTGGCAATGCATGCAGACATCATTTGCCTTAGACCGCTGAGAACCACGGGCTTTCCCTTTCCCTTTGCTTGGTCCAACCGGAGCAACAGGGACGCCTGGAGCGCGAGCAGGGGCTGCAACCGTCTTCCCTTTGCCCTTCTTCCTCTTCCAGCGTCCGGCCCTCTTGCCATTCGCCTTGGAGGTGGAAGCCTCTCCTATCAATACCGCCGGCGCTGACTTGTGTGTCATTGCCTCGTATTGGACCAGCATGTTGATCAACTCATGAATAGACTTCTCAAGTCCGTTCATATTGTAGTTTACAACAAACAGGTCATAGGATGGAGGAAGCGACTGGAGGATCACGTCAATGTACGTGTCATTGTTAAGCCCAGCTTTAAGGTCCTCGAGTTTCTCCACTAGGGAGAGCATCTTGACCCCATGACTCTGTACAGACGCTCCTTCAGCGAGCTTGGTGCCAAAGAATGCTTTTTGTGGCGGCATATCTAATATGCCTATCCGGAACCGCATAAACCTCGTTCATGCGAAGCATTATGGCGGAGACGTTGTCCAGACTCTCATACTGCTTCTGGATGGCGTTAGACATCGAAGCCAATATGATACTGCGTACTTTCCAGTTGTCCTCATGCCACTTCTCGAACGTCAAACGTTCTTCAGGCGTGGACTCCTCTGGTAAGTCGCTTGGTGGCGGCTCGTCCAAGACGTAGCCTTGGTTCTCGAAACCGAGGACAATCCTCAGGTTTCTCAGCAAGTCCGAGTAGTTCGTTCCATTGAATTTGTTAGTCTCAAGAATCATGGTTAACGGGTTCTTAGACATATCTACATTAATGAAAATGTAAAGTAGAAATTAGCAGATGATGGTAATATTATTGTTCAAGTTGAAGACTTGGTCTTTTAGTCTTTAACCCTCTCACTATTTATACGAAAGTCCGCCACTCTCAAGCGGAGTTTCGGGAAACCATTTCCTAGTGGGCTTGGGATCCACAAGCGTAATCTCCATGCCCCGCTTTTACGATTCACATGAAGAAGACCTCGTGGGATATATCCAATATCATTTTCATCCAATGAGATTCCCAAGATATTTTGCCTCACCTATTCGCATGGTTCCGAGGACTCCAAGCGAACCATGTTACTCAGTGTTGGGCCCGACCCATCAACCAAATCATGCCTCAAACTGTCTCCCCCCACGACTCGTGAGACAGGGAAACAGCGAGCACAATCTTTTTGTTCGCACAATCTTTTTGTTCACAACAATGGTGCAGTTTTCCCCTAGTCCAAGTGTGCCACGACTCGTGAGACCACACTTGGGTAGTGGTAGCTTCCTCACCACATTTCTATGGATGGAAGGCTCGGACAGACCAAAATACCATTTTGATCCAAGTCCGTTCTGGGCCTAATATTTAATTTGGTCCAACCAAATGAGAGTTTGTGTATGACCGAGACCTCATCACATTATAGTGTTTTAGCATGCATAAATATCCAATATTTAAAGCGATAAATAAAAACGCCGCATGCATAAAACATAGCGTACCCCTGTTAGGATGATCACAAGCCCAACCTATGTGACCCACTGAGCCCGCAGTGAGTCTATGGTCTGTCTAGGGTGGTTCTAAATTATTACAATAATAATAAACCCATTGTCATTCCAATGGGCCTTGAAGTGCTTCTTGTTTCACGCCTTGATGCTTCTCCTTGGGGTCTCCGACTCTAATTGCTTGTTAAAAGTAAAACCTCACCAATCCTATCTACTCTCATTACAACTAAAAGTAATACATCGGTAATAAAGAAAACAAGCCTTAACATCATGAGGCTGAAAAATACGGGAGATGATAGTCCCAAAAACAAGAGGCACGCAGACCCCAACCAACAGAAAATAAATGATCATACATCCATCCATACATAAGGTCTAGGCTCTTGTGATCATCCCATGTTGATTCCATCAACTCACATAACACAATTATTCCAAATAATCATGCATAAGTAACCAATGGATATTCCAAATACCCAAGTGATGTCCAACATCACAAAAGCATAAACATACAAATAATATGCAAAATTCAAATTTCAAATTTAATGGAAATTTTAAACAATGCATCCAATGCATGTATTAATCCCAAATTAATTAAGCAAATTTAATTCAAGGAATAATCCAATTATTCCAAAATAAAAAATGCAAAATTATCATATTTTCAGAATATTGTGCAGAAAATACAGAAAATCAAATTTTCCGGAAAAAGTCGAAAAACGGCACAAAACGGCCCAGCCGTTGTGCTGGCCGGCCGGCCGCGCGCACAGAGCAGCGCGCACGCAGGCGCCCGCTTGCGCGCGGCCTCTACCGGCCTGATCGATTTTGTTTTTTTTTTTTGTTTTTCAAAACTGTTTCAGCACAACAACATTAATATTATTCTAAAAATAAGCATGCAATTTTAGATCCAATCTAACAAAATTAAGCATGCCAAAAGTCCATTAAATCCAAACAATTGAATCATCATATTATTCATATATTTATGTAATCTAACTGAAAGAAAATCTGGTGGATCGTCCCGGGAATTGCGCGAATGCGGAAGCGCGGTAAAAATAAACATATTAAAATAAAAGGCATGCTTTTAATTTAAAGAACACGCTCAAGGGGTGTGCCCTTGAGGTTCCCGGGCGTTCGGTGTATCTCATGATCATAAAACAATTAAATAAATCATGGAGGCCATAGAGTTAAAAATAAAGAGGGACGAAATCTTAAACGAGACCTACCCGTTGTCGTTTTCGTCTTCAACTGCTACTCGCGTTGTTCCCCGTTTTTGCACCAAGACCTCGTTCTTGAGATCCTCCAAATCGTGACACACGATCCACCCACGTATCTTGCACGTCGTGCTAGCAACGAACAAGTATTATTTTTGGAGTGGACGAATCAATAACTCGTTATCAATTAACGGTATTGGTTCGTCTAAGTTCTTGATGTTCCAAGAACAAAAAGAACTAAGAAAAATATTTTCTTGCTAGAGAAAGAGAGAGGGGGCGGACGAGAGGTAGGAGAGGGAGAGTGTGTGTTTGTGTGTGTTTTTCAAGAATCATCATCCCTTAAATGTTGGAAGCTAGGGGTTTATATAGAGGAAGAGTTTAATCCTATTTAAACTCAAACTCTAAGTAACCTAATTTGACTAGGATTTTGACCTAGTCAAAGTCCTAGTCAAACTAGTGTTTTGACCTAGTCAAACGAATCCTAGCCTTCCATCTCCCCTTTCCATCTCGACCGTTGATTTTAATTTAATGGAATATTTAAATCCTATTAAATATTCCAAAAGGCTAAATAAATATAATATAATAAATTAATATTATAATTTATTCTTAAGCCTATTAAATCAACCCTTTTAATAAATCCTATTTATTAATTTAATTCCTTTTATCAAATAGAAGGAATTAATTTCTCCAAGAAAATATAGGACCCGATTAAATCTAATTTAATCATTCCTTTACTCCAATATTTAATTCCAAATTAAATACTAAGTGTGTGTGGATAGTGTGTGACTCTTTAGGTTCACCATTCAGCTAGACTTGGTCGGATTCCTAGAATCCGTCCGTTACCATGGGTGGCCATCTAGTAACGGTCCATGGCACTAGAGACTAGGTGAAATATTCGGGGATGAACATTTAGGTTCTAACAGTACACTTGTCCTTCTGTCTTCGGTCTCATCACTTAGGGTCTAGGGCACGGAAGATGCAGGTACCCATTTTGGACTTAAGTGTCGGTCTGTCCTTACTAAACGCCGCAAGGGAAACCTTTTCCCTTCTGTTCAGTCACTATGGCCACAGATTTTAGGGACAAGACACAGAGCATATATGCACAGGTAAACTCAGCAGTTCCTCAAGTCAAAGGACTTGGCCTGTACCGTTGGAACCGGGAATACACGTCATACCTTGCTGACCATACTCAAGGTCCTCCGTAAGATGGTTCCCGCGAGTCAACTCAGCCAGCTGCTTCCTAGCACGCTGACCACTAACACTGCTTAGACAACCTTCGTCACCCGTCGATGAAATACGACAGCAGATGCTTAGTGCAAGTCTCAAAGGGAATCCCGGTACCCATTTTCGGGATTCCTTGACTAGGAGATTTCCGGACTGATTCGGTAAGACTGATTTCATGGACCTACCTCCAAGCGTAGTCCCAGTCCCCGAAATCGTTTCTCAGTCCGTGGGCTTTGTTTGCGTAGTGAACAGATATGTAAATGCAGATAAGTGAACGTAAACAAAGTATTGCCATATGAATTTTCACTTCTTTATTCATACATATTTTATCAAATACCAAAGAATTGTCTAGACATAGGTTACATATTCCTGCCAAAATTGGCTTACATGGTCACCTATTCTAACAATCTCCCACTTGACCTTTAAAGCCAATTGCCCATATGCTTAATCCCCATCTTCTCAAGATGTTGCGTATGAGCGCTCTGCGACTTAGGCTTTGTCAGCGGGTCTGCTGTGTTGTCTGCCGAGTTGACTCGGTCCATCCGGACGTCACCTCTTCCTACCATTTCTCTAAGAAGATGGTAGCGTCTAAGAATATGTTTGGAACGGTGATGAGATCTCGGTTCCTTTGCTTGCGCTATAGCGCCGTTGCTATCACAGAAGATGACAACGGGCTCGGCGATGCTAGGCACCACACCCAACTCTTGGATGTAGTTTCTCATCCAAACCGCTTCCTTAGCAGCTTCTGAAGCTGCTATGTATTCAGCCTCTGTGGTGGAGTCAGCAACGGTTGCTTGCTTGGAACTTTTTCAAGCTACTACTCCTCCATTGAGTTTGAACACGTACCCCGATTGAGACTTGGCATCATCGTCATCAGACTGGAAGCTAGCGTCGCTAAAGCCTTCCAGAATTAGTTCTCCATTGCCATAAACTAGGAACATTTCCTTAGTCCTTCTTAGGTACTTAAGGATGCCCTTAACAGCATTCCAATGTGCGTCTCCTGCGCAGGACTGATATCTGCTTGTTACGCTCAAAGCGTATGCAATGTCAGGCCTAGTGCAGTGGACCGCATATTGTATGCTACCTACGGCGGAGGCATAGGGGATGACCTTCATCCTTTCAAGTTCCTCATCAGTCTGTGGGGACTGTTTCTTGGATAACTTGATCCCATGTCTCATTGGAAGGAATCCTCGTTTGGAGTTGTCCATTCGATATCTCTTTAGGACTTTCTCCATATACGAGTTTTGGATGAGTCCTAACATCCTTTTAGATCTGTCCCTGACAATCTGGATGCCTAGGATGTAGGAGGCTTCACCCAAGTCCTTCATGGAAAACTGGGTTGACAACCATGCTTTTGTGTTTCCTAACATTCTGACGTCATTACCAATGAGCAGAATGTCATCCACATAAAGCACTAGGAACACTATTGAGCTCCCACTGACCTTCTTGTATACACAAGGGTCGGATTCGTTTTTGATGAAGTCATATCCCCGTATTACTTCATCAAATCGAATGTTCCAACTTCGGGAGGCTTGTTTGAGTCCATAGATGGACTTCTGGAGGCGACAGACTTTCTGTTCTTCTCTAGTGACCGTGAAACCCTGCGGCTGATCCATATAGATCTCTTCTTCAACGAAACCGTTGAGGAAGGCCGTTTTCACGTCCATCTGCCATATCTCATAGTCATACCATGCTGCTATGGCGAGCAGAATCCGAATGGACTTAGCCATGGCTACAGGCGAGTAGGTATCCTCAAAATCGACCCCGGGTCGTTGAGTGTATCCCTTAGCTACAAGCCTAGCCTTAAAGGTTGTGACTTCTCCGTCAACGCGAAGTTTGCGCTTGTAGACCCACTTACAGCCCACTGGCTTAACACCTTTCGGTGGATCTACGAGACTCCAAACTTGGTTTTCGCTCATGGAGTCCATTTCGGCTTTCTTGGCCTCAAGCCATTTCCTGGAGTCGATGTCAGACATCGCTTCTCCATAAGTCTTAGGATCGTTATCCAAAAGATCGGTCGCACCTAGAAAGCCATATCTCATTGGAGGTCTGGACTCTCTAGTGGACCTACGGAGAACGGAACGTCAGTGGTGACTGTGGGCGCTGACTGTATCGGAGCCGGTGGTTCAGGAACCGTGGCTGGCTGTTCTTGAGGCTGTCCTTCATGCCTAGCATGTTGGACTTCTCGAGGTTGGTCAGCCCTTCGGCTGTCTATCCTGAATCCTCTAAGTGAGGGTTCCGCGGCTTCTTCTGATGGCTGGATTCCATCACTTGATTCCTCAAGGATCAGCTCATCAGGTTGGATATCCTCCGGGAAGCCTTGCTCCAAGAATACTGCATTTCTTGAAACAAACACCTTTTGTTCCAAGGGGTCATAAAAGTAATAACCCGCAGTTTCTTTAGGGTATCCAACGAACCTGCATAAGCTAGACCTAGATTCTAACTTATCTCCCACTAACCTCTTGACGTATGCGGGGCTACCCCACACTTTCAAGTAGTTGTAGGATGCAGGCTTGCCGTGCCATATCTCATATGGCGTTTGGGTCAATGTGCTAGTAGCGCCAAATTCAATAATTTGGCCGCCGTTTCTAGTGCATAGCCCCAAAACGATAAGGGCAATTTTGGTAAAACTCATCATGGACCGAACCATGTCCAACAGGGTTCGATTCCTCCTTTCAGAGACACCATTTAATTGCGGTGTTCCTGGAGGTGTCCATTCTGATATTATACCATGTTCTTTTAGATAGTCTAGGAACTCCGTACTAAGGTATTCACCGCCTCGGTCCGACCGAAGGATTTTAATTTTGCAGTTGGTTTGGTTCTCCACTTCAAGTCTGAATTCTTTAAACCTCTCAAGAGCTTCAGACTTGTACCTCATCAGGTAAACATAACCATACTGTGAATGATCATCGGTGAAGGTTATGAAGTAGGAGAACCCACCTCGGGCCTGCGTCCTTAGTGGTCCACATACGTCTGTATGGACCAAGTCCAACAGACCTGTGGCAAGCCTGCTTTGTCCTACAAAGGACCTCTTGGTCATTTTCCCTCTTAGACAGAACTCACAAGTTGGTAGATCGTTCAAGTCCCCAACCTCTAGGTTCTTTGAGTCTACCAACCTTTTCATCCTATCTTGGGATATGTGACCTAGCCTAGCGCGCCACAGACGTGCGTTCCCGTTATTATCTAATTTTCGTTTGTGTTGTGCATTGAGGACGAAATTCGTTTGTTGCAAGATATAGAGTCCGTTATGTAATGTACCAAGTAGATGAGCAATTCCACACCTCATCAAATAAAAGCAATTTTTATTGATTCTAAACTCATAACCACTATTGTCCAACAATGGAATGGAAATGATGTTTTTAATCATACTGGGTACAATATAAACTTGTTCTAAATCTATGCTAATATTATCACTAATCACTAGAGTGGCGGATCCTACTGCTTCTGCCGAGATGGCCTTGCCATTCCCAAGCTTCAGGATCATGTCCCCGCTACCCAGTTTTCTGCTTCTTTTCAACACCTGCAAGTCATTGCAAATGTGAGCTCCACAGCCGGTATCTAATACCCAAGAGGCAGAACTAGTGACCATATTAACCTCAATCACATATATACCTTGGTTCGAGAAGAGTTTGGGGCACTCTCTCTTCCAATGCCCTTTCTCACGGCAGTTGATACATATGTCATATGCCTTTGACTGTTGCTTGGAGACAACCTTTCCCTTTCCTTTGCCTTTCCCCTCTTTGGCAATGGGAACACTCTTAGTGTTCGTAGCTGCTTTGACGGCCTTTCCCTTCCCTTTCTTCCTTTTCCAACATCCGGCACCCTTGCCTTTCGTATTAGAAGTTGAAGCACCTCCAAACAATACCGAAGGCGTGGACTTCTTAGTCGTTGCCTCGTATTGCACCAACATATTGATCAACTCATGAATGCCTTTCTCAAGTGCGTTCATGTTGTAGTTGACGATAAATTGGTCAAAGGAGGGTGGGAGTGACTGAAGGATCACATCTATGTACGTTTCATTATCGAGACCTGCCTTTAGGTCCTCGAGCTTTTCCACCAGGGTAAGCATTTTAACCCCGTGCTCTTGTACAGAGGATCCTTCTGTCATTTTAGTTCCAAAGAACGCCTTGGTCGCGACATACCTAGTATGCCGGTCTGGGATTGCATAGCAATCCTTTAGGCGAGCCATAATGGAAGGGACATCGTCTAGCCTTTCATACTGCTTCTGAATCTCATTGGTCATCGAAGCAAGTATGATGCTACGGACCTTCCGGTTATCCTTATGCCAAGTCTCGAACGTCTCACGTTCTTCTGGCGTGGATCCTTCCGGTAAGGTCCTAGGGAGAGGCTCGTCCATGACGTAGCCTTGGTTCTCATAATCTAGGACTATCCTGAGATTTCGCAACCAGTCGTTGTAGTTTGTTCCATTGAATTTGTTTGTCTCAAGAATGGTGGAAAGTGGGTTCTTAGACATTTTAAAATCTACATTTTAGAAAACAGCGCGCGATCAGCAGAAAATAAAAGACGGTGGATTGATAAAATAATTAAATGCATGGACTTTAGTCATTTAATCCTCCCACTATTTATACGAAAACACGGTACTCTCAAACGTGATTTTCGGGAAATCCTTTCCAAGTGGGCTTGGGACCCACAGCGATTTTTCCCATACCCCGCTTTTACGATTCGCATGGAAAAGATCCTGTGGGAGGTATTCCATACCATTCTCGTTCCACGAGATTCCCAAGATTATTGCCTCACCCAATCACATGATCCCGAGGACTCCAAGCGAATCATGTTAATTGGGCGTTAGACCCAACCCAATCGACCGAGCCACGGACCCACTGGTACCCCCACGACTCGTGAGACAGGTAGCAGCAGCCCGCTTTTCGTTCATGACATAATGCAGCTTCCTTTTAAGTACAATAACGTGCCACGACTCGTGAGACCACGCTATTGACCTAAAGCAGCTTCCTCACTATGCCATGGATTGGAAGGCATGGACAAACTCCTAGAGTTCATGTCTACTTTGTCTAGGGTCTAATATTTTGACATTGGTCCAACCAATGTGAGAGTAAGTAATGACCGAGATCTCAAATAAATATCTACACATACATCCATAATGCGTAAATAAACTATTCATAGCAGTTATACGATAAATAAATAATCCATTCATCCATCATCATAACCACATGCAAAATTAAAGCCTAGCACGCCCCTGTTGGATGATCACGAGCCAGAATCCTATGCGATCCACTGAGCCCACAGTGGATCTATGGTCAATCTAGGGTTGGTCCTATACTATTACATTAATAGTAACCCAATCATCATGCTGATGGGCCTTGGTCTCTTTTTCTCTTTCTTCACTTCATGGAAAACACCAAGGGGCCTCCCGTCTGGGCTCTCCATGTGGTCCTTCCTTCTTCTCCACCAATTACAAAAAAAAGGAAACCTCACTCCTAGTCTACTCTCATTACATATTAAAAAATAGAAACCCCAGCGAAAAACCCGGGGGGAGTACATAAGGAGGGAGGTAGAATGCCTTATTATTCCAAGGCAACTAGAAAGAGAGAAGGAGAAAGCAGTAAAAGAGGCACACAGGCCCAACAGAAAATAAACCATACATCCGGTCTTAGGGCTCGCGATCATCCATTTCCATCCAACACACATAATCACATGATCCAATCACATAATTACATAATACCAACAACATATGATTTCCAATCATAAATATCCATAATAATTAATGAATATGTGCAAAACGTGTGAAAAATAAAACGCAAATATTGGCAATAATATTTTCTTGTTTTAGGAAAACCTTTCCTCATTATTTTAAGTAAAATAACCCCGGGATTCCGAATCCAATTTATTTTACTCCTAAAATAATGTCTTTAGAAAAATAGGCATAATTGAACCAAAAACGATTTTTCAGAATTAATTCAAAATTAAAACTGAAAATAATTAAGGATAAAAGAATAATAATGCTAGGGTTTTGAAACCCTAGCAGCAGCAGCTGCCGCCGCCGCGCCGGCGGCTCGCCGGCACACGCGCAGGGCAGCAGGCTCAGCCTGCCGCCCCTGCGCGCGCGCAGGCACTGCCTGGCCGGGCGCCCGCGCGCAGGCCCCTTACCTGCGTGCGCGCGCGCCTGGCCGGCAGCGCGCTGCGCGGCCCGGCATGCCGGCAGGCCGCCGCGCGCGCAGGCTCCCCTGCCTTGCGGGCGCGCTGGCCTGCTGGCTGCCGGCCGTGCCGTGCGCAGTGCGCGCGCAGACTCCTTCGTCTGCGTGCGCGCGCGCCTGGCGGCGCCGCCCAGGGCCCGTCCGCGCGCGGACTCGCAGGCGCGCGGCCTTGCGCGCGCGCGCGCGCGCAGACACCCTTGTCTGCGTGCGCGCGCGCCTGCGCGCAGCCTTCCTGGCTGCGCGCTTGCCCCCGCGCGGCCGGCTGGCGGGCGCGCGCAGGCCTCCCTTGCCTGCGCGCGTCTGCCCTGCCGGCAGCGTGCGGCTGCGCGCGGCCAGCCCTCCCGGCTGGCCGGCTGCGTCGTTTCTCGTTTTCCGTTCAATTTTTCCACCCCGTTTTCCAAGAAAAAACAGAAAATCACCAACATTCGTAAATTCACACGAATCAAAAATAAAATTGACATGCTTAAAATCAAGAACAATCAAGATTTAATAAATAACATGCCAATTTCACGTTTCATGCTTATAACGCACATAAACCCTAGGCCTATACACCGAACCGGGCTCTGATACCACTGAAAGAAAATCCGGTGGATCGTCCTGGGAATTGCGCGAATGCGGAAGCGCGGTAAAAATAAACATATTAAAATAAAAGGCATGCTTTTAATTTAAAGAACACGCTCAAGGGGTGTGCCCTTGAGGTTCCCGGGCGTTCGGTGTATCTCATGATCATAAAACAATTAAATAAATCATGGAGGCCATAGAGTTAAAAATAAAGAGGGACGAAATCTTAAACGAGACCTACCCGTTGTCGTTTTCGTCTTCAACTGCTACTCGCGTTGTTCCCCGTTTTGCACCAAGACCTCGTTCTTGAGATCCTCCAAATCGTGACACACGATCCACCCACGTATCTTGCACGTCGTGCTAGCAACGAACAAGTATTATTTTTGGAGTGGACGAATCAATAACTCGTTATCAATTAACGGTATTGGTTCGTCTAAGTTCTTGATGTTCCAAGAACAAAAAGAA
Source organism: Sesamum alatum (assembly GCA_034509735.1). Classification (NCBI taxonomy): domain Eukaryota; kingdom Viridiplantae; phylum Streptophyta; class Magnoliopsida; order Lamiales; family Pedaliaceae; genus Sesamum; species Sesamum alatum. The sequence goes on along the minus strand of JACGWO010000002.1, from coordinate 23,197,178 downwards.
CTAAGAAAATATTTTCTTGCTAGAGAAAGAGAGAGGGGGCGGACGAGAGGTAGGAGAGGGAGAGTGTGTGTTGTGTGTGTTTTTCAAGAATCATCATCCCTTAAATGTTGGAAGCTAGGGGTTTATATAGAGGAAGAGTTTAATCCTATTTAAACTCAAACTCTAAGTAACCTAATTTGACTAGGATTTTGACCTAGTCAAAGTCCTAGTCAAACTAGTGTTTTGACCTAGTCAAACGAATCCTAGCCTTCCATCTCCCCTTTCCATCTCGACCGTTGATTTTAATTTAATGGAATATTTAAATCCTATTAAATATTCCAAAAGGCTAAATAAATATAATATAATAAATTAATATTATAATTTATTCTTAAGCCTATTAAATCAACCCTTTTAATAAATCCTCTTTATTAATTTAATTCCTTTTATCAAATAGAAGGAATTAATTTCTCCAAGAAAATATAGGACCCGATTAAATCTAATTTAATCATTCCTTTACTCCAATATTTAATTCCAAATTAAATACTAAGTGTGTGTGGATAGTGCGTGACTCTTTAGGTTCACCATTCAGCTAGACTTGGTCGGATTCTTAGAATCCGTCCGTTACCATGGGTGGCCATCTAACAACGGTCCATGGCACTAGAGACTAGGTGAAATATTCGGGGATGAACATTTAGGTTCTAACAGTACACTTGTCCTTCTGTCTTCGGTCCCATCACTTAGGGTCTAGGGCACGAAAGATGCAGGTACCCATTTTGGACTTAAGTGTCGGTCTGTCCTTACTAAACGCCGCAAGGGAAAACCTTTTCCCTTCTGTTCAGTCACTGTGGCCACAGATTTTAGGGACAAGACACAGAGCATATATGAGACTCAACTGTCAACACCTTTTGACAGGAGACAGATCCTTTCTTGGAAACTACTGTCACTTTGTACACCCGAGCTGCACTAGACATGGCTTATGACTACTCAAAAGTATTTTGGCAATCTCTCACCATATCTAAGATACAGACCTGATGCACAGGTAAACTCAGCAGTTCCTCAAGTCAAAGGACTTGGCCTGTACCGTTGGAACCGGGAATACACGTCATACCTTGCTGACCATACTCAAGGTCCTCCGTAAGACGGTTCCCGCGAGTCACCTCAGCCAGCTGCTTCCTAGCACGCTGACCCACTAACACTGCTTAGACGACCTTCGTCACCCGTCGATGAAATACGACAGCAGATGCTTAGTGCAAGTCTCAAAGGGAATCCCGGTACCCATTTTCGGGATTCCTTGACTAGGAGATTTCCGGACTGATTTGGTAAGACTGATTTCATGGACCTACCTCCAAGCGTAGTCCCAGTCCCCGAAATCGTTTCTCAGTCCGTGGGCTTTGTTTGCGTAGTGAACAAAAATGTAAATGCAGATAAGTGAACGTAAACAAAGTATTGCCATATGAATTTTCACTTCTTTATTCATATATATTTTATCAAATACCAAAGAATTGTCTAGACATAGGTTACATATTCCTGCCAAAATTGGCTTACATGGTCACCTATTCTAACACTAACATGCCAATAAAGCCATTTAAAAGCAAGTAGATCATGCCAAACACATAGATCTATGCCCCTTACATCGAACCGGGCTCTGATACCACTTGAAGGACAAGCGGATCCGCTCGGGAGCGCGAGCGGAAGTGAGAAAGTGAGAAAATAATGCGTAAATTTAAATCTAATTTAAATGAACGAATCCCAAGGGGTGTACCCTTGGGTGCTCAACCGGGCGTTCGATGTAGGATGTGTAAATATTAGAAATATATATTTAAACACATAAGGCATAGATGTAAATTAAATCAATCAAAGCGTAGTAAAACCGTTACCTTTGATTGTTTAGCGTATGCTCCCGGCTACTAGCGTTGTTCCTTCTCCGAAATGCTCACGAAATTCAAACGTACGGATTCTCCAAAGGTGATCCACACCACACCGGAAGAAACACGTTCTTCTTGCTAGAAAAGAACGGGTTTAAGAAGGAATCGATTTAAGAGAAGAATACTATGAATTAGTGCTCTCTTAAACTTACTTTGTTCTTCTTCTTGATTCAACATCAAGTGAAGAACACAAGTGTAGGAGAGGGAGAGAGGGCCGAGAGTTGAGAGAGAGGAGAGGGATTTTTGTCTTCTCTTTTTTCTAGAAAAAGATGAATAATGAATCACTTATGCTTGGTGTTGTATATTCTAATATATATACATAATTAATGTGATTATTGGAATGTGCCTAGGTTCATCCAAGGATGTCTAGATTCATTCCAATCAATCACCATCAATTCTTGAATCAAGCCTACCAAAATTTATGGTATGATCAAATCATACCAAAATGGAAGAGCTTGATTGGAGTTGATTTGTCTCTTTCCAAAAGAGATAAGTCAACATACCACCTAGCATGAAACATGGCTGATTTTGCTTCCTCCAAGGGAGCATGTCGGCCATGTTTAATTAAGGGAAGAAGTCCAACTTCTTCCTATTCCAAAATAGGAATTATTTCTCCTCTCGAGTATAATTTAACGGACCGGGTTTTATCGTAATCCAATTACGACGAACCCAACATTAAATCCAATTTAATGTCCATTTAAATTATTCCCGTTGATCTTTTAATCCAATTAAAAGATCCAACGTCTCAACGTCTCAACTTTCCATATTTAATCGAAAAATCCAATTTACCGATTAAACGGAAGCCCGATACAATATCGGCCCGTCCATCCAATGGACTTTCCCTCAGGTAATCCAATTACTTATTTTATCCTTCGAGATTGACTCCAAGTCGATCTCTCAACCTTTCGGTGATTTGTGTGTGACCCTTTAGGTTCACCCTCAGCTAGACTTGGGCCCGTGTCCCACAAGGGCCCGTTACCATGGGTGACCGTCTAGCAACGGTCCATGGCACTAGAGACTAAGTGAATTGGCGTGAACATTTAGGCGCCGATTCCGTACGGGTACGATCCTTCCGTCTACCGTCTCCCGGCCTTAGTCTAGGGTATGGAATTGGGCGTCGGTTCCCATCCTTGACTAGGCATCTATGCTTAATACTCGAGACCATGTATGCTTCATTGCGTCGACACAGGAAACCATTCCCTGTTCGACCAACCACTGTGGCCACAACTTTAAACAGCATGAACGTGTCTTTGAGTGCATAGGAGATACCTCTGTCACATACTGACAGGGGACGGATCCTCTTCTTGGAATCCACCGTCCTCGCTACACATTCCGACTGCACTGGACAAGGCTTATGATAATCATCTTACAGAATGATTACCTCTCGCCAGATCCAAGATACAGCCGTCCTATGCACACGACTGCCATGATTCCTCAAGTCTGAGGATTACTCCCGTACTATCGGAACCGGGAAAAACCAATCATACCGACCAAGCCTCCAAGGCTTCCATATGATGATCCCCGCGAGTCAGTCCAGTCGGCTCGACCCCAGTCGACCAACCCATCAAGATCGTGTAGGCGTCCCACGCCTGTCGCGATGAAACATGACACTCATCCAATGAACACGACTCTTGACGCAAGTCTCAATAGGACTCTCGATGCCCTGTCTCGAGGTCCTCGACTTGGAACGTTTCAGACCCAACTCTTAATCAGTTGATTTCATGACCACCATCTAATGCGTGGCCCAACTGCACGAGTTGTTATCCATGGTCTGTGGGCTTTGTTGCGATATAAGTTAAACACCATTTTAACAAATGTAAGATGAGCGCAACAAAGAAGGTACCATTGGTGACGAATACTCATCTTATTCATCATATAATAATATTACATTTACATCAAGTTGTCAGATAGGTTACAAATCGCCAAACCTATTGGCTTTCTGGTCACCTATTCTAACAGTGTAAGCAATGCAAGTGGGTTGGCCTGCTGGGGAGTGGCTGACTGAGGTGACTCGCGGGAACCGTCTTACGGAGGACCTTAAGTACGGTCGGTTAGGTATGACGTGTGTTCCCGGTTCCAACGGTACAGGTCAAGTCCTTTGACTTGAGGTATTGCTGAGTTTACCTGTACCTCGGGTTGTATCTTACATATGGTGAGAGATTGCCAAAATGCACTTGAGTAGTCATAAGCCATATCTAGTGCTGCTCCGGTGTACAAAGTGACAATAGTTTCCAAGAAAGGATTTGTCTCCTGTCAAAAGGTGTTGACAGTTGTGTCTCACAAATACTCTGTGTCTTGTCCCTAAAATCTGTGGCCACAGTAACTGAACAGAAGGGAAGGCTTCCTTGTGGCGTTTAGTAGAGGACAGACCAACACTTAGGTCCGAAATGGGTACCTGCATAATCCGTGCCCTAGACCCTAAGTGGTGAGACCGTAGACGGAAGGATAGATGTACTGTAGAGCCTAAATGTTCATCCCCGTATATTCACCTAGTCTCTAGTGCCATGGCACGTTGCTAAACGGCCACCCATGGTGACGGGCGGACACTAGGAATCCAACCAAATCTTGCTGAAGGTGAACCTAAAGAGTCACACACAATCCGCACACATAACGTATTTAATTTGGAATTAAAGATTTGGAGAAATGGAGCGATTAAATTGGATTTAATCGGGTCCTTATTTTCTTGGGAAGAATTAATTCCTTTTATTAGATAAAAGGGATTTATCTAATAAATTAGATTTATTAGAAATTAATTTAATGGGCTTGGAATAAATATTAATATTTAATATATTTATTTATTGCCCTTGGAGTATTTAAATAGGATTTAAATATTTCATTAAATTAAATCAACGATTGAGATTAAAGGGAGGAGTCAATGGCTAAGATTGGTTTGACCAAGAAGCTAGAATTTGACTAGGATTTGACTAGGTCAAATCCTACTCATGGTGGAGTCTTCAAAGTGTAGGAAACTAGAACAGGAATATGATTCCTCCTCTATAAAATACTCCTAAGCATACACTTTGAAAAAGATGATGAATCTTGAAAACACACACACACACACCACTCATCTCCCTCCCTCTCCCTCTCGGCCGCGCCTCTCTCCTCCTTCCAAGAAACACTTTTCTTGTTCTTTTGTTTGACAATTGAACATTAAGGAGGATTGATCTCGTTAATCAATAACGTTTGATCGATCCATCCTCTCCAAAATATACTTGTTCTTTCGCTAGCACGAAGACCAAGATACGTGGGCGGATTGCATGTACGAATTAGAGGGTCTCCTATACGAGATCTTGGAGCAAATTGGGGAACAACGCGAGTACCGATTAGAAGGCGAAAACGACAATCGGTAGGTTTCCGATTTATGGTTTTCGCCCCTTTTTCTTTTAAACCCTATGGCCTTCCATGATTATTTTATATATATATATATATATATATATGTTTTATTATTTATGAGATACACCAAACGCCCGGGAGTTTCAAGGAACACCCCTTGAACGCATTTATTTTAATGTATATTAATGCATGTTTAAATTCTTGAAATTTAAATTATACCGCGCTTCCTCATTCGCGCTACTCCCGGGACGATCCACACGCCTACCCAAGGCTTTCAGTGGTATCAGAGTCAGGTTCAGTGTATAGGCCTAGGTTTTTGTGTGCGTTTTGAAGCATAATTTGTACGGATTGTGTGTGACTCTTTAGGTTCACCTTTCAGCTAGACTTGGTCGGATTCCTAGAATCCACCCGTTACCATGGGTGGCCATCTAGCAACGGTCCATGGCACTAGAGACTAGGTGAAATTACGGGGATGAATATTTAGGCTCTAACAGTATACTTGTCCTTCCGTCTACGGTCACACTACTTAGGGTCTAGGGCACGGAAAAATGCAGGTACCCATTTTGGACCTAAGTGTCGGTCTGTCCTTTACAAAACGTCGCAAGGGAAACCTTCCCTTCTGTTCAGTTACTGTGGCCACAGATTTTAGGGACAAGACACAGAGTATATGTGAGACTCAACTGTCAATGCCTTTTGACAGGAGACAGATCCTTTCTTGGAAACTACTGTCACTCTGTACACCGAAGTTGCACTAGACATGACTTATGACTACTCAAGTGTTTCTTGGCAATCTTCACCATATCTAAGATACAGCCTTGATGTATAGGTAAACTCAGCAGTTCCTCAAGTCAGAGGACTTGACCTGTACTATTGGAACCGGGAACACACGTCATACCTACCCGACCCTACTCAAGGTCCTCCATAAGACGGTTCCCACGAGTCACCTCAGTCAGCTTCTCCCTAGCAGGCCAACCCACTAACACTGCTTAGACGACCTTCGTCACCCTTCGATGAAATACGACAGTAGATGCTTAGTGCAAGTCTCAAGGGGAATCTCGGTACCCATTTTCGAGATTCCTTGACTTGGAGATTTTCGGACTGATTCGGCGGGACTGATTTCATGGATCTACCTCCAAGCGTAGTCCCAGTCCCCGAAATATATTTTCAGTCCGTGGGCTTTTGTTTGCGTAGTGAATAGATATATAAAGCAGATAAAGTGATCACAAAACAAAGTAATGCCAAATGAATATCACTTTTTATTCATTAATAATTTATCAAAATCTTTGAAATTGTTTAGACATAGGTTACATTTTGCCTACCAAGATTGGCTAAAAAAGTCCGTAGCATCATACTTGCCCCTATGATGAATGAGATTCAGAAGCAGTATGAAAGGCTAGACGATGTCCTTCCATTATGGCTCGCCTGAAGGATAAATATGCAGTCCCGGACCGGCATACTAGGTATGTCGCGACGAAGGTGTTATTTGGAACTAAAATGACCGAAGGATCCTCTGTACAAGAGCACGGGTTAAAATGCTTACCCTGGTGGAAAAGCTCGAGGACCTCAAGGCAGGCCTCGATAACGAGACGTACATAGATGTGATCCTTCAGTCTCTCCCACCTTCCTTCGACCAATTCATTGTTAACTATAACATGAACACACTTGAGAAGGGTATTCATGAGTTAATCAATATGTTGGTGCAATACGAGGCAACGACCAAAAAGTCCACGCCGTCGGTATTGTTTGGAGATGCTTCGACTTCCAAGACGAAAGGCAAGGGTGCCGGACGTTGGAAAAGGTAGAAGGGAAAGGGAAAAGCCGTCAAAGCAACTACGAACACTAAGAGTGTTCCCATTGCCAAAGAGGGGAAAGGCAAAGGAAAGGGAAGGTTGACACCAAGCAACAGTCGAGGGCATATGACACATGTATCAATTGCCGTGAGAAAGGGCATTGGAAGAGGGAGTGCCCCAAACTCCTCTCTAAACAAGGTATCTTTGTGATTGAGGTTAATATGGTTACTAACTCTGCCTCTTGGATATTAGATACCGGCTGTGGAGCTCACATTTGCAATGATTTGCAGGTGCTGAAAAGAAGCAGAAAACTGGGTAGCAGGGATATGATCCTGAAGCTTGGGAATGGCAAGGCCATCTTGGTAGAAGCAATAGGATCCGCCACTTTAGTAGTTAGTGATCGTATTAGTATAGAGTTAGAGCAAGTTTAGTATGTACCTAGTATGATTAAAAACATCATTTCCATTCCGTTGTTAGACAATAGTGGATATGAGTTTATGATCAATAAAATTTACTTTTATTTGATGAGGTGTGGAATTGCTCATCTGCTTCGTACGCTTAATAACGGGCTCTATATCTTACAACGAACGAACTTCGTTCTAAACGCTCAACACAAACGTAAAATAGATAACAATGGAACGCACGATTGTGGCACGCTAAGCTAGGTCACATATCCTAAGACAGGATGAAGAGATGGTAGACTCAAAGAACCTAGAGGTAGGGGACTTGAGTGAGCTACCAACTTGTGAATCCTGTCTAAGAGGGAAAATGACCAAGAGGCCCTTTGTAGGACAAAGCAGGCTTGCCACAGGCCTGTTGGACCTGGTCCATACAGACGTAATGTGAACCACTAAGGATGCAGGCCCGAGGTGGGTTCTCCTACTTCATAACCTTCATCAATGATCATTCACGGTATGGTTATGTATACTTGATGAGGTTCAAGTCTGAAGCTCTTGAGAGGTTTAAAGAATTCAGGCTTGAAGTTGAGAACCAAACCGGCTGCAAAATTAAAGTCCTACGGTCAGACCCGAGTCAGAGAGTACCTTAGTACTGATTCCTTGATTATCTTTAAAGAAAATGGTATAATATCTGAATGGACAACTCCCGGGATACCACAGTTAAATAGGGTCTCTGAAAGGAGGAATCGAACCCTGTTAGACATGGTTCGATCCATGATGAGTTTTACCAAATTGCCCTTGTCCTTTTGGGGCTACGGATTGGAGACTGCGGCCAAGTTATTAAATTTGGCACCAACCAGTGTATTGACCCAAACGCCATATGAAATATGGCACGGCAAGCCTGCATCCTACAACTACTTGAAAGTGTGGGGTAGCCCCGCATACGTCAAGAGACTAGTGGGAGACAAGCTAGAATCCAGATCTACCTTATGCAGGTTCATTGGATACCTAAAGAAACTGCATGTTATTACTTCTATGACCCATCGGAACAAAAGGTATTTGTTTCAAGGAACGTAGTGTTCTTGGAATAAGGCTTTCCAGAGGATATCCAACCTGATGAACTGATCCTTGAGGAATGAAGTGATGGAAACTAGTCATCAGTGGAAGCCGCGGATTCCTCACCAAGAGGATTCAGGATAAATACCCAAAGGTTAACCAACCTGGAGAAGTCCAACATGCTAGGCATGAAGACAACCTCAGGAAGGGCCAGCCTCGGTACCTGAACTGTTGGAAATAGGTGACCAGAAGCCAATAGGTTTGGCAATTTGTAACCTATCCGACAACTTGATGTGAATGTAATTATTATTATGTGATGAATAAGATGAGTATTCGTCACCAATGGTACCTTCTTTGTTGCGCTCATCTTACATTTGTTAAAATGGTGTTTAACTTATATCGCAACAAAGCCCACAGACCATGGATAACAACTCGTGCAGTTGGGCCACGCATTGGATGGTGGTCATGAAACCAACTGATTAAGAGTTGGGTCTGAAACGTTCCCAAGTCGAGGACCTCGAGACAGGACATCGAGAGTCTATTGAGACTTGCATCAAGAGTCGTGTTCATTGGATGAGTGTCGTGTTTCATCGGCGACAGGCGTGGGACGCCTACACGGTCTTGATGGGTTGGTCGACTGGGGTCGAGCCGACTGGACTGACTCGCGGGGATCATCATATGGAAGCCTTGGAGGCTTGGTCGGTATGATTGGATTCCCCGGTTCCGATAGTACAGGAGTAATCCTCAGACTTGAGGAATCATGGCAGTCACGTGCACAGGACGACTGTATCTTGGATCTGGCGAGAGGTGATCATTCTGTAAGATGATCATTATAAGCCTTGTCCAGTGCAGTCAGAATGTGTAGCGAGGACGGTAGATTCCAAGAAGAGGATCCGTCCCCTGTCAGTATGTGACAGAGGTATCTCCTATGCACTCGGAGACACGTTCATGCTGTTTGAAATTGTAGCCACAGTGGTTGGTCGAACAGGGAATAGTTTCCTGTGTCGACGCAATGAAGCATATGTGGTCTCGAGTATTAAGCATAGATGCCTAGTCAAGGATGGGAACCGACGCCCAATTCCATACCCTAGACTAAGGCCGGGAGACGGTAGACGAAAGGATCGTACCCGTACGGAATCGGCGCCTAAATGTTCACGCCAATTCACTTAGTCTCTAGTGCCATGGACCGTTGCTAGATGGCCACCCATGGTAACGGCCCTTGTGGGACACGGGCCCAAGTCTAGCTGAGGGTGAACCTAAAGGGTCACACACACAAATCACGAGGAGGTTGAGAGATCGACTTGAGTCAAATCTCGAAGGATAAAATAAGTAATTGGATTACTTAAGGGAAAGTCCATTGGATGGACGGGCCGATATTGTATCGGGCTTTCATTTAATCGGTAAATTGGATTTTCGATTAAATATGAAAAGTTGAGATGTTGAGAAGTTGATCTTTTAATTGATTAAAAGATCAACGGGAATAATTTAAGTGGACATTAAATTGGATTTAATGTGGGAGAATTGTTGTCCTTCAAGTGGTATCAGAGCCCGGTTCGATGTAAGGGGCATAGATCTATGTGTTTGGAATGATCTACTTGCTTTTAAAATGGCTTTATTGGCATGTTAGATTACATAAATATATGAATAATATGATGATTCAATTGTTTGGATTTAATGGACTTTTGGCATGCTTAATTTTGTTAGATTGGATCTAAAATTGCATGCTTATTTTCAAAATAATATTAATGTTATTTTGCTGAAATAGTTTTGAAAAACACAAAAAAAAAAAAAAAAAAGAATTTTGGTCGGGCCGGCAGTGGCCGCGCGCAGGCGGGCGCCTGCGGGCGCGGACGCTGCGCACAGGCGCGCGCTGCGCGCTGTGCGCAGCCGGCCGCTGCTAGCCGAGGCCAGCGCGCGCGCGCGCGCTGCCCTGTGCGCGAGCGGCGGTCCAGCACAACGGCTGGGCCGTTTTGTGCCGTTTTTCGACTTTTTCCGGAAAATTCGATTTTCTGTATTTTCTGCACAATATTCTGAAAATATGTTAATTTTGCATTTTTGATTTTGGGATAATTGGATTATTCCTTGAATTAAATTTGCTTAATTAATTTGGGATTAATACATGCATTGGATGCATTGTTTAAAATGTCCATTAAATTTAAAATTTAAATTTTGCATATTATTTGTATATTTATGCTTTTTGTGATGTTGGACATCACTTGGGTATTTGGAATATCCATTGATTATTTATGCATGATTATTTGGAATAATTATGTTATATGTGAGTTGATGGAATCAAACATGGGAATGATCACAAAGCCCTAGACCTTATGTATGGATGAATGAATGTTTATTTATTTTCTGTTGGGTGGGGCCTGCGTGCCTCTTGTTTTTGGGACTATCATCTCCCGTATTTTCAGCCTCATGATGTTAAGGCTTGTTTTCTTTATTACCGATATATTACTTTCAGTTGTAATGAGAGTAGATAGGATTGGTGAGATTTCAATTTTAACAAGCAATTTGAGTCGGAGACCCCAAGGAGGAGCATCAAGGCGTGAAACATGAGCACTACAAGGCCCATTGGAATGACAATAGGTTTATTATTATTGTAATAATTTAGGACCACCCTAGACAGACCATAGACTCACTGCGGGCTCAGTGGGTCGCATAGGTTGGGCTTGTGATCATCCTAACAGGGGTATGCTATGTTTTCTGCATGCGGTGTATTTATTATTATCGCTTTAAATATTAGATATTTATGCATGCTAAAACACCATAATGTGATGAGGTCTCGGTCACACTTAAACTCTCATTTTGGTTGGACCAAATTAAATATTAGGCCCAGAACGGACTTGGATCAAAAATGGTATTTTGGTCTGTCCGAGCCTTCCATGCACAGCAATGTGGTGAGGAAGCTACCACTACCCAAGTGTGGTCTCACGAGTCGTGGCACACTTGGAATAGGGGAAAGCTGCACTATTGTTGTGAATAAAAAGACTGCGCTCGCTGTTTCCCTGTCTCACGAGTCGTGGGGGGCGACAGTTTGAGGCATGATTTGGTTGATGGGTCGGGCCCAACACTGAGTAACATGGTTCGCTTGGAGTCCTCGGGACCATGTGAATAGGTGAGGCAAAATATCTTGGGAATCTCATTGGATGAGAATGATATTGGATATCTCCCCCAAGGTCTTCTTCATGTGAATCGTAAAAGCGGGGCATGGAGATTACAGTTGTGATCCCAAGCCCACTAGGAAATGGTTCCCGAAACTCCGCTGAGAGTGGTGGACTTTCGTATAAATAAGTGGGAGGGTTAAAGACTAAAAGACCAAGTCTTCAACTTGAACAATAATATTACCATCATCTGCTAATTTCTGCTTTACATTTTCATTAATGTAGATATGTCTAAGAACCCGTTAACCATGATTCTTGAGATTAACAAATTCAACGGAACGAACTACTCGACTAGCTGAGAAAACCTGAGGATTTGTCCTCAGTTTCGAGAACCAAGGCTACGTCTTGGACGAGCCGCCACCGAGCGACTTACGGAGGGGTCCACGCCTGAAGAACGTTTGACGTTCGAGAAATGGCATGAGGACAACCGAAAAGTACGCAGTATCATACTGGCTTCGATGCCTAACGACATCCAGAAGCAGTATGAGAGGCTGGACAACGTCTCGGCCATAATGCTCCGCATGAACGAGGTTTATGCGGTTCCGGATAGGCATATTAGATATGCCGCCACAAAAAGCATTCTTTGGCACCAAGCTTGCTAAAGGAGCGTCTGTTCAAAGTCATGGGTCAACATGCTCTCCCTAGTGGAGAAACTCGAGGACCTTAAAGCTGGGCTTAACAATGACACGTACATTGACGTGATCCCTCCAGTCGCTTCCTCCATCCTATGACCCGTTTGTTGTAAACTACAACATGAACGGACTTTGAGAAGTCTATTCATGAGTTGATCAACATGCTGGTCCAATACGAGGCAACGACCCACAAGTCCGGCGCCGGCGGTATTGATAGGAGAGGCTTCGACCTCCAAGGCAAATGGCAAGAGGGCCGGACGCTGGAAGAGGAAGAAGGGCAAAGGGAAGACGGTTGTGGCCCTGCTCACGCTCCGGGTGGACCGAGCAAAGGGAAAGGGAAGGCCCGTGGTTCTCAGCGGTCCAAGGCAAATGATGTCTGCATGCATTGCCAAGGAAAGGGCATTGGAAGAGGGAGTGCCCACAACTCCTCTCCAACCTAGGTGTGTTTTGTGGTTGAAGTTAATATGATTACTAATTCCGCTTCATGGGTATTGGATACCGGGTGTGGTGCTCACATCTGCAATGATCTGCAGGCACTGCAAAAGAAGCAGAAGGCTAACCAAGGATGAGATGATCCTGAGGCTAGGCGATGGCAAGGCCGTTGCTGTGGAGGCCGTAGGATCACTAGAGTTAAGCCATTAGTAGTCATGTTAGGATTGTACTGAACGACTGTTTCTATTACCTAGCATGATTTAAAAACATTGTTTCCATCCCGGTCTTGATAAGGAGGGATATGAATTTACCGTCAATAAAAACGGATTTTTTCATTATCAAGATGGTATTTCTCATTTGCTTGGTACATTGGTCAAGGGTCTGTACATACTTCAACAGTCTAATTGGATTATGACAGCAGAACACAAACGAAAACATGATGATCATAATAACGCACAAATATGGCATGGGAGGTTAGATCATATCTCTAAAGATAGGAAAAGAAGGTTGGTGGACTCAAAGAGTCTAGAAATAGACGATTTGGACAACCTACCGACCTGCGAATCCTGTCTAAAGGGAAAGATGACCAAGAAACCCTTTGTTGGACAAAGTACGCTAGCCAGTGGTCTGTTGGATTTGATCCATACAGATGTCTGTGGTCCACTAAATACTCAGGCTAGAGGTGGGTACTCGTACTTCATAACCTTTACCGATGATCACTCACGGTATGGTTTTACCTGATGAGGTACAAGTCTGAAGCCTTTGGAAGGTTTAAGGAATACAGGACTTGAAGTAAGAACCAAACCGGTCGAAAGATCAAAGCCCTTCGGTCGGACCGAGGTGGAGAGTATTTGAGTGGTGAGTTTACTGATTATCTAAAAGAGAATGGGATTCTCTCTCAGTGGACCCTCCTGGAACACCGCAGCTTAATGGTGTGTCTGAAAGGAGGAATCGGACCTTGTTGGACATGGTCTGATCCATGATGAGTTTTACTGAACTACCCCCTTTCCTTCTGGGGATACGCTCTTGAGACGGCGGCCAAAGTTTTGAACTCGCGCCATCTAAAAGGTATCCCAGACGCCCATATGAGAGATATGACATGGCAAGCCTGCCTCCTACAAATACTTGAAAGTGTGGGGTTGCCCGCATATGTCAAGAGATTAGTGGGAGATAAACTGGACTCGAGGTCTAGTTTATGCAGGTTCATCGGCTATCCGGATGAAACTGCGGGTATTATTTTCTATGATCCCTCCGAGCAAAAAGGTTTTTGTCTCGCGAAACGCAGTGTTCTTTGAAAAAGGTTTTCCCATCGGATAGTCGACGCGATGAGGTGCTCCTTGAGGAATCAAGTGAGGCACCCCATGAGGCGGCAGTGACATCTGAGCTAATGGTTCCCACTGATATTGTTTCCAGTCCTCCGTAGGTTGGCCAGAGTATCCCATTCCACCTGATAGGTATGATTTCGGGGCCTGACCAGTCAGTAAAGATATGATGATCCAAAGACGTACGGAGAAGCGATGTCGGACATCGATTCGGACAAGTGGCTTGAGGCCATGAAATCGAGATGGACTCGATGGGTACAAAACAAGGTTTGGACCCTAGCAGATCCACCAAAAGGGGTTAAACCCGAAGCTGGAACATACGTTTTGATGAAGTCATACGGGATATGAATTTCATCAAGAACGAGTCCGATTCCTTGTGTATACAAGAAGATCAGTGGGAGCTCAGTTGCGTTACTGGTGGCTTTACGTGGATGACATCTTGCTGCATTGGGAATGATGCTAAGATGTTGGGTACCACTAAAGCTTGGCTGTCAATGCAATTCTCCATGAAGGATATGGTGAGGCATCCTACAATCCTTGGCAATCAAGATCTACAGGGATAGATCTAGAAGGATGTTAGGAATGGCCCAGTCCTTGTACATTGACAAAGTCTTGAAGAGATTCAAGATGGAGAACTCAAAACGAGGATTCCTTCCTATGAGGCATCCGGAATTAAGTTATCCAAGAAGCAGTCTCCTAAGACTGATGAGGAGTTTAAAAGGGATGTTGGACATCCCTATGCTTCAGCCGTAGGCAGCATACAGTATGTTGTTCAGTGCACTAGACCTGATGTGGCTTTCGCTTTGAGCGTAACTAGCCGATATCACTAGAGTGCAGTCAAGACTATCCTAAAGTACCTGAAAAAGGACTAAGGACATGTTCTTGATCTACGGCGGTGGAGAGTTGATACATGGAAGGCTATAGCGACGCTAGCTTCCAGTCGGATGACGATGATGCCGAGTCTCAGTATGGTTTGTATTTAGACTAAATGGTGGCGTGGTTACTTGGAAGGGTTTCCCAAGCAGGCTACCAACGGCGGACCTCCCACCATAGAGTTTTGAAATACATACGGCTTTGGAAGCTGCTAAGGAGTGGTTTGGTTGATGAGCTACATCCAAGGGTTGGATGTAGTACCTAGCATTGCTAAGCCTATAATTATCTTTTTATGATAACAAACGGGGCGATAGCGCTAGCAAAGGAACCGAGATCTCATCACGATCCAAGCATATTCTTAGACGCTACCATCTACTTAGAGAGATGGATAGCAGGAGTGACATTCGGTTGGACCGAGTCAGCTCCGCAGAAAACATAGCAGATCCACTTGCTAAGCCATGTCGCAAGTTGCCTATACTCACCATCTGAATAAGAGGTTCGAGGTCAATGGGTGATTGGCTTTAGGTCAAGTGGGAGATTGTTGGAATAGGTGACCAGAAAGCCAATAGGTTTTTGGCAATTGTAACCTATCCGACAACTTGATGTGAATGTCTAATATTATTATGTGATGAATAAGATGAGTATTTCGTCACCAATGGTACCTTCTTTGTTGCGCTCATCTTACATTTGTTAAAATGGTGTTTAACTTATATCGCAACAAAGCCCACAGACCATGGATAACAACTCGTGCAGTTTAGGCCACGCATTGGATGGTGGTCATGAAACCAACTGATTAAGAGTTGGGTCTGAAACGTTCCAAGTCGAGGGACCTCGGAGACCGGGGCATCGAGAGTCCTATTTGAGACTTGCATCAAGAGTCGTGTTCATTGGATGAGTGGCCGTGTTTCATCGGCGACAGGCGTGGGACGCCTACACGGTCTTGATGGGGTTGGTCGACTGGGGTCGAGCCGACTGGACTGACTCGCGGGGATCATCATATGGAAGCCTTGGAGGCTTGGTCGGTATGATTGGATTCCCCGGTTCCGATAGTACGGGAGTAATCCTCAGACTTGAGGAATCATGGCAGTCCACGTGCACAGGACGACTGTATCTTGGATCTGGCGAGAGGTGATCATTCTGTAAGATGATCATTATAAGCCTTGTCCAGTGCAGTCAGAATGTGTAAGCGAGGACGGTAGATTCCAAGAAGAGGATCCGTCCCCTGTCAGTATGTGACAGAGGTATCTCCTATGCACTCGGGAGACACGTTCATGCTGTTTGAAATTGTAGCCACAGTGGTTGGTCGAACAGGGAATAGTTTCCTGTGTCGACGCAATGAAGCATATGTGTCTCGAGTTATTAAGCATAGATGCCTAGTCCAAGGATGGGAACCGACGCCCAATTCCATACCCTAGACTAAGGCCGGGAGACGGTAGACGAAAGGATCGTACCCGTACGGAATCGGCGCCTAAATGTTCACGCCAATTCACTTAGTCTCTAGTGGCCATGGACCGTTGCTAGACGGCCACCCATGGTAACAGGCCCCTTGTGGGACACGGGCCCAAGTCTAGCTGAGGGTGAAACCTAAAGGGTCACACACAAATCACCGAGGAGGTTGAGAGATCGACTTGGAGTCAATCTTCGAAGGATAAAATAAGTAATTGGTACTTAAGGGAAAGTCCATTGGATGGACGGGCCGATATTGTATCGGGCTTTCATTTAATCGGTAAATTGGATTTTCGATTAAATATGAAAAGTTGAGATGTTGAGACGTTGGATCTTTTAATTGGATTAAAAGATCAACGGGAATAATCTAAGTGGACATTAAATTGGATTTAATATTGGGTTCGTCGCAATTGGATTACGATAAAATCCGGTCCGTTAAATTATACCCGAGAGGAGAAATAATTCCTAATTTGGAATGGGAAGAAGTTGGACTTCTTTCCTTAATCAAACATGGCCGACACGCTCCCTTGGAGGAAGCAAAATCAGCCATGTTTCATGCTAGGTGGTATGTTGACTTATCTCTTTTGGAAAGAGACAAATCAACTCCAATCAAGCTCTTCCCTTTTGGTATGATTTGATCATACCATAAATTTTGGTAGGCTTGATTGAAGAATTGATGGTGATTGATTGGAATGAATCTAGACATCCTTGGATGAACCTAGACATATTCCAATAATCACATTAATTATGTATATATATTAGAATATACAACACCAAGCATAAGTGATTCATTATTCATCTTTTTCTAGGAAAAAGAGAAGACAAAAATCCTCTCCTCTCTCTCAAATTTCGTGCTCCCTCCCTCTCTTACACTTGTGTTCTTCACTTGATTTTGAATCAAGAAGAAGAACAAAGTAAAGTTTAAGAAGAACACTAATTCATAGTGTTCTTCTCTTAAACCGATTCCTTTCCTAAACCCGTTCTTTTCTAGCAAGAAGAACGTGTGTTTCTTCCGGTGTGGTGTGGATCACCTTTGGAGAATCCATACGTTTGGATTTCGTGAGCATTCCGGAGAAGGAACAACGCTAGTAGCCGGGAGCATACGCTAAACAATCAAAGGTAACGGTTTATTACGCTTTGATTGATTTCATTTGTATATTTATGCCCTATGTGTTTAAATATATGTTTTAATATTTACACATCCTACATCGAACGCCCGGTTGAGCACCCAAGGGTACACCCCTTGGGATTCGCATATTTTGAATTTGATTTAAATTTACGCACTTTTCTACGCTTTCTCGCTTCCGCTCGCGCTCCCGGGCGGATCCGCTTGTCCTTCATGAACCGCCAGCTCCTATATAGTCAGCGCCCACAGTCACCAGTGACGTTTCCATTCTCCGTAGGTCAGCTAGAGAGTCACGACCTCCGGTGAGATATGGCTTTCTAAACACGACCAGTCTGTTGGATAAGGATCCTAAGACATACGGGGAAGCGATGTCTGACATCGACTCCGGGAAATGGCTTGAGGCCATGAAAACCGAAATGGACTCCATGAGTGAGAACCAAGTCTGGACACTTGTAGACCCACCGAAAGGGGTTAAGCCAGTTGGCGGTAAGTGGGTCTATAAGCGCAAATTTAGAATTGATGGAGAAGTCACAACCTTTAAGGCCAGAATAGTAGCTAAAGGGTACACTCAACGACCCGGGTCGATTTTGAGGACACTTACTCGCCAGTACCATGGCTAAGTCCATTTGGATCCTGCTTTGTATGACTATGAGATATGACAGATGAATGTGAAAACGGCTTTCCTCAATGGTTTCGTTGAGGAAGAGATCTACATGGATCAGCCGGAGGGTTTCACGTCTCCGGAGAAGAATAGAAGGTCTGTCGTCTCCAGAAATCCATCTATGGCCTCAAACAAGCATCCCGAAGTTGGAACATTCGCTTTGATGAAGTAATACGGGATTATGATTTCATCAAAAACGAATCCGACCCTTGTGTATACAAGAAGGTCAGTGGGAGCTCTATAGTGTTCCTGGTGCTTTATGTGGATGACATTCTACTCATAGGAAATGATGTTAGAATATTGGGTGACACAAAAGCATGGCGATCAACTCAGTTTTCTATGAAGGATTTGGGTGAAGCCTCCTACATTCTAGGCATCCAGATTGTCAGGGACAGATCTAAGAGAATGTTAGGACTCACCTAAAACTCGTATATGGAGAAAGTCCTGAAAAGGTTTCGGATGGACAACTCCAAACGAGGATTCCTTCCCATAAGGCATGGGATCAAGTTATCCAAGAAACAGTCCCCGCAGACTGATAAGGAACTTGAAAAGATGAAAATCATCCCCTATGCTTCTGCCGTAGGAAGCATCGAATATGCAGTCCACTGCACCAGACCTGACATTGCTTACGTTTTGAGTGTAACGAGCATATATCAGTCTTGTGTAGGAGAGGAACATTGGAATGCAGTTAAGGGTATCCTTAAGTACCTGAGGAGGACTAAGTAAATGTTCTTGGTCTATGGCAATGGAGAACTGATCCTGGAAGGCTTTAGCGATGCTAGCTTCCAGGCTGATGACGATGATGAAAAGTCTCAATCGGGTTATATATTCAGGCTCAATGGAGGAGTAGTGGCTTGGAAAAGTTCGAAGCAAGGAACCACTGCTGATTCCACCACTGTGGCCGAATACATAGCAACTTCAGAAGCTGCCTAAGAAGCGGTTTGGATGAGAAACAACATCCAAGAGTTGGGTGTGGTGCCTAGCATCGCCGAGCCCGTTATCATCTTTTATGATAACAACGGAGCAATAGCGCAAGCAAAGGAACCGAGTCAACTCAAACACTACCACCTTCTAAGAGAAATGGTAGGAAGAGGTGACGTTTAGATGGACCGAGTCAACTCAGCAGACAACACAACAGATCCGCTGACAAAGCCTATGTTGCAGAACGCTCATACGCAACATCTTGAGAAGATGGGGATTAGGCATATGGGCGATTGGCTTTAAGGTCAAGTGGGAGATTGTTAGAATAGGTGACCATGTAGCCAATCTTGGTAGGCGAATTGTAACCTATGTCTGAACAATTTCAAGGTTTTAATAAATCCTTAATGAATAAGAAGTGAAATTCATTTGGCATGTACTTTGTTTGTGTTCACTTTATCTGCTTTTGTAACTGTTCACTACAAAAAACAAAGCCCACAGACTGAAATCGCATTTCGAGGACCGGGACTACGCTTGGAGGTAGGTCCATGAAATCAGTTCCGCCGAATCAGTCTGGAAATCTTCAAGTCAAGGAATCTCGAAATTGGGTACCGAGATTCCCCTTGAGACTTGCACTAAGCATCTGCTGTCATATTTTCATCGACTGGTGACGAGGGTCCTCTAAGCAATCCTAGTGGGTTGGCCTGCTGGGGAGCGGCTGACTGAGGTGACTCGCGGGAACCGTCTTACGGGGACCTTGAGTAGGGTCGGTTAGGTATGACGTGTGTTCCCGGTTCCAACGGTACAGGTCAAGTCCTTTGACTTGAGGAATTGCTGAGTTTACCTGTACATCGGGATTGTTCTTAGATATGGTGAGAGATTGCCAAGATGCACTTGAGTAGTCATAAGCCATATCTAGTGCTGCTCCGGTGTACAAAGTGACAGTAGTTCCAAGAAAGGATTTGTCTCATATCAACAGGTGTTGACAGTGGTGTCTCACAAATACTCTGTGTCTTGTCTCTAAAATCTGTGGCCACAGTAACTGAACAGAAGGGAAGGCTTCCCTTGTGGCATTTAGTAGAGGACAGACCGACACTTAGGTCCAAAATAGGTACCTGCATAATCCGTGCCTTAGACCCTAAGTGGTGAGACTGTAGACGGAAGGATAGATGTACTGTAGAGCCTAAATGTTCATCCCCGTATATTCACCTAGTCTCTAGTGCCATGGACCGTTGCTAGACGACCACCCATGGTGACGGGCGTATTCTAGGAATCCAACCAAGTCTAGCTGAAGGTGAACCTAAAAAGTCACACACAATCCGCACACGTAATGTATTTAATTTGAAATTAAATATTTGGAGAAATGGAACGATTAAATTGGATTTAATCTGGTCCTTGTTTTCTTGGGAAGAATTAATTCCTTTTATTAGATAAAAGGGATTTATCTAATAAATTAGATTTATTAGAAATTAATTTAATGGGCTTGGAATAAATATTATATTTAATATATTTATTTATTGCCCTTGGAGTATTTAAATAGGATTTAAATATTCCATTAAATTAAATCAATGATTAAGATTAAAGGGAGGAATCAATGGCTAAGATTGGTTTGACCAAGAAGCTAGAATTTGACTAGGTCAAATCCTACTCATGGTGGAGTCTTCAAAGTGTAGGAAACTAGAAGAGGAATAGGATTCCTCCTCTATAAATACTCCTAAGCATACACTTTGAAAAAGATGATGAATCTTGAAAACACACACACACACACACACATACCACTCGTCTCCCTCCCTCTCACTCTCGGTCGCGCCTCTCTCCTCCTTCCAAGAAACACTTTTTCTTGTTCGTTTTTTTTGTCAATTGAACATTAAGGAGGATTGATCTCGTTAATCAATAACGTTTGATCGATCCGTCCTCTCCAAAATATACTTGTTCTTTAGCTAGCACGAAGATCAAGATACGTGGGCGGATTGCGTGTACGAATTAGAGGGTCTCCTATACGAGATCTTGGAGCAAATCGGGGAACAACGCGAGTACCGGTTAGAAGGCGAAAACGATAATCGGTAGGTTTCCGATCTATGGTTTTCGCCCCTTTTTCTTTTAAACCCTATGGCCTTCCATGATTATTTTATATATGTATATATATGTTTTATTATTCATGAGATACACCAAACGCCCAGGAGTTTCAAGGGAACACCCCTTGAACGCATTTATTTTAATGTATATTAATGCATGTTTAAATTCTTGAGATTTAAATTATACCGCGCTTCCGCATTCGCGCTACTCCCGGGACGATCCACACGCCTACCCAAGGCTTTCAGTTTTAAAAGCAGATAAAGTGAACACAAACAAAGTATGCGCCAAATGAATTTTACTTTCTTATTCATCAAGGTTTTATTAAATACTTCGAAATTGTTCAGACATGTTAGAATAGGTGACCAGAATGTTAGAATAGGTGACCAGAAAGTCAATGGTATTGGCTGTTCTGAGAACCATTCGTCAATCTGTGAACAAGTAATATTATGTTAATGAATGTGGTAAGGATTCATAGGCATGAGTTTGTTGTACTTACTGCTTGCATCGTTACGATGTCACAACAAACGCCCACAGACTGAAATAACATTTCGGGAAATTGGAACTACGCTTGGAGGTAGGTTCATGAAATCAGTTTCGCCGAATCAGTCTGAAATACTCCAAGTCAAAGGAATCTCGAGACAGGGCATCGAGAATCCATTTGAGACTTGCACTAAGCATCTGCTGTCGTGTTTCATCGACGGGTGACGAGGATCGTCTAAGCAGTGTTAGTGGGTCGGTCTGCTGGGGAGCGGCCGACTGAGGTGACTCGCGGGAATCGTCATATAGAAGCTACTCGGGCTTGGTCGGTATGACTCGTATTCCCGGTTCTGATAGTACGAGATTAGTCCTCGGACTTGAGGATCACGGCAGTCCCTTACATACTAAGGCTGTATCTTGGATCTGGTGAAATTTGACCGATTATATCACATGGTCATCATAAGCCTCGTCCAGTGCATTCGGAGTATGTAAGAACGGTGAATTCCAAGATAGGATCTGTCCCCTGTCAAAGGATATGACAGCAAGATCTCCTATGCGCTCGGAGATGGTTTAGACTCACAAAGTCTATGGCCATAGCACTTGATGTAGTGGGAAAGGATTTCCTACGTCGAGTTAAACCTATCTCGAGCATTATGCATAGTTGCCTAGTCAACGATGGGAACCGACCCCTAGACTAAAGGCCGGGAGACAGGCGACAGTAGGACCGTACCCGTACGTATCGAGCGTCGGTAGGACCGCACCTGCGTATAACTCGGAGCCTAAATGTTCACACCATAAATTCACCTAGTCTCTAGTGCCATGGACCGTTGCTAGATGGCCACCCATGGTAACGGACTACTTTGGTTATGAAATAACAAAAAGTAGGTCCAAGTCTAGCTGAAAGGTGAACCTAAAGAGTCACACCCGCTACACCAAATGAAAGGGAATTAATTTGGAATTAATTCCGGGAGAAGGTTTAATTTAATGGAATTAAATTATACTTCTTGGAGATACAAGCCTCGATGTATTATTTGGAATAATCGGGCTTGAGTTCATAAATTAGATTTATGAATTTTACAAAGCATGGGCTTTCCTTTTAATTAGATTAAAAGGGTAAATTAATTAATTAATGGGCTTGGTATTAAATAGGATTTAATATAAAGTCCATGGACTATTTAATTTGGAATTAAATAAAGTCCATTCCATTAATTAATTAATGGGCTTAGTATATTAAATAGGATTTAATATAAAGTCCATGGGACTATTTAATTTAGAATTAAATAATCCCATTCTATGGAATTAATTAATGGGCTTGGTATTAAATAGGATTTAATATAAAGTCCATGGACTATTTAATTTGGAATTAAATAAAGTCCATTCCATTAATTAATTAATGGGCTTAGTATATTAAATAGGATTTTAATATAAAGTCCATGGGAATATTTAATTTAGAATTAAATAGGCCCATTCCATAAAAGCCCATCAAAATGGATGGACAAGATTTGATCTAGAGAATGATGAGATGAAGGGCCATGATTAATTTGACTTAATCAAGCCTAATTTAACTAGGATTTGACTAGGTCAAAATCCTAGTCAAAGTGTGTCTCTTTGGAAGAGTTTGAGAAGGAATAGGAATTCCATCTTCTATAAATACTTAAAAAACACACACTTACACCGACTATTCTCTACAACTCTCATCTCCCAAATTCCCTCTCAAATTCGTCCACTCCTCTTTCTTCTCTCCAAGAATATTATTTTGTTCTTCTTGATTTATTCAAGGTAGAACGTAAGAGACGCCGGTTGCGTTAATTGATAGCGTGTACCGATGTCTCTTCTCCCCAAAATAATTTCTTGCAGCACAAGGGTTGTTTGCTTTCCGTGGAGCGAGTGAGATGATTTAGAGGGTCTCTTATTTGAGATCTTGGTGCAAAATGGGGAACAATGCGTGTAGCCGAAACGAAGACAAAACTACAACCGGGTAGGTTCTTTAATTTCGTTTTTTTCGATTTCAATTCTATGGCCTCCATGTTGTGTTTTATTGAACATGAGATACACCGAACGCCCGGGAGAATCAAAGGCACACCCCTTGATTCGTTTATGAATATTATGCATAGTTTAAGTTCCATTTAATTATGCTTTGTAATTTTATTACGCACTATTTCGCGCTTCCGCTATTCGCGTTAATCTCCCGGGACGATCCACATATTTCTTTCACAGAAAGCCAATAGGTTTGGCGATTTGTAACCTATTATACAACTTGTGATGAATAAAATGAGTATTCGTCACTTCTGGTGCTTACTTTGTTGCGCTCATTTCACATTTGTTAAAACAGTGTTTAACTTATATCGCAACAAAGCCCACAGACCATGGATAATAACTCGTGCAGTTGGGCCACGCATTGGATGGTGGTCAGAAAACCAACTGATTAAGAGTTAGGATTGAAACGTTCCAAGTCGAGGACCTCGAGACAGGGCATCGAGAGTCCTATTAAGACTTGCGTCAAGAGTCGTGTTCATTGGATGAGTGCCGTGTTTCATCGGCGATAGGTGTGGGACGCTTACACGATCTTGATGGGTTGGTCAACTGGGGTCGAGCCGACTGGACTGACTCGTGGGGATCATCATATGGAAGCCTTGGAGGCTTGGTCGGTATGATTGGTTTTCCTTGGTTCCGATAGTACGGGAGTAATCCTCAAACTTGAGGGATCATGGCAGTCACGTGCACAGGACGGCTGTATCTTGGATCTGGCGAGAGGTGATCATTCTGTAAGATGATTATCATAAGCCTTGTCCAGTGCAGCCGGAATGTGTAGCGAGGACGGTGGATTCCAAGAAGAGGCTCCGTCCCCTGTCAGTATATGACAGAGGTATCTCCTATGCACTCGAAGACACGTTCATGCTGTTTGAAGTTATGGCCACAGTGGTTGGTCGAGCATGGAATGGTTTCTTGTGTCGACGCAACGAAGCATACGTGGTCTCGAGTATTAAGCATAGATGCCTAGTCAAGGATGGGAACCGACGCCAATTCCATACCCTAGACTAAGATCGGGAGACGGTAGACGGAAGGATCGTACCCGTACGGAATCAACGCCTAAATGTTCACGCCAATTCACCTAGTCTCTAGTGCAATGGACCGTTGCTAGACGGCCACCCATGGTAACGGGCCCTTTTGGGACACGGGCCCAAGTCTAGCTGAGGGTGAACCTAAAGGGTCACACACAAATCACCGAGGAGGTTGAGAGATTGACTTGGAGTTAATCTCGAAGGATAAATAAGTAATTGGATTACTTAAGGGAAAGTCCATTTGATGGACAAGCCGATATTGTAGCCGAACTTCGTTTAATCGATAAATTGGATTTTTGATTAAATATGGAAAGTTGAGACGTTGATGTTAGAATAGGTGACCATGTAAGCCAATTTTGGCAGGAATATGTAACCTATGTCTAGACAATTTCAGGTGTTTGATAAAACATTTATGAATAAAGAAGTGAAAAAGTTCATATGGCAATACTTTGTTTACGTTCACTTATATCTGCTTTTACATATCTGTTCACTACGCAAACAAAGCCCACGGACTGAGAATCGATTTCGGGGATTGGGACTACGCTTGGAGGTAGGTCCATGAAATCAGTCTTACCGAATCAGTTCGGAAATCTCCAAGTCAAGGAATCTCGAAAATGGGTACCGGGATTCCCTTTGAGACTTGCACTAAGCATCTGCTGTCGTATTTCATCGATGGGTGACGAAGGTCGTCTAACCAGTGTTAGTGGGTCAGCATGCTAGGAAGCAGCTGACTAAGGTGACTCACGGGAACCATCTTACGGAGGACCTTGAGTATGGTCTGCAAGGTATGACGTATTCCCGGTTCCAACGGTACAGGTCAAGTCCTTTGACTTGAGGAACTGCTGAGTTTACCTGCGCATCAGGTCTGTATCTTAGATATTGTGAGAGATTGCAAAAATACTCTTGAGTAGTCATAAGCCATGTCTAGTGCAGCTCGGGTGTATAGAGTGACAGTAGTTTCCAAGAAATGATCTGTCTCCTGTCAAAAGGTATTGACAGTTGAGTCTCATGTATGCTCTGTGTCTTGTCCCTAAAATTTGTGGCCACAGTAACTGAACAGAAGGGAAGGTTTCCCTTGCGGCGTTTGGTAAGGACAGACCGACACTTAGGTCCAAAATGGGTACCTGCATTTTCCGTGCCCTAGACTCTAAGTGATGAGACCGAAGACAGTAGGACAAGTGTACTGTTAGGGCCTAAATGTTCATCCCCGATTATTTCACCTAGTTTCTAGTGCCATGGACCGTTGCTAGATGGCCACCCATGGTAACGGGCGGATTCTAGGAATCCGACCAAGTCTAGCTGAAAGGTGAACCTAAAGAGTCACAAATTATCCACACACACTTAAGTATTTAATTTGGAATTAAATATTGGAGTAAAGGAATGATGAAATTAGATTTAATCGGGTCCTATATTTTCTTGGAGAAATTAATTCATTCTATTTGATAAAGGGAATTAAATTAATAAATTGGATTTATTAAGGGAATTGATTTAATGGGCCTAGAATAAATATTAATATTTATTTATTATATTTATTTGGCCTTTTGGAATATTTAATGGAATTTAAATATTCCATTAAATTAAAATCAACGGTTGAGATGGAAAGGGGAGATGGAAGGCTAGGATTGGTTTGACTAGGTCAAACACTAGTTTGACTAGGACTTTGACTAGGTCAAAATACTAGTCAAATTAGAGTTCTTAGAGTTGGAGTTTAAAGAGGATTAAACTCCTCCTCTATATAAAACCTCTAGCTTCCAACAATTGAAGGATGATGAAATTCCAACACACACACACAACACACAATTTCGGCCCCCCTCTCCCATCTCTCTCGTCCGCCCTCTCTCTCTCCACTCTCTCCAAGAAATTATTTTCTAGTTCTCTTGTTCTTGGAACATTAGAACTTAGATGAATCAACACCGTTAATTGATAACGCGTCGTTGATTCATCCACTCCAAAATATACACTTGTTCGTTGCTAGCACGACATACAAGATACGTGGGTGGATCGTGTGTCACGATTTGGAGGGTCTCAAGAACGAGATCTCGGTGCAAAATGGGGAACAACGTGTGTAGCCGTTGAAGACGAAAACGACAACGGGTAGGTCTCGTTTAATATCTTCGTCCTCTTTAATTTTCTACCCTATGACCTCCATGATCTTTTATATGTTCTTTAATCATGAGATACACCAAACACCCGGGATTCTCAAGGGTACACCCCTTGAGCGTGTTCTTTAATTCATTAAAGCATGCTTTAATTTTTTGTATTTTATTTTATATCGCGCTTCCGCATTCACGCAATTTCCCGGGACGATCCACGATTCCTTTCAGTTGAGACGTTGGATCTTTTAATTGGATTAAAAGATCAACAGGAATAATTTAAATGGACATTAAACTGGATTTAATGTTGGGTTCGTCGTAATTGGATTACGATAAAACCCGGTCCGTTAAATTTAACACGAGAGGAGAAATAATTCCTATTTTGGAATAGGAAGAAGCTAGACTTCTTCCCTTAGATAACATGGCCGAAATGCTCCCTTGGAGGAAGCAAAATCAGCCATGTTTCATGCTAGGTGGTATGCTGACTTATCTCTTTTGGAAAGAGACACATCAACTCCAATCAAGCTCTTCCCTTTTGGTATGATTTGATCATACCATAAATTTTGGTAGGCTTGATTGAAGAATTGATGGTGATTGATTGGAATGTATCTAAACATCCTTGGATGAACCTAGACACATTCCAATAATCACATTAATTATGTATATATATAAGAATATACAACACCAAGCATAAGTGAATCATAATTCATCTTTTTCTAGGAAAAAGAAAAAGGAATTTTCGGATC
This sequence comes from Sesamum alatum, assembly GCA_034509735.1. Lineage (NCBI taxonomy): Eukaryota > Viridiplantae > Streptophyta > Magnoliopsida > Lamiales > Pedaliaceae > Sesamum > Sesamum alatum. The sequence continues at coordinate 23,169,666 of JACGWO010000002.1, read as the reverse complement.
TCCTCTCCCCCTCTCAACTCCCGGTTTTCACTCTCCCTCTCACTAGTGTTCTTCACTTGGTTTTGAATCAAGAGGAAGAACAAAGTAGGTTTAAGAGAACACTAATTCTTAGTGTTCTTCTCTTAAACTGATTACTTCATCAAACCCGTTTTCTTCTAACAAGGAGAACATGTGTTTCTTCCGGTGCGGTGTGGATCACCTTTGGAGAATCCATACGTTTGATTTCGTGAGCATTCCGGAGAAGGAACAACGCAAGTAGCCGGGAACATACGTTAAACAATCAAAGGTAACGATTTTATTACGCTTTGGCTGATTTTATATATATATATATATATATCTATGCCCTATGTGTTTAATATACGTTTTTAATATTTACACATCCTACATCGAACGCTCGGTTGAGCACCCAAGGGTACACCCCTTGGAATTCGTTTATTTAAATTAGATTTAAATTTACGCCCTTTTCGCTGCGTTCTCGCTTCCGCTCGCGCTCCCAGGGGGATCCGCTTGTCGTTCAAGTGGTATCAGTGTCGGGTTCGATCTAAGGGGCATAAATCTATGTGCTTGGCATGATCTACTTGCTTTGATGGACTTTGGCATGCTTATTTTTTATTAGATTGGATCTAAAATTTCATGCTTATTTTCAAAATTAATGTTACTGTTTTTGTACTGAAAAGATGTTGAAAAAACATGAAAAAAAATTTATTTTGGAATCGGACAGCAGCGGTCGCACGCAGGAGGGCGCCTGCGCGCGCTGGGCTTCGACCAGCGTGCGCGCTGTGCCCAGACGGCCGCTGCCGGCTGAGGGCCAGCGCGGCACAGAGCGCGGGTGGCCGGCAAGCACAACGGCTGGGCCGTTTTGTGCCGTTTTTCGACGTTTTTTCGGAAAATTTAATTTTCTGTATTTTCTGCACAATATTATGAAAATATGTTAATTTTGCATATTTGATTTTGGAATAATTGGATTATTTCTTAGATTAAATTAGCTTAATTAATTTGGCATTAATACATGCATTGGATGCATTGTTTATAATGTCCATTAAATTTGAAATTTGAATTTTGCATATTATTTGTATGTTTATGCTTTTGTGATGTTGGACATCACTTGGATATTTGGAATATCCCTTGGTTTAATGCATGATTATTTGGAATAATTGTGTTATGTGAGTTGATGGATATGATCATATATTTTCTGTTGGGTGGGGCCTGCGTGCCTCTTGTTTTTTGGGACTATCATCCCCCGTATTTTCAGCCTCATGATGTTAAGGCTTGTTTTTATTATTACCAATGTATTACTTTCAGTTGTAATGAGAATATATAGGATTGGTGAGGTTTTATTTTCTTAACAAGCATTTGGAGTCGGAGACCCCAAAGAGGAGCATCAAGGCGTGAAACAAGAGCACTACAAGGCCCATTGGAATGACAATGGGTATATTAGTGTTGTAATAATTTAGGACCACCCTAGACAGACCATAGACTCACTGCAGGCTCAGTGGGTTGCATAGGTTGGGCTTGTGATCATCCTAACAGGGTATGCTATGTTTTCTGCATGCGGCGTATTTATTTATCGCTTTAAATATTGGATATTTATGCATGCTAAAACACCATAATGTGATGACGTCTCGGTCATACACAAACTCTCATTTGGTTGGACCAAATTAAATATTAGGCCCAAAACGGACTTGGACCAAAATGGTATTTTGATCTGTCCGAGTCTTCCATCTACAGCAATGTGGTGAGGAAGCTACCACTACCAGGCCGTCAGCGCCGCCTGGCGCGCACGCACGCAGACGGAGGTGTCTGCGCGCGCGCGCCCGGCAGGGTGCCTAGTGAACGTCTGCGCGCGCGCTGCACAGGCGCAGGTGCGCGGCTGACGACCAGCAGGTGCGACGGCCTGCCGGAACACCAGGCCGCGCAGAGCGCTGCCAACCAGGCGCGCGCGCACGCTGGTAGGGGGCCTGCGCGCATGCCGGTAGGCTGCTGCCGGTGGCAGCGGCCGGCGGCCGGTGCTGCTGGGGTTTTAAACCCTAGCATTATTTTTTTATTTTTATTTTACTTTTCAGTTTTTTAATTTTAATTAAATTTTGAAAATTCATTTTTTTGTTCAATTTTGCCTAAATTTCCAAGTCATTATTTTGGGGAGTAAAATATATTGGATTTGGAATCCTGGGGATATTTTACTTAGAAATAATGAGGAAGGAATTTCCTAAAACGAGAAAAATATTATTACCAACAATTATGTTATATTTTCACACGTTACGCACTTGTTTATTTATTTATTTATTTATTTTTATCTTGGATAATTATGATTGGATATCATGAATTATTGGTATGTTGTAATTATGTGATTAGATCATATGATTATGTGTGTTGGATGGAAAAAGGATGATCACGAGCCCTAGACCGAATGTATGGTTTAATTTTCTGTTGGGCCTGTGTGCCTCTTTTATTATTTTCTCCTCTTCTGTTTCTAGTTGCCTTGGAATAATAAGGAATTCTATCTCCCTCCTTATGTACTCCCCCCGGGTTTTCGCTGGGGTTTTCTAATTTTTAATATGTAATGAGAGTAGAATAGGAGTGAGGTTTTATTTTATGTAATTGATGGAGAAGAAGGAAGGTCCACATGGAGAGCCCAGACTGGAGGTTCCAAGGCGTTTCCATGAAGTGAAGAAAGATAAAAGAGACCAAGGCCCATCAGAATGATGAATGGGTTACTATTAATGTAATAGTATAGGACCAACCCTAGATTGACCATAGATTCACTGCGGGCTCAGTGGATCGAATAGGATTCGGGCTCGTGATCATCCAACAGGGGCGTGCTAGGCTTTAATTTTGCATGTGGTTATTATGATGGATGAATGGTGCTTTATTTATCATATAACTGCTGTGAATGGATTTACTTATGCATTATGGATGAATGTATGGATATTATATTTTATGAGATCTCGGTCATTTACTACTCTCACATTGGTTGGAACAATGTTTAAATATTAGACCCTAGACAAAATGAACATGAACTCTAGGAGTTTGTTCATGCCTTCCAATCCATGGCATAGTGAGGAAGCTATTTTAGGTCAATAGCATGGTCTCACGAGTCGTGGCACGTTATTGTACTTAAAAGAAGCTGCACTATGTCATGAACAAAAAACAGGCTGCTATTACTTGTCTCACGAGTCGTGGGGGTAGCAGTGGGTCTGTGGCTCGGTCGATTGGGTTGGGTCTAACGCCCGATTAGCATGATTCGCTTGGAGTCATCGGGATCATGTGAAAGGATGAGGCAATAATCTTGGGAATCTCGTGGAACGAGAATGGTATGGTATACCTCCCACAGGATCTTTTCCATCCGAATCATAAAAGCGGGGTATGGGAAAAATCGCTGTGGATCCCAAGCCCACTAGGAAAGGATTTCCCGAAAATCACGTTTGAGAGTACCGTGTTTTCGTATAAATAGTGGGAGGATTAAATGACTAAAGTCCGAGCATTTAATTATTTTTGCCAAACCACCGTCTTTATTTTCTTCTGATCGCGTACTGTTTTTTAAAATGTAGATTTTAAAATGTCTAAGAACCCACTTTCAACCATTCTTGAGACAAACAAATTCAATGGAACCAATTACAACGACTGGTTGCGAAATCTCAGGATAGTCCTGGATTATGAGAACCAAGGCTACGTCATGGACGAGCCTCTCCTTAGGACCTTAACGGAAGGATCCACGCCAGAAGAACGTGAGACGTTCGAGACTTGGCATAAGGATAACCAGAAGGTCCGTAGCGTCATACTTGCTTCAATGACGAATGAAATTCAGAAGCAGTGTGAAAGGCTAGACGATGTCCCTTCCATTATGGCTCGCCTTAAGGATTGCTATGCAGTCCCGGATCGGCATACTAGGTATGTCGCGACCAAGGCGTTCTTTGGAACTAAAATGATAGAAGGATCCTCTGTACAAGAGCACGGGGTTAAAATGCTTACCCTGGTGGAAAAGCTCGAGGACCTAAAGGCAGGTCTCGACAATGAAACGTACATAGATGTGATCCTTCAGTCACTCCCACCCTCCTTCGACCAATTTATCGTCAAGTATAACATGAACGCACTTGAGAAGGGCATTCATGAGTTGATTAATATGTTGGTGCAATACGAGGCAACGACTAAGAAGTCCACGCCTTCGGTATTGTTTGGAGGTGCTTCGACTTCCAAGACGAAAGGCAAGGGTGCCAGACGTTGGAAAAAGAAGAAAGGGAAGGGAAAGGCCGTCAAAGCAGCTACGAACGCTAAGAGTGTTCCCATTGCCAAAGAGGGAAAAGGCAAAGGAGAGGGAAAGGTTGCCTCCAAGCAACAGTCAAAGGCATATGACATATGTATCACCTGCCGTGAGAAAGGGCATTGGAAGAGAGAGTGCCCCAAACTCTTCTCGAACCAAGGTATTTTTGTGATTGAGGTTAACATGGTCACTAATTCTGCCTCTTGGGTATTAGATACCGGCTGTGGAGCTCACATTTGCAATGACTTGCAGGTGCTGAAAAGAAGCAGAAAAACTGGGTAGCGGGGAAATGATCCTAAAGCTTGGGAATGGCAAGGCCATCTCGGCAGAAGCAGTAGGATCCGCCACTCTAGTGATTAGTGATAGCATTAGCATAGAATTACAGCAAGTTTATTTTGTACCTAGTATGATTAAAAACATCATTTCCATTCCATTGTTGGACAATAGTGGTTATAAGTTTAGAATCAATAAAAATTGCTTTTATTTGATGAGGTGTGGAATTGCTCATCTGCTTGGTACATTAAATAACGGGCTCTATATCTTGCAACAAACGAACTTCGTTCTTAACGCTCAACACAAATGTAAATTAGATAATAACGGGAATGCACGATTGTGGCACGCTAAGCTAGGTCACATATCCCAAGATAGGATGAAAAAGTTGGCAGACTCAAAGAACCTAGAGGTAGGGGACTTGAGTGAGCTACCAACTTGTGAATCATCTAAGAGGGAAAATGACCAAGAAGCCCTTTGTAGGAGAAAGCAGGCTTGCCACAGGTCTGTTGGACTTGGTCCATACAGACGTATGTGGACCACTAAGGACGTAGGCCCGAGGTGGATTCTCCTACTTCATAACCTTTACCGATGATCATTCACGGTATGGTTATGTTTACCTAATGAGGTACAAGTCTGAAGCTCTTGAGAGGTTTAAAGAATTCAGACTTGAAGTAGAGAACCAGACCAACTGCAAAATTAAAGTCCTACGGTCAGACCGAGGCGGTGAATACCTTAGTACCGAGTTCCTAGATTATCTAAAAGAACATGGTATAATATCCAAATGGACACCTCCCAGAACACCACAATTAAATGCTATCTCTGAAAGGAGGAATCGAACCCTGTTGGACATGGTTCGGTCCATGATGAGTTTTACCAAATTGCCCTTATCCTTTGGGGGCTATGCACTGGAAACGGCAGCCAAGTTGCTGAATTTGGCGCCTACCAGTGCATTGACCCAAACGCCATATGAGATATGGCACGGCAAGCCTGCATCCTACAACTACTTGAAAGTGTGGGGTAGCTCCGAATACTTCAAGAGGTTAGTGGGAGATAAGCTGGAATCTAGGTGTAGCTTATGCAGGTTCATTGGATACCCTAAAGAAACTGCGGGTTATTACTTTTATGACCCCTTGGAACAAAAGGTGTTTGTTTCAAGGAATGCAGTGTTCTTGGAGCAAGGCTTCCCAGAGGATGTCCAACCTGATGAGCTGATCCTTAAGGAATCAAGTGATGGAATCCAGCCATCAGAGGTAGCCGCGGAACCCTCACTTAGAGGATTCAGGATAGACTGCCGAAGGGCTGACCAACCTCGAGGAGTCCAACATGCTAGGCATGAAGGACAGCCTCAGGAATAGCCAGCTTCGGTCCCTGAACCGCCGGCTCCGATACAGTCAGTGCCCACAGTCACCACTGACGTTCCCATTCTCCGTAGGTCTACTAGAGAGTCCAGACCTCCAGTGAGATATGGCTTTCTAAGTACGATCGGACTTTTGGATAACGATCCTATGACATATGGAGATGCGATGTCTGACATCGACTCCGGGAAATGGCTTGAGGCCATGAAAATCGAAATGGATTCCATGAACGAGAACCAAGTCTGGAGACTTGTAGATCTACCGAAAGGTGTTAAGCTAGTGGGCTGTAAGTGGGTCTACAAGCGCAAACTTGGCGTTGATGGAGAAGTCACAACCTTTAAGGCTAGGCTTGTTGCTAAGGGATACACTCAACGACCCGGGGTCGATTTTGAGGCTACCTACTCGCCAGTAGCCATAGCTAAGTCCATTTGAATCCTGCTCGCCATAGCAGCATGGTATGACTATGAGATATGGCAGATGGACGTGAAAACGGCCTTCCTCAACGGTTTCATTGAAGAAGAGATCTATATGGATCAGCCGGAGGGTTTTACGGTCACTGGAGAAGAACAGAAGGTCTGTCATCTCCAGAAGTCCATCTATGGCCTCAAACAAGCCTCCCGAAGTTGGAACATTCGCTTTGATGAAGTAATATGGGGATATGTCTTCATCAAGAACGAATCCGACCCTTGTGTATACAAGAAGGTCAGTGGGAGCTCAATAGTGTTCCTAGTGCTTTATGTGGATGACATTCTACTCATTGGTAATGATGTTAGAATATTAGGAGACACAAAAGCATGGTTGTCAACCCAGTTTTCCATGAAGGACTTGGGTGAAGCCTCCTACATCCTAGGCATCCAGATTGTCAGAGACAGATCTAAAAGGATGTTAGGGCTCACCCAAAACTCGTATATGGAGAAAGTCCTAAAGAGATATTGAATGGACAACTCCAAACGAGGATTCCTTCCCATGAGGCATGGGATCAAGTTGTCCAAGAAACAGTCCCCACAGACTGATGAGGAACTTGAAAGGATGAAAGTCATCCCCTATGCTTCTGCCGTAGGTAGCATCCAATATTGTTAGAATAGGTGACCATGTAAGCCAATTTTGGCAGGAATATGTAACCTATGTCTAGACAATTCTTTGGTATTTCATAAAACATTTATGAATAAAGAAGTGAAAATTCAAATGGCAATACTTTGTTTACGTTCACTTATCTGCATTTACATTTCTGTTCACTACGCAAACAAAGCCCACGGACTGAGAAACGATTTCGGGGACTGGGACTACGCTTGGAGGTAGGTCCATGAAATCAGTCTCGCCGAATCAATCCGGAAATCTCCAAGTCAAGGAATCCCGAAAATGGGTACCGGGATTCCCTTTGAGACTTGCACTAAGCATCTGCTGTCGTATTTCATTGACGGGTGACGAAGGTCGTCTAAGCAGTGTTAGTGGGTCAGCATGCTAGGAAGCAGCTGACTGAGGTGACTCGCGGGAACCGTCTTACGGAGGACCTTGAGTATGGTCAGCAAGGTATGACGTGTATTCCCGGTTCCAACGGTACAGGCCAAGTCCTTTGACTTGAGGAACTGCTGAGTTAACCTGTGCATCAGGTCTGTATCTTAGATATGGTGAGAGATTGCCAAAATACTCTTGAGTAGTCATAAGCCATGTCTAGTGCAGCTCGGGTGTACAAAGTGACAGTAGTTTCCAAGAAAGGATCTGTCTCCTGTCAAAAGGTATTGACAGTTGAGTCTCATGTATGCTCTGTGTCTTGTCCCTGAAATCTGTGACCACAGTAACTGAACAGAAGGGAAAGGTTTCCCTTGCGGCGTTTGGTAAGGACAGACCGACACTTAGGTCCAAAATGGGTACCTACTTTTTTCCGTGCCCTAGACTCTAAGTGATGAGACCGAAGACAGAAGGACAAGTGTACTGTTAGAGCCTAAATGTTCATCCCCGAATATTTCACCTAGTCTCTAGTGCCATGGACCGTTGCTAGATGGCCACCCATGGTAACGGGCGGATTCTAGGAATCCGACCAAGTCTAGCTGAATGGTGAACCTAAAGAGTCACACACTATCCACACACACTTAGTATTTAATTTGGAATTAAATAATAGAGTAAAGGAATGATTAAATTAGATTTAATCGGGTCCTATATTTTCTTGGAGAAATTAATTCCTTCTATTTGATAAAGGGAATTAAATTAATAAATAGGATTTATTAAAGGGTTGATTTAATGGGCTTAGAATAAATAATAATATTTATTTATTATATTATATTTATTCTTTTAGCCTTTTGGAATATTTAATGGGATTTAAATATTCCATTAAATTAAATTCAACGACTGAGATGGAAAGGGGAGATGGAAGGCTAGGATTCGTTTGACTAGGTCAAACACTAGTTTGACTAGGACTTTGACTAGGTCAAAATCCTAGTCAAATTAGAGTACTTAGAGTTGGAGTTTAAAGAGGATTAAACTCCTCCTCTATATAAACCTCTAGCTTCCAACAATTGTAGGATGATGATTCTTGAAAACACACACAACACACACTCTCCCCTCTCCATACCTCTCGTCCGCCCCTCTCTCTCTCTCTCCAAGAAGAAAATATTTTTTCTTAGTTCTTTTTGTTCTTGGAACATTAGAACTTAGACGAACCAATACCGTTAATTGATAACGTGTTATTGATTCGTCCACTCCAAAAATTATACACTTGTTCGTTGCTAGCACGACGTGCAAGATACGTGGGTGGATCGTGTGTCACGATTTGGAGGGTCTCAAGAACGAGATCTTGGTGCAAAATGGGGAACAACGCGAGTAGCCGTTGCAGACGAAAACGACAACGGGTGGGTCTCGTTTTACTTTTTCGTCCCTCTTTAATTTTCAACTCTATGGCCTCCATAACTTCTTTACATGCTTTATGATCATGAGATACACCGAACGCCCGGGAACCTCAAGGGCACACCCCTTGAGCGTGTTCTTTTAAATTAAAAAGCATGCTTTATTTTTGTATGTTTATTTTTATCGTGCTTCCGCATTCGCGCAATTCCCGGGACGATCCAGTAGCCATAGCTAAGTCCATTTGGATCCTGCTCGCCATAGCAGCATGGTATGACTATGAGATATGGAAGATGGACGTGAAAACGGCCTTCCTCAACGGTTTCGTTGAAGAAGAGATCTATATGGATCAGCCGGAGGGTTTCACGGTCACTGGAGAAGAACAGAAGGTCTGTCATCTCTAGAAGTCCATCTATGGCCTCAAACAAGCCTCCCGAAGTTGGAACATTCGCTTTGATGAAGTAATATGGGGATATGACTTCATCAAGAACGAATCCGACCCTTGTGTATACATGAAGGTCAGTGGGAGCTCAATAGTGTTCCTAGTGCTTTATGTGGATGACATTCTACTCATTGGTAATGACGTTAGAATATTAGGAGACACAAAAGCATGGTTGTCAACCCAGTTTTCCATGAAGGACTTGGGTGAAGCCTCCTACATCCTAGGCATCCAGATTGTCAGAGACAGATCTAAAAGGATGTTAGGGCTCAACAATGACTCCTATATGGAGAAAGTCCTAAAGAGATATCGAATGGACAACTCTAAACGAGGATTCCTTCCCATGAGGCATGGGATCAAGTTGTCCAAGAAACAATCCCCACAGACTGATGAGGAACTTGAAAGGATGAAAGTCATCCCCTATGCTTCTGCCGTAGGTAGCATCCAATATGCGGTCAACTGCACTAGACTTGACATTGCGTACGCTTTGAGCGTGACAAGCAGATATCAGTCCTGTGCAGGAGAAGCACATTGGAATGCTGTTAAGGGCATCCTTAAGTACCTAAGGAGGACTAAGGAAATGTTCTTAGTCTATGGCAATGGGGAGCTGATCTTGGAAGGCTTTAGCGACGCTAGCTTCCAGTCTAATGACGATGATGCCAAGTCTCAATCGGGTTACGTATTCAAGCTCAGTGGAGGGGTAGTGGCTTGGAAAAGTTCCAAGCAAGCAACCACTGCTGACTCCACTGCAGAGGCTGAATACATAGCAGCTTCAGAAGCTGCTAAGGAAGCGGTTTGGATGAGAAACTGCATCCAAGAGTTGGGTGTGGTGCCTAGCATCGCCGAGCCTGTTGTCATCTTCTGTGATAACAACGGTGCAATAGCGCAAGCAAAGGAACCGAGATCTCATCACCGTTCCAAACACATTCTTAGACGCTACCATCTTATTAGAGAAATGGTAGGAAGAGGTGGCGTTCGGGTGGACCGAGTCAACTCAGCAGACAACACAACAGATCCGCTGACAAAGCCTATGTCGCAGAGCGCTCATGCGCAACATCTTGAGAAGATGGGGATTAGGCATATGGGCGATTGGCTTTAAAGGTCAGGTGGGAGATTGTTAGAATAGGTGACCATGTAAGCCAATCTTGGCAGGAAAATGTAACCTATGTCTAGACAATTTCAGTATGTGTTTGATAAAACATTTATGAATAAAGAAGTGAGATTCATATGGCGTTACTTTGTTTATGTTCACTTATACATTGCTATTACATATATGTTCGCTATGCAAACAAAGCCCACGGGCTGAGAATCTATTTCGGGGGCTGGGACTACGCTTGCAGGTAGGACCATGAAATCAGTCTTGCCGAAGCAGTCCGGAAATCTCCAAGTCAAGGAATCTCGAAAATGGGTACCGAGATTCCCCTTGAGACTTGCACTAAGCATCTGCTGTCGTGTTTCATCGACGGGTGACGAAGGTCGTCTAAGCAGTGTTAGTGGGTTAGCCTGCTAGGGAGCAGCTGACTGAGGTGACTCGCGGGAACCGTCTTACGGAGGACCTTGAGTATGGTCAGCAAGGTATGACGGGTATTCCCGGTTCCAACGGTACAGGTCAAGTCCTTTGACTTGAGCAACTTCTGAGTTTACCTGTATATCAGGTCTGTATCTTAGATATGGTGAGAGATTGCCAAGAAGCACTTGAGTAGTCATAAGCCATGTCTTGTGCAGCTCTGGTATACTGAGTGATAGTAGTTTCCAAGAAAGGATCTGTCTCCTGTCAAAAGGCATTGACAGTTGAGTCTCACATATGCTCTGTGTCTTGTCCCTAAAATCTGTGGCCACAGTAACTGAACAGAAGGGAAGGATTCCTTTGCGGCGTTTAGTAAGGACAGACCGACACTTAGGTCCAAAATGGGTACCTGCATTTTCCGTGCCCTAGACCCTAAGTGGTGAGACCGTAGACAGAAGGACAAGTGTACTGTTAAAGCCTAAATGTTCATCCCCGAATATTTCACCTAGTCTCTAGTGCCATGGACCGTTGCTAGATGACCACCTATGATAACGGACGAATTCATGGAATCCGACCAAGTCTAGCTGAAAGGTGAACCTAAAGAGTCACACACTATCCACACACACATTTAGTATTTAACTTAGAATTAAATATTGGAGAATAGGAATGATTAAATTGGATTTAATTGGGTCCTTTATTTTCTTGGAGAATTAATTCCTTCTATTTGATAAAAGGAAGTAAATTAATAAATTAGATTTATTAAAGGAATTTATTTAATGGGCTTAAAATAAATATTTATATTTATTTAGGCCTTTTGGAATATTTAAATAGGTTTTAAATATTCTATTAAATTAAATCAACGGTTGAGATGGAAAGGAGAGATGGATGGCTAGGATTGGTTTGACTAGGTCAAACACTAGTTTGACTAGGACCTTGACTAGGTCAAAATCCTAGTCAACATAGAGTTCTTAGAGTTGGAGTTTAAAGAGGATTAAACTCCTCCTCTATATAAATCCCTAGCCTCCTACAATTTGAAGGATGATGATTCTTGAAAATACACACAACACACACTCTCCTCTCCTCTCTCTCGTCCGCCCCTCTCTCTCCCACTCTCCAAGAAAATTATTTTTCTTGTTCGCTTGTTCTTGGAACATTAGAACTAAGGAAGATCAATCCCGTTAATTCATAACGCATGGTTGATCTATCCTCTCCATAAACACTTGTTCGTTGCTAGCACGACGTGCAAGAATACGTGGGTGGATCATGTGTCACGATTTGAAGGATCTCAAGAACGAGGTCTTGGTGCAAAACGGGGAACAACGCCTGTAGCCGTTGAAAACGAAAACGACAACGGGTAGGTCTCGTTTTAAGATTTTCGTCCCTCTTTATTTTTCAATCCTATGGCCTCCATGATTGTTGTATGCTTTAATTCATGAGATACACCGAACACCCGGGAATTTCAAAGGCACACCCTTTGAACGTGTTCTTTATTTAATTAAAGCATGTTTTAATTCTGCAATTTTAATTTTATACCGTGCTTCTGCATTCGCGCAATTTTCCAGGATGATCCACAATCTCTTTCATATACAACACCAAGCATAAGTGAATCATAATTCATCCTTTTCATAGGAAAAAGAAGAAGGAATTTTTGGATCTCCTCTCCCCCTCTCAACTCCCGGTTTTTCTATATATATATGCCCTATGCGTTTAATATACGTTTTTAATATTTACACATCCTACATCGAACGCCCGATTGAGCACCTAAGGGTACACCCCTGGGATTCGTTTATTTAAATTAGATTTAAATTTACGCCCTTTTCGTCGCTTTCTCGCTTCCGCTCACGCTCCCAGGGGGATCCGCTTGTCCTTCAAGTGGTATCAGAGCCCGATTCGATGTAAGGGGCATTGATCTATGTGCTTGGCATGATCTACTTGCTTTGATGGACTTTGGCATGCTTATTTTTTATTAGATTGGATCTAAAATTGCATGCTTATTTTCAGAATTATTGTTGTAGTTTTTATGCTGAAAAGATGTTGAAAAACATGAACTAAAATTTATTTTGGAATTGGACAACAGTGGCCGCACGCAGGCGGGCGCCTGCGCGCGCAGGGTGCGCAAGCTTGCTGCCTGCACGCGCGCGCGTGCTGCCCTGTGCGCACTAGTGGGCGGCAGGCACAACGGCTGGGCCGTTTTGTGCCGTTTTTCGATGTTTTTCGGAAAATTTGATTTTCTGTATTTTCTGCACAATATTCTGAAAATAAGTTAATTTTGCATATTTGATTTTGGAATAATTGGATTATTCCTTAGATTAAATTTGCTTAATTAAGTTGGGATTAATACATGCATTGGATGCTTTGTTTCAAATGTCCATTAAATTTGAAATTTGAATTTTGCATATTATTTGTATGTTTATGCTTTTGTGATGGTTGACATCACTTGGGTATTTGGAATATCCATTAGTTTAATGCATGATTATTTGGAATAATTGTGTTATGTGAGTTGATGGAATTAACATGGGATGATCACAAGATCCCTAGACCTCATGTATGGATGAATGTATGATCATTTATTTTCTGTTGGGTGGGGCCTGCGTGCCTCTTGCTTTTTGGGACTATCATCTCCCGTATTTTCAGCCTCATGATGTTTAGGCTTGTTTTTATTATTACCAATGTATTACTTTCAGTTGTAATGAGAGTAGATAGGATTGGTGAGGTTTTATTTTTTAACAAGCATTTGGAGTCGGAGACCCCAAGGAGGAGCATCAAGGCGTGAAACAAGAGCACTACAAGGCCCATTGGAATGACAATGGGTATATTATTATTGTAATAATTTAGGACCACCCTAGACAGACCATAGACTCACTGCGGGCTCAGTGGGTCGCATAGGTTGGGCTTGTGATCATCCTAACAGGGGTATGCTATATTTTCTGCATGCGGGGTATTTATTTATCGCTTTAAATATTGGATATTTATGCATGCTAAAACACCATAATGTGATGAGGTCTCGGTCATACACAAACTCTCATTTGGTTGGACCAAATTAAATATTAGGCCCAGAACGGACTTGGATCAAAATGGTATTTTGATCTGTCCGAGCCTTCCATCCACAGCAATGTGGTGAGGAAGCTACCCCTACCCAAGTGTGGTCTCACGAGTCGTAGCACACTTGGACTAGGGGAAAGCTGCATCATTATTGTGAATAAAAAGACTGCACTCGCTGTTTTCCTGTCTCACGAGTCGTGGGGGGTGACAGTTTGAGGCATGATTTGGTTGATGGGTCGGGCCCAACACTGAGTAACATGGTTCGCTTGGAATCCTCGAAACCATGTGAATATGTGAGGTAAAATATCTTGGGAATCTCATTAGATGAGAATGATATTGGATATCTCCCACGAGGTCTTTTTCATGTGAATTGTAAAAGCGGGGCATGGAGATTACGCTTGTGGATCCCGAGCCCACTAGGAAATGGTTTTCTGAAACTCCGCTTGAGAGTGGCGGACTTTCGTACAAATAGTGGGAGGGTGCAAGACTAAAAAGACCAAGTCTTCAACTTGAACAATAATATTACCATCATCTGCTAATTTCTGCTTTCCATTTTCAATAATGTAGATATGTCTAAGAACCCATTAACCACGATACTCGAGACTAACAAATTCAACGGAACGAACTACTCGGACTGGCTGAGAAACCTAAGGATTGTCCTCGGTTTCGAGAACCAACGCTACGTCTTGGACGAGCCGCCACTGAGCGACTTACCGGAGGGGTCCACGCCTGAAGAACGTTTGACATTCGAGAAATGGCTTGAGGACAACTGGAAAGTATGCAGTATCATACTGGCTTCGATGTCTAACGACATCAAGAACCAGTATGAGAGGTTGGACAACGTCTCCGCCATAATGCTCTGCATGAACGAGGTTTTTGCGGTTCCGGATAGGCACATTAGATATGCCACCTCAAAAGCATTCTTTGGCACCAAGCTTGCTGAATGAGCGTCTGTACAAAGTCATGGGGTCAAGTGAAAGATTGTGGAACGTCCCGGGAAAATAGCGCGAATGCGGAAGCACGGTATAAAATTAAAATACGAAAATTAAACATGCTTTGATAAAATAAATAAACATGTTCAAGGGGTGTGCCCTTGAACTTTCCTGGGTGTTCGGTGTATCTCATGAAATTAAAAGCATGAACAAATCATGGAGGCCATAGGATTGAAAAGTAAAAGGAACGAAACAATTAAATCGGAACCTACCGATTGTCGTTTTCGTCTTCTAACTGCTACCCGCGTTGTTTCCCTGATTTGCTCCAAGCCTCGTTCTTGAGACTCTCCAAACAGTAACACGCAATCCACCCACGTATCTTGCACGTCGTGCTAGCGAACGAACAAGTAATATTTTGGAGAGGATGAATTAATAACACGTTATTAATTCTCCTTAGATCTAATGTTCCAAGAACAAAAGAATCAAGAAGTATTTTCTTGAGAGTGAGAGAGAGGGCGGACGAGAGGGGAGAGAGGGAGCCAAGTTTTGTGTGTGTTGTGTGTGTGTTGGAATTTTCATCACTTTTTCAAAAAGTAAAAGACTAGGACTATATATAGAGGAGGAGTTTAATCCTCTTTAAACTCCAACTCTAAAGAGGTCTATTTTGACTAGGATTTTGACCTAGTCAAAGTCCTAGTCAAAGTAGTATTTCACCTAGTCAAATTAATCCTGGCCATCCATCTCTCCCTTTCAATCTCAACTATCAGTTTAATTTAATGGAATATTTAAATCCTATTAAATATTCCAAAGGCCAAATAAATAAATATAATAAATTATAAATATTTATTATAGGCCTATTAAATTAATCCTCTAATAAATCTAATTTATTAGATTAATTCCTTTTATCAAATAATAGGAATTAATTCTCCAAGAAAATAAAGGACCCGATTAAATTCAATTTAATCATTCCTTTTCTCCAATATGTAATTCTAAATTAAATACTTGATGTGTGTGGATTATGTGTGACTCTTTAGGTTCACCTTTCAGCTAGACTGGTCGGATTCCTAGAATTCATCCGTTACCATGGGTGGCCATCTAGCAATGGTCCATGGCACTAGAGACTAGGTGAAATATCCTGGGATGAACATTTAGGCTCTAATAGTACACTTGTCCTTCTGTCTACGGTCTCACCACTTAGGGTCTAGGGCACGAAAAATGCAGGTACCCATTTTTGGACCTAAGTGTTGGTTTGTCCTTACTAAACACCGCAAGGGAAGCCTTCCCTTCTGTTCAGTTACTGTGGCCATAGATTTTAGGGCCGAGACACAGAGCATACGTGAGACTCAACTGTCAATGCCTTTTGATAGGAGACAGACCCTTTCTTGGAAACTACTGTCACTTTGTACACCAGAGCTGCACTAGACATGGCTTATGACTACTCAAGTGCTTCTTGGCAATCTATCACCATATCTAAGATACAGACCTGATACACAGGTAAACTCAGCAGTTCCTCAAGTCAAAGGACTTGTCCTGTACCGTTGGAACCGGAATAGATGTCATACCTTGCTGACCCTTACTCAAGGTCCTCCGTAAGACGGTTCCCGCAAGTCACCTCAGTTTCGCTGCTCCCCAGCAGGCTAACCCACTAACACTGCTTAGACGACCTTCGTCACCCGTCGAATGAATATACGACAGCAGATGCTTAGTTCAAGTCTCAAAGGGTAACCCATTTTCGAGATTCCTTGACTTGGAGTTTTTCCGGACTGATTTGGCGGGACTGATTTCATGGACCTACCTCCAAGCGTAGTCCCAGTCCCCGAAATGGGCTTTCAGTCCGTGGGCTTTGTTTGCGTAGTGAACAGATATATAAAGCAGTAAAGTGAACGCAAACAAAGTAATGCCAGAATGAATTTCACTTCTTTATTCATTAATAGTTTTACAAAACATTGAATTGTCTAGACATAGGTTACATTTTGCCCGCTAAGATTGGCTACAAGGTCACCTATTCTACAATCTCCCACTTGACCTTTAAAGCCAATCGCCCATATGTCTAATCCCTATCCTCTCAAGATGTTGCGTATGAGCGCCTCTGCGACATAGGCTTTGTCAGCGGATCTGCTGTGTTTTCTGCTAAGTTGACTCGGTCCATCCGAACGTCACCTCTTCCTACCATTTCTCTTAGAAGATGGTAGCGTCTAAGAATGTATTTGGAACGGTGATGAGATCTCGGTTCCATTTGCTTGCGCTATTGCACCGTTGTATCACAGAAGATGACAACGGGCTCGGCGATGCTAGGAACTACACCCAACTCTTGGATGTAGTTTCTCATCCAAACGCTTCCTTGGTAGCTTCTGAAGCTGCTATGTATTCAGCCTCTGTGGTGGAGTAAAGCAGTGTTGCTTGCTTAGAACTTTTCCAGCCACTACTCCTCCATTGAGTTTGAATACGTAAAAACCCGAATTGAGACTTGGCATCATCGTCATCAGACTGGAAGCTAGCATCGCTAAAGCCCTCCAGAATCAGTTCTCCATTGTCATAGACTAAGAACATTTCCTTAGTCCTCCTTAGGTACTTAAGGATGCCCTAACGTCATTACCAATGAGCAGAATGTCATCCACATAAAGCACTAGGAAACACTATAGAGCTCCCACTGACCTTCTTGTATACACAAGGGTCGGATTCGTTCTTGATGAAGTCATAGCCCGTATTACTTCATCAAAGCGAATGTTCCAACTTCGGGATGCTTGTTTGAGGCCATAGATGGACTTCTGGAGACGACAGACCTTCTGTTCTTTCCAATTACTGTGAAACCTTCCGGCAGAATGTCATCCACATAAAGCACTAGGAACACTATAGAGCTCCCACTGACCTTCTTGTATACACAAGGGTCGGATTCGTCTTGATGAAGTCATAGGCCCGTATTACTTCATCAAAAGCGAATGTTCCAACTTCGGGATGCTTGTTTTTTGAGGCCATAGATGGACTTCTGGAGACGACAGACCTTCTGTTCTTTTCCAATGACTGTGAAACCTTCCGGCTGATCCATATAGATCTCTTCCTCAACGAAACGTTAAGGAAGGCTCCGTTTTCACGTCATCTGCCATATCTCATAGTCATACCATGCTGCTATGGTGAGCAGGATCCGAATGGATTTAGCCAAGGCTACTGGCGAGTAGGTATATCCTCAAAATCGACCCCGGGTAGTTGAGTGTATCCCTCGTCTACAAGCCTAGCCTTGAAGGTTGTGACTTCTCCATCAATGCCAAGTTTGCGCTTGTAGACACACTTACAGCCCACTGGCTTAACACCTTCGGTGGATTCTACAAGTCTCCAGACTTGGTTCTCGTTCATGTAGTCCATTTCGGTTTTCATGGCCTCAAGCCATTTCCTGGAGTCGATGTCAGACATCGCTTCTCCATATGTATTAGGATCGTTATCCAAAAGGCCGTCTTATTTAGAAAGCCATATCTCACTGGAGGTCTGGACTCTCTAGTAGACCTACGGAGGACGGGAACGTCAGTGGTGACTGTGGGTGCTGACTGTATCGGAGCCGGCGGTTCAGGGACCGGGGCTAGCTATTCCTGAGGCTGTCCTTCATGCCTAGCATGTTGGCCTTCTCGAGGTTGGTCAGCCCTTCGGGTGTCTATCCTGAATCCTCTAAGTGAGGGTTCCGCGGCTACCTCTGATGGCTGGATTCCATCACTTGATTCCTCAAGGATCAGCTCATCAGGTTGGACATCCTCTGGGAAGCCTTGCTCCAAGAATACTGCATTCCTTGAAACAAACACCTTTTGTTCCAAGGGGTCATAAAAGTAATAACCCGCAGTTTCTTTAGGGTATCCAACGAACCTACATAAGCTAGACCTGGATTCTAGCTTATCTCCCACTATCCTCTTGACGTATGTGGGGCTACCCCACACTTTCAAGTAGTTGTAGGATGCAGGCTTGTCGTGCCATATCTCATATGGCGTTTAGGTCAATACACTGGTAGGCGCCAAATTTAGAAACTTGGCCGCCGTTTCCAACGCATAGCCCCCAAAAGGACAAGGGCAATTTGGTAAAACTCATCATGGATCGAACTATGTCCAACAAGGTTCGATTCCTCATTTCAGAGACACCATTCAATTGTGGTGTCCCGGGAGGGTTCCATTTAAATATTATACCATTTTCTTTTAGATAATTAAGGAACTCGGTACTAAGGTATTCACCGCCTCGGTCTGACGTAGGACTTTAATTTTGCAGTTGGTCTGGTTCTCCACTTCAAGTCTGAATTCTTTAAACCTCTCAAGAGCTTCAGACTTGTACCTCATTGGGTAAACATAACCATACCGTGAATGATCATCAGTGAAGGTTATGAAGTAGGAGAACCCATCTCGGGCCTGCTTCCTTAGTGGTCCACAAACGTCTGTATGGACCAAGTCCAACAGACCTGTGGCAAGCATGCTTTGTCCTACAAAGGGCTTTTTGGTCATTTTCCCTTTTAGACAAGACTCACAAGTTTGGTAGCTCACTCAAGTCCCCTACCTCTAGGTTCCTTGAGTCTACCAATCTTTTCATCCAATCTTGGGATATATGACCTAGCCTAGCGTGCCACAGTCGGGCGTTCCTGTTATTATCTATTTTATGTTTGTGTTGAGCGTGAGAACGAAGTTTGTTTGTTGCAAGATATCGAGCCCGTTATTTAATGTCCCAAGTAGACGAGCAATTCCACACCTCATCAAATAAAAGCAATTTTTATTGATCATAAACTCATAACCACTATTGTCTAACAATGGAATGGAAATGATGTTTTTAATCATACTAGGTACAAAATAAACTTGCTCTAATTCTATGCTAATACTATCACTAACTACTAGAGTAGTAGATCCTACTGCTTCTGCCGAGATGGCCTTGCCATTCCCAGCTTCAGGATCATTTCCCCGCTACCCAGTTTTCTGCTTCTTTTCAGCACCTGCAAATCATTGCAAATGTGAGCTCCACAGCCAGTATCTAATACCCAAGAGGCAGTATTAGTGACCATATTAACCTCAATCACAAATATACCTTGGTTAGAGAAGAGCTTGGGGCACTCTCTCTTCCAATGCCCTTTCTCACAACAATTGATACATATGTCATATGCCTTCGACTGTTGCTTGGAGACAACCTTTCTTTTTCCTTTGCCTTTCCCCTCTTTGGCAATGGGAACACTCTTAGTGTTCGTAGTTGCTTTGACGGCTTTCCCTTCCCTTTCTTCTTTTTCCAACGTCCGGCACCTTTGCCTTTCGTTTTGGAAGTTGAAGCACCTTCAAACAATACCGAAGGCGTGGACTTCTTATTCGTTGCCTCGTATTGCACCAACATATTAATCAACTCATCAATGCCCTTCTCAAGTGCGTTCATGTGGTAGTTGACAATAAATTGGTCGAAGGAGGTTGGGAGTGACTGAAGGATCACATCTATGTACATTTCATTATCGAGACCTGCCTTCAGGTCCTCGAGCTTTTCCACCAGGGTAAGCATTTTAACCCGTGCTCTTGTACAGAGGATCCTTCTGTCATTTTGGTTCCAAAGAACGCCTTGGTCGCGACATACCTAGTATGCCGGTCCGGGACTGCATGGCAATCCTTAAGGCGAGCCATGATGGAAGGACATCGTCTAGCCTTTCATACTGCTTCTGAATCTCATTCGTCATTGAAGCAAGTATGACGCTACGGACCTTCCGGTTATCCTTCTGCCAAATCTCGAACGTCTAACGTTCTTCCGGCGTGGATCCTTCCGGTAAGGTCCTAGGGAGAGGCTCGTCCATGACGTAGCCTTGGTTCTCATAATCCAGGACTATCCTGAGATTACGCAACCAGTCGTTGTAATTGGTTCCATTGAATTTGTTTGTCTCAAGAATGGTTGAAAGTGGGTTCTTAGATATTTTTAAATCTACATTTAAAACAAAGTTCGCGATCAACAGAATATAAAAGACGGTGGTTTGATAAAAATTAAATGCATGGTCTTTAGTCATTTAATGGTCCCACTATTTATACAAAAACACGGTACTCTCAAAAGTGATTTTCGGGAAACCCTTTCCTAGTGGGCTTGGGATCCACAG
The DNA here is from genome assembly GCA_034509735.1 of Sesamum alatum. Taxonomy (NCBI): domain Eukaryota; kingdom Viridiplantae; phylum Streptophyta; class Magnoliopsida; order Lamiales; family Pedaliaceae; genus Sesamum; species Sesamum alatum. The sequence continues at coordinate 23,148,943 of JACGWO010000002.1, read as the reverse complement.
TGATTTTTTCCAATCCCGCTTTTACGATTCGCATGGAAAAAATCCTGTGGGAGGTATACCATACCATTCTCGTTCCACGAGATTGCCAAGACTATTGCCTCACCCTTTCACATGATCCCGAGGACTCCAAGCGAATCATGTTAATTGGGCGTTAGACCCGACCCAACCGACCGAGCCATAGACCCACTGTTACCCCCACGACTCGTGAGATAGGTAATAGTGGTCTATTTTTCGTTCATGACACAGTGCAGCTTCTTTTAACTACAATAACGTGCCACGACTCGTGAGACCACTGTATTGACCTAAATCAGCTTCCTCACTATGCCATGGATTGGAAGGCATGGACAAACTCCTAGAGTTCATGTCCATTTTGACTAGGGTCTAATATTTGGACATTGGTCCAACCAATGTGAGAGTAGTAAAGACCTAGATCTCATAACATAATGCATCTACACATTCATCCATAATGTGTAATAAATAAATGCATCCACAACAGTTATATGATAAATAAAAACGCCATTCATCCATCATAATAACCACATGCAAAATTAAAGCCTAGCACGCCCTTGTTGGATGATCACGAGCCCGAATCCTATGCAATCCACTGAGCCCGCAGTGGATCTATGGTCAATCTAGGGTTGGTCCTATACTATTACATTAATAGTAACCCAATCATCATTCTGATGGGCCTTGGTCTCTTTTCTCTTTCCTCACTTCATGGAAACGCCTTGGAACCTCCAGTCTGGGCTCTCCATGTGGACCTTCCTTCTTCTCCATCAATTACATAAAAATTAAAACCTCACTCCTATTCTACTCTCATTACATACTAAAAATAGAAACCCCAGCGAAAACCCGGGGAGAGTACATAAGGAGGGAGATAGAATGCCTTATTATTCCATGGCAACTAGAAAGAGAGAAGGAGAAAGCAGTAAAAGAGGCCCACAGGCCCAACATAAAATTAAACCATACATTCGGTCTAGGGCTCGTGATCATCCGTTTGCATCCAACACACATAATCATATGATCCAATCACATAATAATAATATGCCAATAATACATGATAACCAATCATAATTATCCAAGATAAAATAAATAAATAAATGCGTAGCATGTGAAAATATGGCATAACCGTTGGTAATAATATTTTCTCGTTTTAGGAAAATCTTATTTTTAAGTAAAATATTCCCGGGATTCGAAATCCAATATATTTTACTTCCCAAAATAATGTCTTAGAAAATTAGGCAAAATTGAACAAAAACCGAATTTTCAGAATTAATTAAAAAAATTAATAACTGAAAAATAAACAAAATAAAAAATAGGGAGAAACCCTAGCATCACCGGCCGCCGGCCACCGCCCCGGGCAGCAGCCAGCCGGTGTGCACGCAGGGCAGCAGGCTCAACCTGCCACCCCTGCGCGCGCAGGCCCTTGCCTGCGTGCGCGCGCCTGGTCAGCAGCAGGCCGCGCGTCACGCGCGCAGGCTCCCTTGCCTGCGCGCGCCGGCCTGCTAGTCGCCATCCGCGCATCTGCCCTGCGCAGTGCGTGCACGCACGCGCACTAGGCGTGCCCGCTGGGCGCGCACGCGCGGACACCACCATCTGCGTGCGCGCGCGCTGGTGCCCGCGCGCGCGCGCCCGGAGACACCGCCCCTGTGGCCCGCGCGACCGGGCGGGCAGAAACCTGGCACGCTGTCCTGGCGCGCGCGCACGCGGGCTCCCTTGCCCGTTTGCGCGCGTCTCCGGCCAGCGGCCTGCCTGGCCCGGCCGCGCGTCCGCCTGGTAGGCTGCGCGCAGTCTAGCGCATCTGGCCTGGGCGGCAGCGCGCAGGCTTCCCCTGCCTGCTCGCGCGGCTGCCCAGCCTCTGCACACGGCTGCACGCGGTCAGCCTCCGGCTGGTCTGCCTGCGGCGTTTCTTCGTTCTTCGTTTGATTTTTACCCACGTTTCCCAAGAAAAAAACAGAAAAAATACCAACAATGCAATAATCACATGAATTAAAAGCAAGAAACGACATGCTTTTAATAATCAAGAAACCAAGAATTATGTAAAACATGCCAAAACACGTTTCATGCTTAAAACGCACATTAAACCCTAGGCCTATACCCTAGGGCCTATACACCGAACCGGGCTCTGATACCACTGAAAGATTGTGGATCGTCCCAGGAAAAATAGCGCGAATGCGGGAGCGCGGTATAAAATTAAAAATACAACAATTAAACATGCTTTGATAAAATAAATAAACATGTTCAAGGGGTGTGCCCTTGAACTTTCCCGGGTGTTCGGTGTATCTCATGAAATTAAAAGCATGAACAAATCATGGAGGCCATAGGATTGAAAACTAAAAGGACCGAAAAAATTAAATCGGAACATACCAATTGTCGTTTTCGTCTTCTAACTGCTACTCGCGTTGTTCCCCGATTTGCTCCAAGTCTCGTTCTTGAGACTCTCCAAACAGTAACATGCAATCCACCCACGTATCTTGCATGTCGTGCTAGCGAACGAACAAGTAATATTTTGGAGAGGATGAATTAATAACACGTATTGATTAACGATATTAATTCTCCTTAGTTCTAATGTTCTAAGAACAAAAGAATCAAGAAGTATTTTCTTGAGAGTGAGAGAGAGGGGGCGGACGAGAGGGGAGAGAGGGAGCCGAGTTTTGTGTGTGTGTTGGAATTTCATAACTTTTCAAAAAGTGAAAGACTAGGACTATATATAGAGGAGGAGTTTAATCCTCTTTAAACTCCAACTCTAAAGAGGTCTATTTTGACTAGGATTTTGACCTAGTCAAAGTCCTAGTCAAAGTAGTATTTGACCTAGTCAAATTAATCCTTGTCATCCATCTCTCCCTTTTAATCTCAACCATTAATTTAATTTAATGGAATATTTAAATCCTATTAAATATTGCAAAGGCCAAATAAATAAATATAATAAATTATAAATATTTATTCTAGGCCTATTAAATTAATCCTCTAATAAACCTAATTTATTAGATTAATTCCTTTTATCAAATAATTGAAATTAATTATCCAAGAAAATAAAGGACCCGATTAAATCCAATTTAATCATTCCTTTTCTCTAATATTTAATTCTAAATTAAACACTTGATGTGTGGGGATTGTGTGTGACTCTTTAGGTTCACCTTTCAGCTACACTTGGTCGGATTCCTAGAATCCGTCCATTATCATGGGTGGCCATCTAGCAATGGTCCATGGCACTAGAGACTAGGTGAAATATCCGGGAATGAAAATTTAGGCTCTAATAGTACACTTGTCCTTCTGTCTACGGTCTCACCACTTAGGGTCTAGGGCACGAAAAATGCAGGTACCCAATTTGGACCTAAGTGTCGGTCTGTGCTTACTAAACGCCGCAAGGGAAGCCTTCCCTTCTGTTCAGTTACTGTGGCCACAGATTTTAGGGACGAGACACAGAGCATACATGAGACTCAACTGTCAATGCCTTTTGACAGGAGACAGATCCTTTCTTGGAAACTACTGTCACTTGGTACACCAGAGCTGCACTATACATGGGTTATGACTACTCAAGTGCTTCTTGGTAATCTCTCACCATATCTAAGATAAAGACCTGATACACAGGTAAACTCAGCAGTTCCTCAAGTCAAAGGACTTGTCCTGTACCGTTGGAACCGGGAATACACGTCATACCTTGCTGACCCTACTCAAGGTCCTCCGTAAGACGGTTCCCGCGAGTCACCTCAGTCAGCTGCTCCCCAGCAGGCTAACCCACTAACACTGCTTAGACGACCTTCGTCACCCGTCGATGAAATACGACAGCAGATGCTTACTGCAAGTCTCAAAGGGAATCCCAGTACCCATTTTCGAGATTCCTTGACTTGGAGTTTTCCGGACTGATTCGGCGGGACTGATTTCATGGACCTACCTCCAAGCATAGTCCCAGTCCCCGAAATGGGCTTTCAGTCCGTGGGCTTTGTTTGCGTAGTGAACAGATAGATAAAGCAGTAAAGCGAACGCAAACAAAGTAATGCCAGAATGAATTTCCATTCTTTATTCATTAATAGTTTTATCAAAACACTGAAATTTTCTAGACATAGGTTACATTTTGCCCGCCAAGATTGGCTACATGGTCACCTATTCGAACATCAAGATGCTCTGCCTAGTGGAGAAACTCGAGAACCTTAAAGCTGGGCTTAACAATGACACGTACATTGACGTGATCCTCCAGTCGCTTCCTCCATCCTATGACCCGTTTGTTGTAAAGTACAACATGAACGGACTTGAGAAGTCTATTCATGAGTTGATCAACATGCTGGTCCAGTACGAGGCAACGACCCACAAGTCGGTGCCGGCGGTATTGATAGGAGAGGCTTCGACCTCCAAGGAAAATGGCAAGAGGGCCGGACGCTGGAAGAGGAAGAAAGGCAACGGGAAGACGGTTCCGGCCCCTGCTCGCGCTCTGGGCGTCCCTGTTGCTCCGGTTGGACCGAGCAAAGGGAAAGTGAAGGCCCATGGTTCTCAGCGGTCCAAGGCAAATGATGTTTGCATGCATTGCCAAGGGAATGGGCATTAGAAGAGGGAGTGCCCACAACTCCTCTCCAACCCAGGTATGTTTGTGGTTGAAAATAAATATGATTACTAATTCTGCTTCATAGGTATTGGATACCGGGTGTGGTGCTCACATCTGTAATAATTTGCAGGCACTGCAAAGAAGCAGAAGGCTAACCAAGGATGAGATGATCCTGAGGCTAGGCGATGGCAAGGCCGTTTGCTGCGGAGGCCGTAGGATCACTAGAGTTAGCCATTAGCAGTCATGTTAGGATTCTACTGAACGACTGTTTCTATGTACCTAGCATGATTAAGAACATTGTTTCCATCCCGATCCTTGATAAGGAGGGATATGAATTTACCATCAATAAAAACAACTTTTTCATTATTAAAGATGGTTTTTCTCATCTGCTGGGTACATTGGTCAATAGTCTGTACATACTTCAACAGTCTAATTGGATTATGACTGTAGAACACAAACAAAAACGTGATGATCATAATAACGCACAGATATGGCATGTGAGGTTAGGTCATATCTCTAAAGATAGGATAAGAAGGTTGGTGGACTCAAAGAGTCTAGAAATAGACGATTTCGACAAACCTACCGATTATGTGAATCCTGTCTGAAGGGAAAGATGACCAAGAAACCCTTTTTTGGACAAAGCACGCTGGCCAGTGGTTTGTTGGATTTGATCCATACGGATGTCTGTGGCCCACTAAATACTCAGGCTAGAGGTGGGTACTCGTACTTCATAACCTTTACCGATTACCACTCACGGTATGGTTATGTTTACCGGATGAGCTACAAGTCTGAAGCCTTTGGAAGGTTTAAGGAATACAGACTTGAAGTAGAGAACAAACTGGTTGAAAGATCAAAGCCATTCGATTGGACCGAGGTGGAGAGTATTTGAGTGGTAAGTTTACTAATTATCTAAAAGAGAATGGGATTCTCTCTCACTGGACCCCTCTTGGAACACCACAGCTTAATGGTGTGTCTGAAAGGAGGAATCGGACCTTGTTGGACATGGTCCGATCCATGATGAGTTTTACCGAACTCCCCCTTTCCCTCTGGGGATACGCTCTTGAGACGGCGGCCAAAGTTTTGAACTTGGCGCCATCTAAGAAGGTATCCCAGATGCCATATGAGATATGGCATGGCAAGCCTGCCTCCTACAAATACTTGAAAGTGTGAGGTTGCCCCACATATGTCAAGAGATTAGTAGGAGATAAACTAGACTCAAGGTCTAGATTATGCAGGTTCATCGGCTATCCGAAAGAAACTACGGGGTATTATTTCTATGATCCCTCCGAGCAAAAGGTTTTTGTCTCGCGAAACGCAGTGTTCTTGGAAAAGGGTTTTCCATCGGATAGTTGACGCGATGAGGCACTCCTTGAGGAATCAAGTGAGGTACCCCATGAGGCAGCAGTGACATCTGGCTAGTAGTTTCCACTGATATTGTTCCAGTCCTCCGTAGGCCGGCCAGAGTATCCCATGCACCTGATAGGTGTGGATTTCTGGCCTGACCTGACAGTTGGATAATGATCCAAAGACATACGGAGAACCGATGTCGGACATCGATTCGGATCAGTGGCTTGAGGCCATGAAATCCGAGATGGACTCGATGGGTACAAACCAGGTTTGACCCTAGTAGACCCACTCAAAGGGGTAAAATCCGTAGGGTGTAAATGGGTCTACAAACGTAAGCTTGGAGCTGATGGGGAGGTTACAACCTTCAAAGCCAGGCTTGTGGTGAAGGGTTACACTTAGCCACCCGGGGTCGATTTTGAGGAAACCTACTTGCCTATAGCAATGACCAAGTCCATTCGGATACTGCTTGCCATAGCAGCATGGTATGACTATGAAATATGGCAGTTGGACGTGAAAACAGCCTTCCTCAATGGTTTCGTAGAGGAAGAGATCTATATGGATCAACCGGAAGGTTTCACAACTGTTGGAGAAGAGCAGAAGGTCTACCGTCTCCAAAGGTCCATCTATGGGCTCAAACAAGCTTCCCGAAGCTAGAACATACGTTTTGATGAAGTCATACGGGGATATGATTTCATCAAGAACGAGTCTGATCCTTGTGTATACAAGAAGATCAGTGGGAGCTCAGTTGCGTTTCTGGTGCTTTATGTGGGTGACATCTTGCTCATTGGGAATGATGCTAAGATGTTGGGTACCACTAAAGCTTGGTTGTCAACGCAATTCTCCATGAAGGATATGGGCAAGGCATCCTATATCCTTGGCATCAAGATCTATGGGATAGATCTAGAAGGATTTTAGGAATGGCCCAGTCCTCGTATATTGAGAAAGTCTTGAAGAGATTCAAGATGGAGAACTCAAAACGAGAATTCCTTCATATGAGGCATGGAATTAAGTTATCCAATAAGCAGTCTCCTAAGACTGATGAGGAGCTTAAACGGATGTTGGACATCCCCTATGCTTCAGCCGTAGGCAGCATACAGTATGCTGTTCAGTGCACTAGACCTGATGTGGCTTTCGCTTTGAGCGTAACAAGTCGATATCAGTCGTGTGCTGGAAAGGCGCACTGGAGTGCAGTCAAGACTATCCTGAAGTACCTGAAAAAGGACTAAGGACATGTTGTTGATCTACGGTGGTGGAGAGTTGATACTGGAAGGCTGTAGCGACGCTAGCTTCCAGTCGGATGACGATGATGCCAAGTCTCAGTCTGGTTATGTGTTCAGACTTACTGGTGGCGTGGTTGCTTGGAAGAGTTCAAAGCAGGCTACCACGGCGGACTCCACCACGGAGTTTGAATACATAGCGGCTTTGGAAGCTGCTAAGGAGTGGTTTGGTTGATGAGCTACATCCAAGGATTGGATGTAGTACCTAGCATTGCTAAGCCTGTAATTATCTTTTATGATAACAACGGGGCGATAGCGCTAGCAAAGGAACCTAGATCTAATCACGATCCAAGCATATTCTTAGACACTACCATCTGCTTAGTGAGATGGATAGCAAGAGTGACATTCTGTTGGACCGAGTCAGCTCTGCAGAAAATATAGCAGATCCACTTGCTAAGCTCATGTCGCAAGTTGCCCATACTTAGGCATCTGGATAAGATGGGTTTGAGGTCAATGGGTGATTGGCTTTAGGTCTAGTGGGAGATTGTTAGAATAGGTGACAACAAAGCCAATAGGTTTGGCGATTTGTAACCTATTATACAACTCGATGTAAATGTAATATTATTATGTAATGAATAAAATGAGTATTCGTCACTTCTGGTGCTCACTTTGTTGCGCTCATTTCACATTTGTTAAAATGAATTTTAACTTATATCGCAACAAAGCCCACAGATCATGGATAACAACTCGTGCAATTGGCCCACGCATTGGATGGTGGTCATGAAACCAACTGATTAAGAGTTGGGTCTGAACGTTCCAAGTCGAGGACCTCGAGACAGGGTATCGAGAGTCCTATTGAGACTTGCGTCAAGAGTCGTGTTCATTGGATGAGTGCCATGTTTCATCGGCGATAGGCGTGGGACGCCTACACGATCTTGATGGGTTGGTCGACTGGGGTCGAGCCGACTGGACTGACTCGCAGGGATTATCATATGGAAGCCTTGGAGGCTTGGTCGGTATGATTGGTTTTCCCCGGTTCCGATAGTACAGGAGTAATCCTCAGACTTAAGGGATCATGGCAGTCACATGCACAGGACGGCTGTATCTTAGATCTGGTGAGAGGTGATCATTATGTAAGATGATTATCATAAGCCTTGTCCACTGCAGTCGGAATGTGTAGCGAGGACGGTGGATTCCAAGAAGAGGATCCGTCCCCTGTCAGTATATGACAGAGGTATCTCCTATGCACTCGGAGACACGTTCATGTTGTTTGAAGCTGTGGCCCCAGTTGTTGGTCGAACAGGGAATGGTTTCCTGTGTCGACGCAATGAAGCATACGTGGTCTCGAGTATTAAGCATAGATGCCTAGTCAAGGATGGGAACCGACGCGCAATTTCATACCCTAGACTAAGGCCGGGAGACGGTAGACGGAAGGATCGTACCCGTACGGAATCGGCGCCTAAATATTCACACCAATTCACCTAGTCTCTAATGCCATGGACCGTTGCTAGACGGCCACCCATCGTAACCGGCCCTTGTGGGACACGAGCCCAAGTCTAGCTGCGGGAGAACCTAAAGGGTCACACACAAATCACCGAGGAGGTTGAAAGGTTGACTTGGAGTTAATCTCGAAGGATAAATAAGTAATTGGATTACTTAAGAGAAAGTCCATTGGATGGCCAGGCCGATATTGTATTGGGCCTTCGTTTAATCGGTAAATTGGATTTTCGATTAAATATGAAAAGTTGATACGTTGAGATGTTGGATCTTTTAATTGGATTAAAAGATCAACCGGAATAATTTAAATAGACATTTTGGAATAAAACCCAGTCCGTTAAATTGAACCCGAGAGGAGAAATAATTCCTATTTTGGGATAGGAAGAAGTTGGACTTCTTCCCTTAGATAGACATGGCCGAAATGCTCCCTTGGAGGAAGCAAAATAAGCCATGTTTCATGCTAAGTGGTATGTTGACTTATCTCTTTTGGAAAGAGACAAATCAACTCCAATCAAGCTCTTCCCTTTTTGTATGATTTGATCATACCATAAATTTTTGTAGGCTTTATTGAAGAATTGATGGTGATTGATTGGAATGTATCTAGACAACCTTGGATGAACCTAGACACATTTCAATAATCACATTAATTATGTATATATATAAGAATATACAACACCAAGCATAAGTGAATCATAATTCATCTTTTTCTAGGAAAAAGAAAAAGGAATTTTCGGATCTCCTCTCCCCCTCTCAACTCTCGGTTTTCACTCCCCCTCTCTACTAGTGTTCTTCACTTGGTTTTGAATCAAGAGGAAGAACAAAGTAGGTTTAAGAGAATACTAATTCATAGTGTTCTTCTGTTAAATCGATTCCTTCATCAAACCCATTTTCTTCTAGCAAGGAGAACGTGCGTTTCTTCCGGTGTGGTGTGGATCACCTTTGGAGAATCCATACGTTTGGATTTCATGAGCATTCCGGAGAAGGAACAATGCAAGTAGCCGGGAGCATACGTTAAACAATCAAAGGTAACGATTTTATTACGCTTTGGTTGATTTTATATATATATATATCTATGCCCTATGTGTTTAATATACGTTTTTAATATCTACACATCCTACATTGAACGCCCGGTTGAGCACCCAAGGGTACACCCCTTGGGATTCGTTTATTTAAATTAGATTTAAATTTATGCACCCTTTCTCGCTTTCTCGCTTCCGCTCGCGCTCCCGGGCGGATCCGCTTGTCCTTCAAGACATAGGTTACAATTCGCCTACCAAGATTGGCTCCATGGTCACCTATTCTAACAATCTCCCACTTGACCTTTAAAGCCAATCGCCCATATGCCTAATCCCCATCTTTTCAAGATGTTGCATATGAGCGCTCTGCGACATAGACTTTATCAGCGGATCTGCTGTGTTGTCTGCTGAGTTGACTCGGTCCATGAAATCCGAAATGGACTCGAAGCCATGAAATCCAAAATGGACTCGATAGGTTCAAACCAGGTTAGGACCCTAGTGGACCCACCCAAGGGCGTCAAACCTATACGGTGTAAATGGTCTACAAACGTAAGCTTGGGGCTAACAGGGAGGTTACAACCTTCAAAGCCAGGCTTATGGCGAAAGGTTATACTCAACGACCCGGGTTCGGCTTTGAGGAAACCTACTCACCAGTAACAATGGCTAAGCCCATCTGGATACTGCTTGGCATAACAGCAAGGTATGACTATGAAATATGGCAGATGGACATAAAAATTTCCTTCCTTCACGGTCTCGAGGATGAAGAGATCTATATGGATCAACGAGAGGGTTTCACATCTGTTAAAGAAGAGCAGTAGGTCTGTTGTCTCCAAAGGTCCATCTATGGCCTCAAACAAACTTCGCGAAGCTGGAACATACATTTTGATGAAGTCATACGGGGATATGATTTCATTAAGAACGAGTCTGGTCCTTGTGTATACAAGAAGATCAGTGAGAGCTCAGTTGCATACTTTGTGCTTTACATGGACGACATCTTGCTCATTAGGAATAATGCCAAGATGTTGGGTGACACTAAAGCATGAATGTCAACTCAATTTTGCATGAAGGATATGGGTGAAGCTTCTTACATCCTTGGCATCAAGATCTACATGGATAAATCTAGAAGGATGTTGGGAATGACCTAACCCTCGTATATTGAGAAGGACTTGAAGGGATTCAAGATGAAAAACTCAAAATGAGCATTACTTCCTAAGAGGCATGGAATTAAGCTATCCACGAAGCAGTCTCCTGAGACTAATGTCGGACATCCCCTATGCTTCAGCCGTAGCCAGCATTCAGTATGCTGCCCAGTGCACTAGGCCCGATGTTGCTTTTGGTTTGATCATAACGAATCGATATTAGGCATGTGCCGAAGAGGCACACTGGATTGCAGTCAAGACCATAATCAAGTACCTAAAAAGGACTAAGAATATGTTCTTGATTTACAGAGGTGGAGAATTGATACTGGAAGGCTACAACGACGCTAGCTTCTAGTTGGACGACGACGATGCCAATTCCCAGTCTGGTTTTGTGTTCAAACTTAATAATGGTGTGGTTGCTGGGAAAAGTTCCAAGCAGGCTACCACGGTGCATTCCACCATATAGTCTAAATACATAGCGGCTTTGGAAGCTGCTAAGGAGGCAGTTTGGATGAAGAACTACATCCAAGACTTGGGTGTAGTGCCTAGCATTGTTGAGCCAGTAGTTATCTTCTGTGATAACAACAGGGCAATAGTACAACCAAAGGAACCGAGATCTCATCACCGATCTAAGCATATTCTTAGACGCTACCATCTACTGAGAGATATGGTTAGCAGAGGTGACGTTTCGGATGGACCGAGTTTGCTCGACAGAAAACATAGTGGATCCACTTACTAAGTCAGTATCGTAAATTGCCCATACTCAGCATCTGGATAAGACTGGTTTCAGGTCAACGGGTGATTGGCCTTAGGTCAAGTGGAAGATTATTAGAATAGGTACCCAGAAAGCCAATTAGATCGGCCTTCATGTAATCTATTTTATAACTCGATTTATTATAATATTATGTAATAAATAAAATGAGTTTAGTTATCATTGATATTATCTTTGTTGTGCTCATTCTAGTATGTTATGACTATTCACATATATCACAACAAAGCCCACAGACCACGTTAACGTCACGCAGTTGGGCCACACATTCGATGGTGGTTATGAAACCTACTGATAGAGGATTGGGTCTGAAATGTTCCAAGTCGACGACCTCAAGACAAGGTATCGAGAGTCCTATTGAGACTTGGATTAAGAGTCGTATTCATTGGATGAGTGCCGTATTTTTCATCGCCGACAGATGTGGGATGTCTATACGTTCTTAGTAGGTTGGTGGACTGGGGTCGAGCCGATAGAGTTGACTCAATCATATGGAAGCCTTGGAGGCTTGGTCGGTATGACTGGAGTTCTCCATTTTTGATAGTACAGGAGTAGTCCTCGAACTTGAGGAACCACGGTAATCACGTGCACATAATGACTGTATCTTGGATCTGGCGAGAGGTGATCATGTCGCAGACATGTTCATTATAAGCTTTGTCTGGTGCAGTCAGAATGTGTAGTGAGGATGGTTGGTTTCAAAAAAGAGGATCCGTCCCCTATCAGTATGTGACAGAGGTATCTTCTATGCACTCGAAGACACGTCCATGTTGCATAAAGTTGTGTCCACAGTAGTTGATCAAACAGGGAAAGGTTTCCTGCGTTGATGCAATGAGGCATACGCAGTCTCGACTCTTAAGCAAAGTTGTCTAGTCAAGGATGGGAACCGACGTCTAATTCCATACCCTAGACTAATGCCAAAAGATGGTAGATAGAAGGGCCGCACCCGTATGAAATTGAGAGCCTAAATGTTCATGCAAATATTCCCCTAGTCTCTAGTGCCATAAACCGTTGATAGACGACCACCCATGGCAACAGGCTTTTGTTGGACACAAGCCCATGTCTAGTTGAGGGTGAACCTAAAGAGTCCACACACAAATCACCGAGGAGGTGAAGGAATTAACTTGGAGTCAATTTCGGAACTGAAAGAATCGGGTACGGCCCGGGAACACAACGGAAGCGTAATATTCATAATTTAAGGCGTAATTTTAAACGGATTCGAAGAGGTGTTCCCTTTAAATTACCCGGGCGTTCGGTGTATGTCATGAAGGACAAGCGGATCCGCCCGGGAGCGCGAGCGGAAGCAAGAAAGCGAGGAAATAGCGTAAATTAAATCAAATCTAATTTAAAATACGAATCCCAAGGGGTGTACCCTTGGGTGCTCAACCGGGCGTTCGATGTAGGATGTGTAAATATTAGATACATATATTTAAACACATAGGGTATAGATGTATATTAAATCAATAAAAGCGTAGTAAAACCGTTACCTTTGATTGTTTAGCGTATGCTCCCGGCTACTAGCGTTGTTCCTTCTCCGGAATGCTCACGAAATCCAAACGTATGGATTCTCCAAAGGTGATCCACACCACATCGGAAGAAACACACGTTCTTCTTCCTAGAAAAGAACGGGTTTAAGAAGGAATCGATTTAAGAGAAGAACACTATGAATTAGTGCTCTCTTAAACTTACTTTGTTCTTCTTCTTGATTCAAAATCAAGTGAAGAACACAAGTGTGAGAGAGGGAGAGAGGCCGAGAGTTTGGGAGAGAGGAGAGGGATTTTTTTTTCTCTTTTTCCTAGAAAAAGATGAATAATGAATCACTTATGCTTGGTGTTGTATATTCTAATATATATACATAATTAATGTGATTATTGGAATGTGTCTAGATTCATTCCAGTCAATCACCATCAATTCTTCAATCAAGCCTACCAAAATTTATGGTATGATTAAATCATACCAAAAGGGAAGAGCTTGATTGGAGTTGATTTGTCTCTTTCCAAAAGAGATAAGTCAACATTCCACCTAGCATGAAACATGGCTGATTTTGCTTCCTCCAAGGGAGCATGTCGGCCATGTTTAATTAAGGGAAGAAGTCCAACTTCTTCCTATTTCAAAATAGGAATTATTTCTCCTCTCGGGTATAATTTAACGGACCAAGTTTTATTGTAATCCAATTACGACGGATCCCACATTAAATCCAATTTAATGTCCATTTAAATTATTCCCGTTGATCTTTTAATCCAATTAAAAGATCCAACGTCTCAACGTCTCAACTTTCCATATTTAATCGAAAATCCAATTTATCGATTAAATGAAAGCCCGATACAATATCGGCCCGTCCATCCAATGGACTTGCCCTTAAGTAATCCAATTACTTATTTATACTTTGAGATTGACTCCAAGTCGATCTCTCAACCTCCTCGGTGATTTGTGTGTGACCCTTTAGGTTCACCCTCAGCTAGACTTGGGCCCGTGTCCCACAAGGGCCGTTACCATGGGTGTGTTGGAATAGGTGACCAGAAAGCCAATAGGTTTGGCAATTTGTAACCTATCCGACAACTTGATGTGAATATAATATTATTATGTGATGAATAAGATGAGTATTCGTCACCAATGGTACCTTCTTTGTTGCGCTCATCTTACATTTGTTAAAACGGTTTTTTAACTTATATCGCAACAAAGCCCACAGACCATGGATAACAACTCGTGCAGTTGGGCCACGCATTGGATGGTGGTCATGAAACCAACTGATTAAGAGTTGGGTCTGAAACGTTCCAAGTCGAGGACCTCGAGACAGGGCATCGAGAGTCCTATTGAGACTTGCATCAAGAGTCGTGTTCATTGGATGAGTGCCGTGTTTCATCGGCGACAGGCGTGGGACGCCTACACGGTCTTGATGGGTTGGTCGACTGGGGTCGAGCCGACTGGACTGACTCGCGGGGATCATCATATGGAAGCCTTGGAGGCTTGGTCGGTATGATTGGATTCCCCGGTTCCGATAGTACGGGAGTAATCCTCAGACTTGAGGAATCATGGCAGTCACGTGCACAGGACGGCTGTATCTTGGATCTGGCGAGAGGTGATCATTCTGTAAGATGATCATTATAAGCCTTGTCCAGTGCAGTCGGAATGTGTAGCGAGGACGGTGGATTCCAAGAAGAGGATCCGTCCCCTGTCAGTATGTGACAGAGGTATCTCCTATGCACTCGGAGACACGTTCATGCTGTTTGAAGCTGTGGCCACAGTGGTTGGTCGAACAGGGAATGGTTTCCTGTGTCGACGCAATGAAGCATACGTGGTCTCGAGTATTAAGCATAGATGCCTAGTCAAGGATGGGAACCGACGCCCAATTCCATACCCTAGACTAAGGCCGGGAGACGGTAGACGGAAGGATCGTACCCGTACGGAATCGGCGCCTAAATGTTCACTCCAATTCACCTAGTCTCTAGTGCCATGGACCGTTGCTAGACGGCCACCCATGGTAACGGGCCCTTGTGGGACACGGGCCCAAGTCTAGCTGAGGGTGAACCTAAAGGGTCACACACAAATCACCGAGGAGGTTGAGAGATCGACTTGGAGTCAATCTCGAAGGATAAAATAAGTAATTGGATTACTTAAGGAAAGTCCATTGGATGGACGGGCCGATATTGTATCGGGCTTTCATTTAATCGGTAAATTGGATTTTCGATTAAATATGGAAAGTTGAGATGTTGAGACGTTGGATCTTTTAATTGGATTAAAAGATCAACGGGAATAATTTAAGTGGACATTAAATTGGATTTAATATTGGGATCGTCGTAATTGGATTACGATAAAACCCGGTCCGTTAAATTATACCCGAGAGGAGAAATAATTCCTAATTTGGAATAGGAAGAAGTTGGACTTCTTCCCTTAATTAAATATGGCCGACATGCTCCCTTGGAGGAAGCAAAATCAGCCATGTTTCATGCTAGGTGGTATGTTGACTTGTCTCTTTTGGAAAGAGACAAATCAACTCCAATCAAGCTCTTCCCTTTTGGTATGATTTGATCATACCATAAATTTTGGTAGGCTTGATTGAAGAATTGATGGTGATTGATTGGAATGAATCTAGACATCCTTGGATGAACCTAGACACATTCCAATAATCACATTAATTATGTATATATATATTAGAATATACAACACCTAGTATAAGTGATTCATTATTCATCTTTTTCTAGGAAAAAGAGAAGACAAAAATCCTCTCCTCTCTCTCAAATTTCGTGCTCCCTCCCTCTCTTACACTTGTGTTCTTCACTTGATTTTGAATCAAGAAGAAGAACAAAGTAAGTTTAAGAGAACACTAATTCATAGTGTTCTTCTCTTAAACCGATTCCTTCCTAAACCCGTTCTTTTCTAGCAAGAAGAACGTGTGTTTTCTTCCGGTGTGGTGTGGATCACCTTTGGAGAATCCATACGTTTGGATTTCGTGAGCATTCCGGAGAAGGAACAACGCTAGTAGCCGGGAGCATACGCTAAACAATCAAAGGTAACGGTTTATTATGCTTTGATTGATTCCATTTTATATATCTATGCCCTATGTGTTTAAATATATGTTTTAATATTTACACATCCTACATCGAACGCCCGGTTGAGCACCCAAGGGTACACCCCTTGGGATTCGCGTATTTTGAATTTTATTTAAATTTACGCACTTTCTCGCCTTTCTCGCTTCCGCTCGCGCTCCCGGGCGGATCCGCTTGTCCTTCAAGTGGTATCAGAGCCCGGTTCGATGTAAGGGGCATAGATCTATGTGTTTGGCATGATCTACTTGCTTTTAAACGGCTTTATTGGCATGTTAGATTACATAAATATATGAATAATATGATGATTCAATTGTTTGGATTTAATGCACTTTTGGCATGCTTAATTTTGTTAGATTGGATCTAAAATTGCATGCTTATTTTCAGAATAATATTAATTTTATTGTGCTGAAACAGTTTTGAAAAAAAAAAAAAAAAAAAAAAAAAAAAATTTGGTCGGGCCGGCAGTGGCCGCGCGCAGGCGGGCGCCTGCGCGCGCTGGGCTTCGGCCAGCGCGCGCGGACGCTGCGCACAGGCGCGCGCGCGCGCTGTGCGCAGCCGGCCGCTGCTGGCCGAGGGCCAGCGCGCGGCACAGCGCGCGCGCGCGCGCTGCCCTGTGCGCGCGGGCGGCCGGCCAACACAACGGCTGGGCCGTTTTGTGCCGTTTTTCGACTTTTTCCGGAAAATTCGATTTTCTGTATTTTCTGCACAATATTCTGAAAATATATTAATTTTGCATTTTTGATTTTGGGATAATTGGATTATTCCTTGAATTAAATTTGCTTAATTAATTTGGGATTAATACATGCATTGGATGCATTGTGTAAAATGTCCATTAAATTTAAAATTTGAATTTTGCATATTATTTATATATTTATGCTTTTGTGATGTTGGACATCACTTGGATATTTGGAATATCCATTGGTTATTTATGCATGATTATTTTGAATAATTATGTTATATGTGAGTTGATGGAATTAACATGGGATGATCACAAAGCCCTAGACCTTGTGTATGGATGAATGAATGTTTATTTATTTTTTGTTGGGTGGGGCCTGCGTGCCTCTTGTTTTTGGGACTATCATCTCCCGTATTTTCAGCCTCATGATGTTAAGGCTTGTTTTCCTTATTACCAATGTATTAATTTCAGTTGTAATGAGAGTAGATAGGATTGGTGAGGTTTCAATTTTAACAAGCAATTGGAGTCGGAGACCCCAAGGAGGAGCATCAAGGCGTGAAACAAGAGCACTACAAGGCCCATTGGAATGACAATGGGTATATTACTATTGTAATAATTTAGGACCACCCTAGACAGACCATAGACTCACTGCGGGCTCAGTGGGTCGCATAGGTTGGGCTTGTGATCATCCTAACAGGGGTATGCTATGTTTTATGCATGCGGCGTTTTTTTATTTATCGCTTTAAATATTGGATATTTATGCATGCTAAAACACAATAATGTGATGAGGTCTCGGTCACACACAAACTCTCATTTGGTTGGACCAAATTAAATATTAGGCCCATAACGGACTTGGATCAAAATGGTATTTTGGTCTGTCCGAGCCTTCCATCCACAGCAATGTGGTGAGGAAGCTACCACTACCCAAGTGTGGTCTCACGAGTCGTGGCACACTTGGACTAGGGGAAAGCTGCACTATTGTTGTGAACAAAAAGACTGCGCTCGCTGTTTCCCTGTCTCACGAGTCGTGGGGGCGACAGTTTGAGGCATGATTTGGTTGATGGGTCGGGCCTAACACTGAGTAACATGGTTCGCTTGGAGTCCTCGGAACCATGCGAATAGGTGAGGCAAAATATCTTGGGAATCTCATTGGATGAGAATGATATTGGATATCTCCCACGAGGTCTTCTTCATGTGAATCGTAAAAGCGGGGCATGGAGATTACGCTTGTGGATCCCAAGCCCACTAGGAAATGGTTTCCCGAAACTCCGCTTGAGAGTGGCGGACTTTCGTATAAATAGTGGGAGGGTTAAAGACTAAAAGACCAAGTCTTCAACTTGAACAATAATATTACCATCATCTGCTAATTTCTGCTTTACATTTTCATTAATGTAGATATGTCTAAGAACCCGTTAACCATGATTCTTGAGACTAACAAATTCAACGGAACGAACTACTCGGACTGGCTGAGAAACCTGAGGATTGTCCTCGGTTTCGAGAACCAAGGCTACGTCTTGGACGAGCCGCCACCGAGCAACTTACCGGAGGGGTCCACGCCTGAAGAACGTTTGACGTTCGAGAAATGGCATGAGGACAACCGGAAAGTACGCAGTATCATACTGGCTTCAATGTCTAACGACATCCAGAAGCAGTATGAGAGGCTGGACAACGTCTCCGCCATAATGCTCCGCATGAACGAGGTTTATGCGGTTCCGGATAGGCATATTAGATATGCCGCCACAAAAGCATTCTTTGGCACCAAGCTTGCTGAAGGAGCGTCTGTACAGAGTCATGGGGTCAAGATGCTCTCCCTAGTGGAGAAACTCGAGGACCTTAAAGCTGGGCTTAACAATGACACGTACATTGACGTGATCCTCCAGTCGCTTCCTCCATCCTATGACCCGTTTGTTGTAAACTACAAACATGAACGGACTTGAGAAGTCTATTCATGAGTTGATCAACATGCTGGTCCAATACGAGGCAACGACCCACAAGTCGGCGCCGGCGGTATTGATAGGAGAGGCTTCGACCTCCAAGGTGAATGGCAAGAGGGCCGGACGCTGGAAGAGGAAGAAGGGCAAAGGGAAGACGGTTGCGGCCCCTGCTCGCGCTCCGGGCATCCCTGTTGCTCCGGTTGGACCGAGCAAAGGGAAAGGGAAGGCCCATGGTTCTCAGCGGTCCAAGGCAAAAGATGTCTGCATGCATTGCCAAGGGAAAGGGCATTGGAAGAGGGAGTGCCCACAACTCCTCTCCAACCCAGGTGTGTTTGTGGTTGAAGTTAATATGATTACTAATTCTGCTTCATGGGTATTGGATACCGGGTATGGTGCTCACATCTGCAATGATTTGCAGGCACTGCAAAGAAGCAGAAGGCTAACCAAGGATGAGATGATCCTAAGGCTAGGCGATGGCAAGGCCGTTGCTGAGGAGGCCGTAGGATCACTAGAGTTAGCCATTAGTAGTCATGTTAGGATTGTACTGAACGACTGTTTCTATGTACCTAGCATGATTAAAAATATTGTTTCCATCCCGGTCCTTGATAAGGAGGGATATGAATTTACCATCAATAAAAACGGTTTTTTCATTATCAAAGATGGTATTTCTCATTTGCTTGGTACATTGGTCAACGGTCTGTACATACTTCAACAGTCTAATTGGATTATGACTGCAGAACACAAACGAAAACGTGATGATCATAATAACGCACAGATATGGCATGCGAGGTTAGGTCATATCTCTAAAGATAGGATAAGAAGGTTGGTGGAGTCAAAGAGTCTAGAAATAGACGATTTGGACAACCTACCGACCTGCGAATCCTGTCTAAAGGGAAAGATGACCAAGAAACCCTTTGTTGGACAAAGTACGCTGGCCATGGTCTGTTGGATTTGATCCACACAGATGTCTGTGGTCCACTAAGTACTCAGGCTAGAGGTGGGTACTCGTACTTCATAACCTTTACCGATGATCACTCACGGTATGGTTATGTTTACCTGATGAGGTACAAGTCTGAAGCCTTTGGAAGGTTTAAGGAACACAGACTTGAAGTAGAAAACCAAACCGGTCGAAAGATCAAAGCCCTTCGGTCGGACCGAGGTGGAGAGTATTTGAGTGGTGAGTTTACTGATTATCTAAAAGAGAATGGGATTCTCTCTCAGTGGACCCCTCCTGGAACACCGCAACTTAACGGTGTGTCTGAAAGGAGGAATCGGACCTTGTTGGACATGGTCCGATCCATGATGAGTTTTACCGAACTACCCCTTTCCTTCTGGGGATACGCTCTTGAGACGGCGGCCAAAGTTTTGAACTTGGCGCCATCTAAAAGGGTATCCCAGACACCATATGAGATATGGCATGGCAAGCCTGCCTCCTACAAATACTTGAAAGTGTGGGGTTGCCCCGCATATGTCAAGAGATTAGTGGGAGATAAACTGGACTCGAGGTCTAGTTTATGCAGGTTTATCGGCTATTCGAAAGAAACTGCGGGGTATTATTTCTATGATCTCTCCGAGCAAAAGGTTTTTGTCTCGCGAAACGCAGTGTTCTTGGAAAAAGGTTTTCCATCGGATAGTCGACGCGATGAGGTACTCCTTGAGGAATCAAGTGAGGTACCCCATGAGGCGGCAGTAACATCTGAGCCAGTGATTCCCACTGATATTGTTCCAGTCCTCCGTAGGTCGGCCAGAGTATCCCATGCACCTGATAGGTATGGATTTCTGGGCCTGACCGGTCAGTTGGATAATGATCCAAAGACGTACGGAGAAGCGATGTCGGACATCGATTCGGACAAGTGGCTTGAGGCCATGAAATCCGAGATGGACTCGATGGGTACAAACAAGGTTTGGACCCTAGCAGATCCACCAAAAGGGGTTAAACCCGAAGCTGGAACATACGTTTGGATGAAGTCATACGGGGATATGATTTCATCAAGAACGAGTCCGATCCTTGTGTATACAAGAAGATCAGTGGGAGCTCAGTTGCGTTTTTGGTGCTTTACGTGGATGACATCTTGCTCATTGGGAATGATGCTAAGATGTTGGGTACCACTAAAGCTTGGTTGTCAACACAATTCTCCATGAAGGATATGGGCGAGGCATCCTACATCCTTGGCATCAAGATCTACAGGGATAGATCTAGAAGGATGTTAGGAATGGCCCAGTCCTCGTACATTGAGAAAGTCTTGAAGAGATTCAAGATGGAGAACTCAAAACGAGGATTCCTTCCTATGAGGCATGGAATTAAGATATCCAAGAAGCAGTCTCCTAAGACTGATGAGGAGCTTAAAAGGATGTTGGACATCCCCTATGCTTCAGCCGTAGGCAGCATACAGTATGCTGTTCAATGCACTAGACCTGATGTGGCTTTCGCTTGAGTGCAGTCAAGACTATCCTGAAGTACCTGAATAGGACTAAGGATATGTTCTTGATCTACGGCGGTGGAGAGTTGATACTGGAAGGCTATAGCGACGCTAGCTTCCAGTCGGATGACGATGATGCCAAGTCTCAGTTTGGTTTTGTATTTAGACTAAATGGTGGCGTGGTTACTTGGAAGGGTTCCAAGCAGGCTACCACGGCGGACTCCACCATAGAGTTTTGAATACATAGCGGCTTTGGAAGCTGCTAAGGAGTGGTTTGGTTGATGAGCTACATCCAAAGGTTGGATGTAGTACCTGGCATTGCTAAGCCTGTAATTATCTTTCATGATAACAACGGGGCGATAGCGCTAGCAAAGGAACCGAGATCTCATCACGATCCAAGCATATTCTTAGACGCTACCATCTCTTAGAGAGATGGATAGCAGGAGTGACGTTCGGTTGGACCGAGTCAGCTCCGCAGAAAACATAGCAGATCCACTTGCTAAGCCCATGTCGCAAGTTGCCCATACTCACCATCTGAATAAGAGGTTCGAGGTCAATGGGTGATTGGCTTTAGGTCAAGTGGGAGATTGTTGGAATAGGTGACCAGAAAGCCAATAGGTTTGGCAATTTGTAACCTATCCGACAACTTGATGTGAATATAATATTATTATGTGATGAATAAGATGAGTATTCGTCACCAATGGTACCTTCTTTGTTGTCATCTTACATTCGTTAAAACGGTTTTTTAACTTATATCGCAACAAAGCCCACAGACCATGGATAACAACTCGTGCAGTTGGGCCACGCATTGGATGGTGGTCATGAAACCAACTGATTAAGAGTTGGGTCTGAAACGTTCCAAGTCGAGGACCTCGAGACAGGGCATCGAGAGTCCTATTGAGACTTGCATCAAGAGTCGTGTTCATTGGATGAGTGCCGTGTTTCATCGGCGACAGGCGTGGGACGCCTACACGGTCTTGATGGGTTGGTCGACTGGGGTCGAGCCGACTGGACTGACTCGCGGGGATCATCATATGGAAGCCTTGGAGGCTTGGTCGGTATGATTGGATTCCCCGGTTCCGATAGTACGGGAGTAATCCTCAGACTTGAGGAATCATGGCAGTCACGTGCACAGGACGGCTGTATCTTGGATCTGGCGAGAGGTGATCATTCTGTAAGATGATCATTATAAGCCTTGTCCAGTGCAGTCGGAATGTGTAGCGAGGACGGTGGATTCCAAGAAGAGGATCCGTCCCCTGTCAGTATGTGACAGAGGTATCTCCTATGCACTCGGAGACACGTTCATGCTGTTTGAAGCTGTGGCCACAGTGGTTGGTCGAACAGGGAATGGTTTCCTGTGTCGACGCAATGAAGCATACGTGGTCTCGAGTATTAAGCATAGATGCCTAGTCAAGGATGGGAACCGACGCCCAATTCCATACCCTAGACTAAGGCCGGGAGACGGTAGACGGAAGGATCGTACCCGTACGGAATCGGCGCCTAAATGTTCACTCCAATTCACCTAGTCTCTAGTGCCATGGACCGTTGCTAGACGGCCACCCATGGTAACGGGTCCTTGTGGGACACGGGCCCAAGTCTAGCTGAGGGTGAACCTAAAGGGTCACACACAAATCACCGAGGAGGTTGAGAGATCGACTTGGAGTCAATCTCGAAGGATAAAATAAGTAATTGGATTACTTAAGGGAAAGTCCATTGGATGGACGGGCCGATATTGTATCGGGCTTTCATTTAATCGGTAAATTGGATTTTCGATTAAATATGGAAAGTTGAGATGTTGAGACGTTGGATCTTTTAATTGGATTAAAAGATCAACGGGAATAATTTAAGTGGACATTAAATTGGATTTAATATTGGGATCGTCGTAATTGGATTACGATAAAACCCGGTCCGTTAAATTATACCCGAGAGGAGAAATAATTCCTAATTTGGAATAGGAAGAAGTTGGACTTCTTCCCTTAATTAAATATGGCCGACATGCTCCCTTGGAGGAAGCAAAATCAGCCATGTTTCATGCTAGGTGGTATGTTGACTTGTCTCTTTTGGAAAGAGACAAATCAACTCCAATCAAGCTCTTCCCTTTTGGTATGATTTGATCATACCATAAATTTTGGTAGGCTTGATTGAAGAATTGATGGTGATTGATTGGAATGAATCTAGACATCCTTGGATGAACCTAGACACATTCCAATAATCACATTAATTATGTATATATATATTAGAATATACAACACCTAGTATAAGTGATTCATTATTCATCTTTTTCTAGGAAAAAGAGAAGACAAAAATCCTCTCCTCTCTCTCAAATTTCGTGCTCCCTCCCTCTCTTACACTTGTGTTCTTCACTTGATTTTGAATCAAGAAGAAGAACAAAGTAAGTTTAAGAGAACACTAATTCATAGTGTTCTTCTCTTAAACCGATTCCTTCCTAAACCCGTTCTTTTCTAGCAAGAAGAACGTGTGTTTCTTCCGGTGTGGTGTGGATCACCTTTGGAGAATCCATACGTTTGGATTTCGTGAGCATTCCGGAGAAGGAACAACGCTAGTAGCCGGGAGCATACGCTAAACAATCAAAGGTAACGGTTTATTATGCTTTGATTGATTCCATTTATATATCTATGCCCTATGTGTTTAAATATATGTTTTAATATTTACACATCCTACATCGAACGCCCGGTTGAGCACCCAAGGGTACACCCCTTGGGATTCGCGTATTTTGAATTTTATTTAAATTTACGCACTTTCTCGCCTTTCTCGCTTCCGCTCGCGCTCCCGGGCGGATCCGCTTGTCCTTCAGGGTGGTCGTCTAGCAACGGTCCATGGCACTAGAGACTAGGTGAATTGGCGTGAACATTTAGGCGCCGATTCCGCACGGGTACGATCCTTCCGTCTACCGTCTCCCGGCCTTAGTCTAGGGTATGGAATTGGGCGTCGGTCCCATCATTGACTAGGTATCTATGCTTAATACTCGAGACCACGTATGCTTCATTGCGTCGACACAGGAAACCATTCCGTGTTCGACCAACCACTGTGGCGACAGCTTTAAACAGCATGAACGTGTCTCCGAGTGCATAGGAGATACCTCTGTCACATACTGACAGGGGACGAATCCTCTTCTTGGAATCCACCGTCCTCGCTACACATTCCGACTGCACTTGACAAGGCTTATGATAATCATCTTACAGAATGATTACCTCTCGCCAGATCCAAGATACAGTCGTCATGTGCACGCGACTGCCATGATCCCTCAAGTCTGAGGATTACTCCCGTGCTATCGGAACCGGGGAAAATCAATCATATCGACCAAGCCTCCAAGGCTTTCATATGATGATCCCCGCGAGTCAGTCCAGTCGGCTCGACCCCAGTCTACCAACCCATCAAGATCGTGTAGGCGTCCCACGCCTGTCGCCGATGAAACACGGCACTCATCTAATGAACACGACTCTTGACGCAAGTCTCAATAGGACTCTCGATGCCCTGTCTCGAGGTCCTCGACTTGGAACGTTTCTGACCCAACTCTTAATCAGTTGGTTTCATGACCACCATCCAATGCGTGGCCCAACTGCACGAGTTGTTATCCATGGTCTGTGGGCTTTGTTGCGATATAAGTTAAACACCGTCTTAACAAATGTGAAATGAGCGCAACAAAGTAAGCACCAGAAGTGATAAATACTCATTTTGTTCATCACATAATAATATAACATTTACATCAAGTTGTCAGATAGGTTACAAATCGCCAAACCTATTGGCTTTCTGGTCACCTATTCTAACAATCTCCCACTTGACCTAAAGCCAATCACCCATTAACCTCAAACCTCTTATTCAGATGGTGAGTGTGGGCAACTTGCGACATGGGCTTAGCAAGTGGATCTGCTATGTTTTCTGTGGAGCTGACTCGGTCCAACCGAACGTCACTCGTGCTATCCATCTCTCTAAGCAGATGGTAGCGTCTAAGAATATGCTTAGATCGTGATAAGATCTCAGTTCCTTTGCTACCGCTATCGCCCCATTGTTATCATAAAAGATAATTACAGGCTTAGCAATGCTAGGTACTACATTCAACCCTTGGATGTAGCTCATCAACCAAACCACTCCTTAGCAGCTTCCAAAGCCGCTATGTATTCAAAACTCTATAGTGGAGTCCGCCGTGGTAGCCTGCTTGGAACTCTTCCAAGCAACCACGCCACAATTCAGTCTGAACACATAACCAGACTGAGACTTGGCATCATCGTCATCTGACTGGAAGCTAGCGTCGCTATAGCCTTCCAGTATCAACTCTCCATCGTCGTAGATCAAGAACATGTCCTTGGTCCTTTTCAGGTACTTTAGGATAGTCTTGACTGCACTCCAGTGTGCCTCCCCGGCACACGACTGATATCGGCTAGTTACGCTCAAAGCGAAAGCCACATCAGGTCTAGTGCACGGAAGAGCATACTATATGCTGCTTACGGCTGAAGCATAGGGGTTGTCCAACATCCTTTTAAGCTCCTCATCAGTCTTAGGAGACTGCTTCTTGGATAACTTAATTCCATGCCTCATAGGAAGGAATCCTCATTTTGAGTCCTTCATCTTGAATCTCTTCAAGACTTTCTCAATGTACAAGGACTGGGCCATTCCCAAAATCCTTTTAGATCTATCCTTGTAGATCTTGATGCCAAGGATGTAGGATGCCTCACCCATATCCTTCATGGAGAATTGCGTTGACAACCAAGCTTTAGTGGTACCCAACATCTTAGCATCATTCCCAATGAGCATAATGTTATCCACGTAAAGCACCAGAAACGCAACTGAGCTCCCACTGATCTTCTTGTATACATAAGGATCGGACTCGTTCTTGATGAAATCATATCCCCGTATGACTTCATCAAAACGTATGTTCCAGCTTTGGGAAGCTTGTTTGAGGCCATAGATGGACCTTTGGAGACGGCAGACCTTCTGCTCTTCTCTAACAGTTGTGAAACCTTCCGGCTGATCTATATAGATCTCTTCCTCTACGAAATTATTGAGGAAGTCCATTTTTCACGTCCATCTGCCATATTTCATAGTCATACCATGCTACTATGGCAAGCAGTATCCGAATGGACTTGGCCATTGCTACGGGCGAGTAGGTTTCCTCAAAATCGACCCCGGGTCGCTGAGTGTAATCTTTCGCCACAAGCCTGGCTTGGAAGGTTGTAACCTCCCCGTTAGCTCCAAGCTTACATTTGTAGACCCATTTACACCCTATGGGTTTAACCCCTTTGGGTGGATCTACTAGGGTCCAAACCTTGTTTGTACCCATCGAGTCCATCTCGGATTTCATGGCCTCAAGCCGCTTGTCCAAATCGATGTCCGACATCGCTTCTCCGTACGTCTTCGGATCATTATCCAACTGACCGGTCAAGCCCAGAAATCCATACCTATCAGGTGCATGGGATACTCTGGCCGACCTACGGAGGACTGGAACAATATTAGTGGGAACTTCTTGCTCAGATGTCACTGCTGCCTCATGGGGTACCTCACTTGATTCCTCAAGGAGTACCTCATCGCGTCGACTATCCGATGGAAAACCTTTTTCCAAGAACACTGCGTTTTGCGAGACAAAAACCTTTTGCTCAGAGGGATCATAGAAATAATACCCCGCAGTTTCTTTTGGATAGCCGATGAACCTGCATAAACTAGACCTCGAGTCCAGTTTGTCTCCCACTAATCTCTTGACATATGCGGGGCAACCCCATACTTTCAAGTATTTGTAGGAGGCAGGCTTGCCATGCCATATCTCATATGGCGTCTGGGATACCCTTTTAGATGGCGCCAAGTTCAAAACTTTGGCCGCTGTCTCAAGAGCGTATGCCCAGAATGAAAGGGGGAGTTCGGTAAAACTCATCATGGATCGGACCATGTCCAACAAGGTCCGATTCCTCCTTTCAGACACCCCATTAAGCTACGGTGTTCCAGGAGGGGTCCACTGAGAGAGAATCCCATTCTCTTTTAGATAATAAGTAAACTCACCACTCAAATACTCTCCACCTCGGTCTGACCGAAGGGCTTTAATCTTTCGACCAGTTTGGTTCTCTACTTCAAGTCTGTATTCCTTAAACCTTCCAAAGGCTTCAGACTTGTACCTCATCGGGTAAACATAACCATACCGTGAGTGATCATCGGTAAAGGTTATGAAGTACGAGTACCCACCTCTAGCCTGAGTATTTAGTGGACCACAGACATCTGTATGGATCAAATCCAACAAACCACTGGCTAGCGTACTTTGTCTAACAAAGGGTTTCTTGGTCATCTTTCCTTTTAGACAGGATTCGCAGGTCGTTAGGTTGTTCAAATTGTCTATTTCTAAACTCTTTGAGTCCACCAACCTTCTTACCCTATCTTTAGAGAGATGACCTAACCTCGCATGCCATATCTGCGCGTTATTATGATCATCACGTTTTCATTTGTGTTCTGCTGTCATAATCCAATTAGACTGTTGAAGTATGTACAGACCGTTGACCAATGTACCAAGCAGATGAGAAATACCATCTTTGAAAATGAAAAAACTGTTTTTATTGATGGTAAATTCATATCCCTCCTTATCAAGGACTAGGATGGAAACAATGTTTTTAATCATGCCAGGTATATAGAAACAGTCGTTCAGTACAGTCCTAACATGATTACTAATGGCTAACTCTAGTGATCCTACGGCCTCCGCAACAACGGCCTTGCCATCGCCTAGCCTCAGGATCATCTCATCCTTAGTTAGCCTTCTGCTTCTTTGCAGTGCCTACAAATCATTGCAGATGTGAGCACCACACCCGGTATCCAATACCCATGAAGCAGAATTAGTAATCATATTTACTTCAACCACAAACATACCCGCATTGGAGAGGAATTGTGGGCACTCCCTCTTCCAATGCCCTTTCCCTTGGCAATGCATGCAGACATTGTTAGAGTAGGTGACCAGAAAGTCAATGGTATTGGCTGTTTTGAGAACCATTCGTCAATCTGTGAACAAGTAATATTATGTTAATGAATGTAGTAAGGATTCATAGGCATGAGTTTGTTGTACTTACTGCTTGCATCGTTACGATGTCGCAACAAACGTCCACAGACTGAAATAACATTTCGGGAAATTGGAACTACGCTTGGAGGTAGGTTCATGAAATCAGTTTCGCCGAATCAGTCTGAAATACTCCAAGTCAAAGGAATCTCGAGACAGGGCATCGAGAATCTATTTGAGACTTGCACTAAGCATCTGCTGTCGTATTTCATCGACGGGTGACGAGGATCGTCTAAGCAGTGTTAGTGGGTCGGCCTGCTGGGGAGCGGCCGACTGAGGTGACTCGCGGGAATTGTCATATGGAAACTACTCGAGCTTGGTCGGTATGACTCGTATTCCTGGTTCCGATAGTACGGGATTAGTCCTCGGACTTGAGGATCACGGCAGTCCCCTACATACTAAGGCTATATCTTGGATCTGGTGAAATTTGACCGATTATATCACATGGTCATCATAAGCCTCGTCCAGTGCAGTCGAAGTATGTAAGAACGGTGAATTCCAAGATAGGATCTGTCCCCTGTCAAAGGATATGACAGCAAGATCTCCTATGCGCTCGGAGATGGTTTAGACTCACAAAGTCTATGGCCATAGCACTTGATGTAGTGGGAAAGGATTTCCTACGTCGAGTTAAACCTATCTAGAGCATTATGCATAGTTGCCTAGTCAAGAATGGGAACCGACCCCTAGACTAAAGGCCGGGAGACAGGCGACAGTAGGACCGTACCCGTACGTATCGAGCGTCGGTAGGACCGCACCTGCGTATAACTCGGAGCCTAAATGTTCACACCATAAATTCACCTAGTCTCTAGTGCCATGGACCGTTGCTAGATGGCCACCCATGGTAACGGACTACTTTGATTATGAAATAACAAGAAGTAGGTCTCCAAGTCTAGCTGAAAGGTGAACCTAAAGAGTCACACCCGCTACACCAAATGAAAGGGAATTAATTTGGAATTAATTCCGGGAGAAGGTTTAATTTAATAGAATTAAATTATACTTCTTGGAGATTCAAGCCTCGATGAATTATTTGGAATAATCGGGCTTGAGTTCATAAATTAGATTTATGAATTTTACAAAGCATGGGCTTTCCTTTTAATTAGATTAAAAGGGTGAATTAATTAATTAGTGGGCTTGGTATATTAAATAGGATTTAATATAAAGTCCATGGGACTATTTAATTTAGAATTAAATAATCCCATTCTATGGAATTAATTAATGGGCTTGGTATTAAATAGGATTTAATATAAAGTCCATGGACTATTTAATTTGGAATTAAATAAAGTCCATTCCATTAATTAATTAATGGGCTTAGTATATTAAATAGGATTTTAATATAAAGTCCATGGGATCATTTAATTTAGAATTAAATAAAGCCCATTCCATAAAGCCCATCAAAATGGATGGACAAGATTTGATCTAGAGAATAATGAGATGAAGGGCCATGATTAATTTGACTTAATCAAAGCCTAATTTGACTAGGATTTGACTAGGTCAAAATCCTAGTCAAAGTGTGTCTCTTTGGAAGAGTTTGAGAAGGAATAGGGAATTCCATCTTCTATAAATACTTAAAAAACACACACTTACACCTACTATTCTCTACAACTCTCATCTCTCATTCCCTCTCAAGATTTCGTCCACCCTCTTTCTTCTCTCCAAGAAATATACTTTGTTCTTCTTGATTTTATTCAAGTTAAGAACATAAGAGACATTGATTGCGTTAATTCATAGCGTGTATCGATGTCTCTTCTCCCCAAAATAATTTCTTGCTAGCACAAGGATTGTTTTCTTTCCGGTGGAGCGAGTGAGATGATTTAGAGGGTCTCTTCTTGAGATCTTGGTGCAAAACGGGGAACAATGCATGTAGCCGAACGAAGACAAAACTACAACCGGGTAGGTTCTTAATTTCGTTTTTCGGTTTCAATTCTATGGCCTCCATGTTGTGCTTTATTGAACATGAGATACACCGAACGCCCGGGAGAATCAAGGGCACACCGCTTGATTCGTTTATGTATATTATGCATGATTTAAATTCCATTTAATTATGCTTTGTAATTTTTTATTACGCACTATTTCGCGCTTCCGCTATTCGCGTTAATCTCCCGGGACGATCCACCGATTTCTTTCAGTGGTATCAGAGCCTGGTTCGGTGTATAGGCCTAGAATTCTATGTGCTATGTGCGTTTAAGCATGATAAACGTGTTTTAATTTACGTTTATAGCATGTTTATCATAGATATTTATTGGCGTTTAATTTTGCATGGGATTTTGGATCTTGGTTTTCTTGAATATGTATATACATGTTCTAGGGTTTAATTTATCTTGTGGTTCAGAAAAATTGCATGAAAAGTCGAAAAGGAGTGAAAAACGGCGAACCGGCAGCAGCAGCACACTGGCCGCGCGCACAGGGGCGCGGCCGGGCGCGCGTGCAGGCAGGGGCCTGCGCGCAGGCAGAGGAGCCTGCGCGCGCGCGCGCGCCTGGCCGGCCGGCTGTGCCGTTTTCCGTTTCTCTCCCGTTTTTGGCTCGTTTTACAAAACTGTTTTTACTAAATTATTTTTATGATATTTTTTGCATTATTCTGAACCCGTTGACTTAGAATATTTATTTTTTGAGATTTGGAATTTCCTAAAATAAATATTGCTTGGTTGATGAGGAAAGGGTTTCCTAACAAGATTTAATTTTTGCAATGGTTGCACCAATGATCAAAATTCATATGTGAAATTTCGCAATAATTTATGCGTTTTATGATGTTGGACATCATGGTTATTTTATGGTTTGAGCATGAGTAGATCTTGACATGTATTAATATTGCACAAATTGTTGGATTTTGGAATTCTTGAATAAATGGGCATATTCTTGAATTGTTGATTTTTGTGTTTCAGAAAATTTGATTTTTCTATATAATTCTGGGAATTTTTCTGAATTAATTAACTTGGGGCATTTTAATTTTGGTTGAGATTTTATATTTCATAAAATTAATATTGCCTTGTTAATTATGGAAAAGGTTTTTCCAACAAAAATCGTTGTGCATAGGTTGCACTATTATCCAATGTTTGGTGTGAATATTTTACATGTAATTTCTGCGTTTATTTTATGGTATGGATTATCATGGATGTTGGTATAGCATATTTTACGTGGGATATGTATTTGTGCTATTTGTGTTAATTGATTTGACAAAGGATGATCACAAAGCCCCTAGACCGCATGTATGGTTTATTTACGTTTATTTGTTGGGTTGTGGCCTGTGTGCCTCTTTATTTTCCTCTCTGTCTCTCTTCTAGTGCCTTGGAATAATAAGGCTTTCTCTCTCCCTCCTAATGTACTCCCCCCAAATGTTTAATTGGGGTTTCTTATTTTATGATGTAATGAGAGTAGAATTAGTGGTAAGGTTTTATTTCTTTTTGTAAATAAAAGCTGCAAGAGAAGACAAGCCCAAGGTGTTGGAGGCCCATGGAGGTAGCCATCAGATGGCCCACGGAGGATCCATGGAGAAGAAGCCCGGTGTAGGCCCACGATGGAGAGCCCAAGAAGATAAAGAGGACTTACAAGGCCCATTGCATGTAATGGGTTATTAAATCTTGTAATAGTGTAGGGCCTACCCTTAGATTGACCATAGATCCACTGCGGGCTCAGTGGGTCGCATAGGTTTGGGCTTGTGATCATCCTACAGGGGCGTGCTAGGCTTTATTTTGCATGTGATGCGTATTATATGCTTATGATTATTCTATATGCTTTATGTATGGTTACATTCACGCTTAGAATATTTCTGCCACAACGCATCCAATGCAAATACTTAATATATGTGATGAGGTCTCGTTCTATCAAAACTCTCACTTGGTTAAACCAAGTTAAAAATATAGACCCTTAATAAATGGACTAGGACTCTGGGAGTCTGTCCAAGCCTTCCATCCATGGCAAAAGTGAGGAAGATCTTTTAGGTCGATAGCGTGGTCTCACGAGTCGTGGCACGACTATCGTGCTTAAAAGAAGCTGCACTTTGTCATGAACGAGGAATAGACTGCTGTTACCTGTCTCACGAGTCGTGGAGGTAGCAGTGAGTCTATGAATCGGTTGAGTAGGTCGGGTCTAACGCTCGAATAACGTGATTCGCTTGGAGTCCTCGGGATCACGTGAAAGGGTGAGGCAATTATCTTGGGAATCTCGTGGAGCGAGAATGGTATGGAATACCTCCCACGGGTTCTTTTCCCATGCGAATCGTAAAAGCGGGGTATGGGGGAGATCGCTGTGGATCCTGAGCCCACTAGGAAAGGATTTCCCGAAAACAATGTTGAGAGTGCCGTGTTTTTGTAGAAATAGTGGGAGAGATTAAGGACTAAAGACCGAGACTTAACCAAAATATTACTTCATTCTTCTTATTATTTTCTGCTTTACATATATGTTGTGAATGTCTAAAAATCCACCAAACACATTACTAAGAGGCTCATTAAAAAGGAACCAATTACACGAATTGACTGCGAAATCTTAAGATGGTCTTAGATTTCCAGAACCTTAACTCACATAACCGGATGAGGATGTTCCTCAGCCCTTGCCGGAGGGGTCGACAACTAAGGCAACGCTTGGCGTTCAAAAGTTGAAGGATGACCACCGGCAAGTAGGATATAATGATGTTGGCTCAAACTATGCTTCTTTTGCATCATGTCTATATGGTCTTGGACCAGCATGTGGGGTAAAATGCAATGAAGGCATGTTTGGAGCTAAGATGACGGAAGGGATGTCGGTACAAAGAACATGGAGTGATGATGCAATCCCTAGTGGAGAAGCTCAAAAGACCTCCATGTCAGTCTTGAAAAAGAGACGTACATTGACATGATCCTTCAGTCTCTTCCTCCCTCCTATGAACCATTAATTATCAACATGAATGAGCTTAGAAAAAGATCTTCATAGGTTGGTAATTATGTTGGTCTAGTACGAAGCAACGATTGCAAAATCTGCGCCGTCGGTACTAGTAGGACAGGCTTCAACCTCCATAGCGAAAGGCAAGGGTGCCAGACGCTAAAAGAGGAAGAAGGGTAAGGTGACATCAACTATTAAGCACTTCAAGTGCTGTTCCTTTACAATAGAAGGTGGAGGTAAAGGAAAGAGCAAAAGGTTCAGCAGTCAAGTTCATAGTTTCTAAGAACGTAAGCATTTACTGTCGTAAAGAGGGCCATTGGAAAGGGGAGTATTCTAAACCCCTCTCCAATGTAGGTAAAATTTGATATTGAGTATTGACATGATCACTTTTTGGTATTTGATACCATTCCTATCACTAATCTGCGGGGTTTGCAGAAAGTGAATAAGGACTTAAAAGCCAAGAACAGTTCTAGGATTCAACAATGGCAAGGTCCATTGATGAAAAGGACTAGAGACTTGTTAGGCCCATAATCGTGATCATGTTAGGGTAATATAGGAATTACGTAACCTAGCATGATCAAAAGTATGTCTCTTTGTTGGACAAAGGTTTTATTACATACAAAATTATTGAATATTGATTCATGTTTGCTAGTACGTAAATTCCTAAAATACCATCCCATAAAAGGTTTATGAATACTCAAAATTCAAATTATTTAAATGGATTAATCAAGACCAACTTACAGATTTGGCATCTACAACAGCTAGGACGTTTCTTCTTATTAAAAGATAAGTAAATTGGAAAGTTCGATGAATCTAGAAATAGATGATTCGAATCGACTAAATTTACAAGTCTTTTATGAAGAAGAAAGTCCGAAAGCTCTTTGTTGGACAAAGTAGGCTTGCCAAATAAGTCTATTGGAAGGGATCCAATAAGACAACTGTAGGTTACTAATACACAAGACCATAAGAGGGTTCAAAAGTCTAAAGGTCCCATAGGAGGTTTGGGAATTAGACTTGAGGAGGTGAATCATAAATGGTTGCAAAATTAAACCTGTTTCGATAGGATCGAAAAGGCCGTGTATTTAGTGGGAGCTCTTGAGCATCCAAGTTGAGAATGGAATTCTCAATGAAACATTTCCTATCAAGGCCAAGTATGACGGTCTCTGATAAAGGGAACGATCGAATCTCGTTGGACGAAGATCGATCGAAGTTTCGCCCAATTACCTTAGCCCGTGTAGACGTAGACTCAAAATTGCCAACGTAAGGAACGTGGCACTTTGCCAAGAGTCACGCACAAGGAGCCATGGTTTGGCAAGCCTATATCCCGACAAAGTCCTTGAGCATGTAGAAGGATCCTATATACGTCAAGGGACTAGTGGGAGACAAATTAGACTCGGTGTCTAATTTGTACAAGTTTACGACAGAATAATACTAACGTTGCTTAAAATCGCATTTCTTAAATTGATCATATTCCAAGTCCCCTTAAGAACGAACCCGAATGTCGTAAGAGGTACGAGTGATCGGGATATGTTCGGTCAAATTTGGATAGTAATCCAAATGACCTGCGGAACGTGATGTTGGACATCGTAGTAGGATTTATGGAGAGGAGCCATAGAATCCACTAGGAAATTCAAACAAGGTTTGAAACACCGCATAACTGAATATTCGTTTTGACGAGCTCATACGGAGCATGACTCGATCTTAAACGACGTAGGTGATCAGTGGGAGTAGAAATGGTGTTCCATGTGTATTAAGTGTGTAATGCCTTGATCCATGGATGAATTCAAGACATTAGGAATCACTAAAACACAACTGTAACTCACGAAAATTCTCCATGACATTTTAAGGGTTCCCACATACATATCATGAATTGAGCTTTTCAAAGACTCAGTCATGGTAGACTGATGAGAAAAACTCATATATGTAGAGGGACAAGTTGTTCGAGACTCAGTCATAGTAAGACTTATGAGAAAACTTGGATACTATGCATAAAGCATCAAGCCATTCAAGATTTAGTCACGGTGGACTAATGAGAAGGCTTGGATGTTGAGTATCCCCTACGTCTTAACCCTAGGCAAACATATGATATGTTTACTTGGTGCATAGGAACCGATGTTGAGAGTGCTTCTAGCATGGCTCAACATAAATCGGTAATGCACTGAGAGGTTGAAGACAGCAATCAAGAACGATCCTTAGTACCTGAATAAGGACTAAAGATGTGTTCATGATGCACCGTCTGTTGAGAGTTGCTTTGGAAGGCTAAAGCGATACTAGCTTCCAGAGCATAAGTGAAAACCAGTTAGTCTCAAAGGTATGCACAGTCAGGCCCAATGACGAGTGCATCGGATAGTGGTCACTGATGAAGACCGCGTCCATAGGATGGACGTGGCACCTAGCACGACCAAGCCACGTTCGCCTATATGGCAGGCAACTTGACTATGGGAGTATTGGCACGAGATCTCATCACAAGATCCACGAAAATATTCTTAGACAACCACCATCTCTATGAGGCAATGGTGGATAGAGGTAACACGGTTAGACCGTATTGCTTCGCAAGGAAATATAAGTGGACTCACAATACCTTAGTCGGTATCGTAGATTACTCATACTCAGAGGATTCTGAACAAAGTGGGTAATTGACTTATTGGTCAAGTGGGAGATTGTTAGAGTAGGTGACCAAAAAGTCAATGGTATTGGCTGTTTTGAGAACTATTCGTCAATCTGTGAACAAGTAATATTATGTTAATGAATGTAGTAAGGATTCATAGGCATGAGTTTGTTGTACTTACTGCTTGCATCGTTACGATGTCGCAACAAACGTCCACAGACTGAAATAACATTTCGAGAAATTGGAACTACGCTTGGAGGTAGGTTCATGAAATCAGTTTCGCCGAATCAGTCTGAAATACTCCAAGTCAAAGGAATCTCGAGACAGGGCATCGAGAATCCATTTGAGACTTGCACTAAGCATCTGCTGTCGTATTTCATCGACAGGTGACGAGGATCGTCTAAGCAGTGTTAGTGGGTCGGCCTGCTGGGGAGCGGCCGACTGAGGTGACTCGCGGGAATCGTCATATGGAAACTGCTCGGGCTTGGTCGGTATGACTCGTATTCCTGGTTTCGATAGTACGGGATTAGTCCTCGGACTTGAGGATCACGGCAGTCCCCTACATACTAAGGCTATATCTTGGATCTGGTGAAATTTGACCGATTATATCACATGGTCATCATAAGCCTCGTCCAGTGCAGTCGAAGTATGTAAGAACGGTGAATTCCAAGATAGGATCTGTCCCCTGTCAAAGGATATGACAGCAAGATCTCCTATGCGCTCGGAGATGGTTTAGACTCACAAAGTCTATGGCCATAGCACTTGATGTAGTGGGAAAGGATTCCTACGTCGAGTTAAACCTATCTCGAGCATTATGCATAGTTGCCTAGTCAAGAATGGGAACCGACCCCTAGACTAAAGGCCGGGAGACAGGCGACAGTAGGACCGTACCCGTACGTATCGAGCGTCGGTAGGACCGCACCTGCGTATAACTCGGAGCCTAAATGTTCACACCATAAAATTCACCTAGTCTCTAGTGCCATGGACCCTTGCTAGATGGCCACCCATGGTAACGGACTACTTTGGTTATGAAATAACAAGAAGTAGGTCCAAGTCTAGCTGAAAGGTGAACCTAAAGAGTCACACCCGCTACACCAAATGAAAGGGAATTAATTTGGAATTAATTCCGGGAGAAGGTTTAATCTAATAGAATTAAATTATACTTCTTGGAGATTCAAGCCTCGATGAATTATTTGGAATAATCGGGCTTGAGTTCATAAATTAGATTTATGAATTTTACAAAGCATGGGCTTTCCTTTTAATTAGATTAAAAGGGTGAATTAATTAATTAGTGGGCTTGGTATATTAAATAGGATTTAATATAAAGTCCATGGGACTATTTAATTTAGAATTAAATAATCCCATTCTATGGAATTAATTAATGGGCTTGGTATTAAATAGGATTTAATATAAAGTCCATGGACTATTTAATTTGGAATTAAATAAAGTCCATTTCATTAATTAATTAATGGGCTTAGTATATTAAATAGGATTTTAATATAAAGTCCATGGGATCATTTAATTTAGAATTAAATAAAGCCCATTCCATAAAGCCCATCAAAATGGATGGACAAGATTTGATCTAGAGAATAATGAGATGAAGGGCCATGATTAATTTGACTTAATCAAAGCCTAATTTGACTAGGATTTGACTAGGTCCAAATCCTAGTCAAAGTGTGTCTCTTTGGAAGAGTTTGAGAAGGAATAGGAATTCCATCTTCTATAAATACTTAAAAAACACACACTTACACCTACTATTCTCTACAACTCTCATCTCTCATTCCCTCTCAAGATTTCGTCCACCCTCTTTCTTCTCTCCAAGAAATATACTATGTTCTTCTTGATTTTATTCAAGTTAAGAACATAAGAGACATTGATTGCGTTAATTCATAGCGTGTATCGATGTCTCTTCCCCCCAAAATAATTTCTTGCTAGCACAAGGGTTGTTTGCTTTCCGGTGGAGCGAGTGAGATGATTTAGAGGGTCTCTTCTTGAGATCTTGGTGCAAAACGGGGAACAATGCATGTAGCCGAACGAAGACAAAACTACAACCGGGTAGGTTCCTTAATTTCGTTTTTCGGTTTCAATTCTATGGCCTCCATGTTGTGCTTTATTGAACATGAGATACACCGAACGCCCGGGAGAATCAAGGGCACACCCCTTGATTCGTTTATGTATATTATTCATGATTTAAATTCTATTTAATTATGCTTTGTAATTTTTTATTACGCACTATTTCGCGCTTCCGCTATTCGCGTTAATCTCCCGGGACTATCCACCGATTTCTTTCAGACATCATTTGCCTTGGATCGCTGAGAACCACGGGCCTTCCCTTTCCCTTTGCTCGGTCCAACCGGAGCAACACGGACGCCCGGAGCGCGAGCAGGGGCCGCAACTGTCTTCCCTTTTGCCCTTCTTACTCTTCCAGCGTCCGGCCCTCTTGCCATTCGCCTTGGAGGTCGAAGCCTCTCCTATCAATACCGCCGGCGCCGACTTGTGGGTCGTTGCCTCGTATTGGACCAGCATGTTGATCAACTCATGAATAGACTTTTCAAGTCCGTTCATATTGTAGTTTACAACAAATGGGTCATAGGATGGAGGAAGCGACTGGAGGATCACGTCAATGTACGTGTCATTGTTAAGCCCAGCTTTAAGGTCCTCGAGTTTCTCCACTAGGGAGAGCATCTTGACCCCATGACTCTGTACAGACGCTCCTTCAGCGAGCTTGGTGCCAAAGAATGCTTTTGTGGCGGCATATCTAATATACCTAGCCGGAACCGCATAAACCTCGTTCATGCGGAGCATTATGGCTGAGACGTTGTCCAGCCTCTCATACTGCTTCTGGATATCGTTAGACATTGAAGCCAGTATGATACTGCGTACTTTCTGGTTGTCCTCATGCCATTTCTCGAACGTCAAACGTTCTTCAGGCGTGGACCCTCCGGTAATTCGCTCGGTGGCGGCTTGTCCAAGACGTAGCGTTGGTTCTCGAAACCGAGGACAATCCTCAGGTTTCTCAGGCAGTCCGAATAGTTCGTTCCGTTGAATTTGTTAGTCTCGAGAATCATGGTTAATGGATTCTTAGACATATCTACATTAATGAAAATGTAAAGCAGAAATTAGCAGATGATGGTAATATTATTGTTCAAGTTGAATACTTGGTCTTTTAGTCTTTAACCCTCCCACTATTTATACGAAAGTCCGCCACTCTCAAGCGGAGTTTCGGGAAACCATTTCCTGGTGGGCTTGGGATCCACAAGCGTAATCTCCATGCCCCGGTTTTACGATTAACATGAAGAAGACCTCGTGGGAGATATCCAATATCATTCTCATCCAATGAGATTCCCAAGATATTTTGCCTCACCTATTCGCATGGTTCCGAGGACTCCAAACGAACCATGTTACTCAGTGTTAGGCCCGACCCATCAACCAAATCATGCCTCAAACTATCGCCCCCCACGACTCGTGAGACAGGAAAACAGTGAGCGCAGTCTTTTTGTTCACAACAATGGTGCAGCTTTCCCCTAGTCCAAGTGTGCCACGACTCGTGAGACCACACTTGGGTAGTGGTAGCTTCCTCACCACATTGCTGTGGATGGAAGGCTCGGACAGATCATAAATACCATTTTGATCCAAGTCCGTTCTGGGCCTAATATTTAATTTGGTCCAACCAAATGAGAGTTAAGTGTGTGACCGAGACCTCATCACATTATGGTGTTTTAGCAGGCATAAATATCCAATATTTAAAGCGATAAATAAAAACGCCGCATGCATAAAGCATAGCATACCCCTGTTAGGATGATCACAAGCCCAACCTATGTGACCCACTGAGCCCGCAGTGAGTCTATGGTCTGTCTGGGGTGGTCCTAAATTATTACAATAATAATAAACCCATTGTCATTCCAATGGGCCTTGAAGTGTTTCTTGTTTCACGCCTTGATGCTTCTCCTTGGGGTCTCCGACTCCAATTGCTTGTTAAAAGTAAAACCTCACCAATCCTATCTATTCTCATTACAACTGAAAGTAATACATTGGTAATAAAGAAAACAAGCCTTAACATCATGAGGCTGATAATACGGGAGATGATAGTCCCAAAAACAAGAGGCACGCAGGCCCCATCCAACAGAAAATAAATGATCATACATTCATCCATACATAAGGTCTAGGGCTCTTGTGATCATCCCATGTTGATTCCATCAACTCACATAACACAATTATTCCAAATAATCATGCATAAATAACCAATGGATATTCCAAATACCCAAGTGATGTCCAACATCACAAAAGCATAAACATACAAATAATATGCAAAATTCAAATTTCAAATTTAATGGACATTTTAAACAATGTATCCAATGCATATATTAATCCCAAATTAATTAAGCAAATTTAATTCAAGGAATAATCCAATTATTCCAAAATCAAAAATGCAA
Source organism: Sesamum alatum (assembly GCA_034509735.1). Lineage (NCBI taxonomy): Eukaryota > Viridiplantae > Streptophyta > Magnoliopsida > Lamiales > Pedaliaceae > Sesamum > Sesamum alatum. The sequence goes on along the minus strand of JACGWO010000002.1, from coordinate 23,108,910 downwards.
AAATTAACATATTTTCAGAATATTGTGCAGAAAATACAGAAAAATCAAATTTTCCGAAAAAAGTCAAAAAACGGCACAAAAATGGCCCAGCCGTTGTGCAGGTCGGCCGGCCGCGCGCATAGGGCAGCGCGCGCTGGCCTCGGCCAGCAGCGGCCCGCTGCGCACAGCGCGCGCGCAAGCGCCCGCCTGCTCGCGGCCACTGCCGGCCTGATCAAATTTTTTTTTTTTATTTTTCAAAACTGTTTCAGCATAAAACAGTAATATTATTCTGAAAATAAGCATGCAATTTTTGATCCAATCTAACAAAATAAAGCATGCCAAAAGTCCATTAAATCTAAACAATTGAATTATCATATTACTCATATATTCATACAATCTAACATGCCAATAAAGCTATTTAAAAGCAAGTAGATCATGCCAAACACATAGATCTATGCCCTTACATCGAACCGGGCTCTGATACCACTTGAAGGACAAGCGGATCCGCCCGGGAGCGCGAGCGAAAGCGAGAAAGCGAGGAAATAGCGTAAATTAAATCAAATCTAATTTAAAATACGAATCCCAAGGGGTGTACCCTTGGGTGCTCAACCGGGCGTTCGATGTAGGATGTGTAAATATTAGATACATATATTTAAACACATAGGGTATAGATGTATATTAAATCAATCAAAGCGTAGTAAAATCGTTACCTTTGATTGTTTAGCGTATGCTCCCGGCTACTAGCGTTGTTCCTTCTCCGGAATGCTCACGAAATCCAAACGTATGGATTCTCCAAAGGTGATCCACACCACACCGGAAGAAACAAACGTTCTTCTTGCTAGAAAAGAACGGGTTTAAGTAGGAATCGGTTTAAGAGAAGAACACCATGAATTAGTGCTCTCTTAAACTTACTTTGTTCTTCTTCTTGATTCAAAATCAAGTGAAGAACACATGTGTGAGAGAGGGAGAGAGGCCGAGAGTTTGAGAGAGAGGAGAGGGATTTTTTTTTTCTCTTTTTCCTAGAAAGAGATGAATAATGAATCACTTATGCTTGGTGTTGTATATTCTAATATATATACATAATTAATGTGATTATTGGAATGTGTCTAGGTTCATCCAAGGATGTCTAGATTCATTCCAATCAATCACCATCAATTCTTCAATCAAGCCTACCAAAATTTATGGTATGATTAAATCATACCAAAAGGGAAGAGCTTGATTGGAGTTGATTTGTCTCTTTCCAAAAGACATAAGTCAACATTCCACCTAGCATGAATCATGGCTGATTTTGCTTCCTCCAAGGGAGCATGTCGACCATGTTTAATTAAGGGAAGAAGTCCAACTTTTTCCTATTCCAAAATAGGAATTATTTCTTCTCTCGGGTATAATTTAACGGACCGGGTTTTATCGTAATCCAATTACGACGAATCCAACATTAAATCCAATTTAATGTCCATTTAAATTATTCCCGTTGATCTTTTAATCCAATTAAAAGATCCAACGCCTCAGCATCTCAACTTTCAATATTTCATCGAAAATCCAATTTACCGATTAAATGAAAGCCTGATACAATATCGGCCCATCCATCCAATGGACTTTCCCTTAAGTAATCCAATTACTTATTTATCCTTCGAGATTGACTCCAAGTCGATCTCTCAACCTCCTCGGTGATTTGTGTGTGACCCTTTAGGTTCACCCTCAGCTAGACTTGGGCCCGTGTCCCACAAGGGCCCGTTACCATGGGTGGTCGTCTAGCAACGGTCCATGGCACTAGAGACTAGGTGAATTGGCGTGAACATTTAGGCGCCGATTCCGTACGGGGTACGATCCTTCCATCTACCGTCTACCGTCTCCCGGCCTTAGTCTAGGGTATGGAATTGGGCGTCGGTTCCCATCCTTGACTAGGCATCTATGCTTAATACTCGAGACCATGTATGCTTCATTGCATCGACACAAGAAACCATTCTCTGTTCGACCAACCACTATGGCCACAGCTTTAAACAGCATGAACGTGTCTCCGAGTGCATAGGAGATACCTCTGTCACATACTGACAGGGGACGGATCCTCTTCTTGGAATCCACCGTCCTCGCTATACATTCTGACTGCACTGGACAAGGCTTATGTTAATCATCTTACAGAATGATTACCTCTTGCCAGATCCAAGATACAGCCATCATGTGCACGCGACTGCCATGATCCCTCAAGTCTGAGGATTACTCCCGTACTATCGGAACCGGGGAAAACCAATCATGCCGACCAAGCCTCCAAGGCTTTCATATGATGATCCCCGTGAGTCAGTCCAGTCGGCTCAACCCCAGTCGACCAACCCATCAAGATCGTGTAGGCGTCCCACGCTTGTCGCCGATGAAACACGGCACTCATCTAATGAACACGACTCTTGACGCAAGTCTCAATAGGACTCTCGATGCCCTGTCTCGAGGTCCTCGACTTGGAACGTTTGAAACCCAACTCTTAGTTAGTTGGTTTCATGACCACCATCCAATGCGTGGCCCAACTGCACGAGTTGTTATCCATGGTCTGTGGGCTTTGTTGCAATATAAGTTAAACACCGTCTTAACAAATGTGAAATGAGCACTACAAAGTAAGCACCAGAAGTGATAAATACTCATTTTATTCATCACATAATAATATAACATTTACATCAAGTTGTCAGATAGGTTACAAATCGCCAAACCTATTGGCTTTCTGGTCACCTATTCTAACATGTCAAAGCATAAATTAAAGAGGAGAAGAATGCTGGACATGTGGCTAAAACGATATGAACAAAGGTACATGAAATTATAAATGAAAATCGACCTTTGTTGGATAAACGTAGAACCAGTATGTTCACTTGAGGATTCAAATTAGAATCCCTCTAATTTGTCCACACCAAACTATGGAAGAGTTCTCTAATCTATTGCTAGATAGAAATAGAGAAATGAGGAAGAAACACTTCTGAAAGAACAATATTGTTTAGTGCCTTTTGGAATGTTTTTTTTAGTTCAATCCTTTCTAAAAGGTATGAACACAACAAGGGAAATTATAATTTTGGTCCCATAAATTAGGCCTTTTTCACTTTTGGTCCCATTCTTTACGGGATTGGCACTTTTGGTCCCATAACTTTCAAATGTTTATATTTTTGGTCCTCATCTACTTTTTCTCTTGTTTTTTTAAGTATTTTTGGTCGGAGGAAAAATTCAATTTTTGTTAGAGAAGAGAAAAATCTCCTTTTCTTGCCCTATTTCCTTGGAATTTTGTTTTTTTTTCCCCAAATAGTTATTTTTCCCCCTCCCTGTCAATGTGTTATCAAGTTGAAAAACGCGTCAATTTTGCATTCAATAAAAAATACTTAACGGCCACGTATTCGGTATGTGGCCAGTGCCACTAAAAAACGAACGAAAAAGTGGATGAGGATCAAAAGTGCAAATTTTTGTAAGTTATGGGACCAGAAATGCCAATTCCATAATGAATGGGACCAAAACTGAAACGGGCCTAACTTATGGGACCAAAAATGTTATTTCCCCAACACAAAAAACAGAGAATTTTTGAAAGAGTTTGGAGAGTTTTTGCTGGAAAAATTCAAAATTCAACTTCTCTTGTCAACTTCCAAAGCACCCTACATACACCCACACACTATCTACATAACCATACACCATTATAGCAAATAAACCACCGAACAAACCACATAATGACTGGCTACATGCGCATCACATGTGGAGGATTTTAATTCCTCCACTTGCTATAAATTGAATTTTTTCATGGACTAGGACTACTAGTCTGTTAGAATAGGTGACCAGAAAGCCGGATAGGCTATTTTGGGAAGTATTCGTCAATATTTATTAATGCAATATTATCCTGATGAATAGTGTAAGTATTCATCACTGCATTGTGTTTGTTGTGCTTACTACTAACGTTGAACGACATTTCAACGTCACAACAAATGCCCACAGACCAATTCGATAACCAATGTAGTTGGGTTGCGCATTGGATGTCAGCTATGAAACCAACTTCTGAGGGTTGGTCTAAAACGTTTCAAGTCGAGGACCTCGAGACTGGGCATCGAAGTGTCCTATTGAGACTTGCACTAAGTATTGCATTCACTGGGTGAATGCCGAGTTTCATCGACGACAGACGAAGGTCATCTATGCAATTTTAGTGGGTTAATTGACAAGGTGGTTGACTGACTGAGCTGACTCGCGGGAATCGTCATATGGTAGCCGTGGAGGCTTGGTCGATATAACTTGAATTCTCGGTTCCGGTAGTACGGGATTAGTCCTTGGACTTGAGGAATCATGCAGTCCCATGCATTCGAAGACTATATATTGGATCTGGTGAGAGGTGATCATTCTGTAAGATGGTCATTATAAGCCTTGTTAAGTGCAATTTGAGTATGTAGCGAGGACGGTGATTCCAAGATAGGATCTGTCCCCCATCAGTATATGACGGTGATGTCTCCTATATGCTGTGAGATGGTTTAGACTCTGAAAGTCTATAAGCATAGTAATTGATTGAGTAAGAAAGGGTTTCCTATGCTGATCAATAGAGTAACGCATCTCGAGTATTAAGCATAGACGCCTAGTCAAGGATGGGAACCGACGGCCAATTCCATACCCTAGACTAAGACCGGGAGACGGTCGACAGTAGGACATTACACGTACGAAATTGGCGCCTAAATGTTCATGCCCACATTCACCTAGTTGCTAGTGCCATGGACCGTTGCTAGACGGGCACCCTTGTTGACGGACTCCTATTGGACACGAGCCCAAGTCTAGCTTAGGGTGAACCTAGAGGGTAACCGACAAATCACCGAGGAGGTGAAGGAATTGACTTGGAGTCAATTTCAGAGGATGATAAGTAATTGGATTACTTATGGGATTGTCCATTGGATGGACGGGCCGATATTGTATCGGGCCCGCGTTTTATCGGTAAATGTGACTTATCGATTAAGTAGAGAATCAAACCTTGAATATTTTAATTGGATTAAATGATTAATGGGAATTATTTAATTGGACCATGAATTAAATAGGATTTAATTCTTGGGCTTATTATAATTGGATTACAATAAAATCTAGTCCATTAAATCTTTGCCCAAGAGAGGTATTAATTCCACTTTTAGAATTAGAAGAAGGTGGAATTCTTCTAAAAGGGATGGTCGAAATTACTTCTTTTGGAAGCACGAAAATCGGTCATTAAGACCTTTGATGACAAGGTGACTTGTCTCTTTTGGAAAGAGACAAATGAATTCCAATCAAGCCTCTTTCACTTGGTATGATTAAATCATACCTTATGAAATGGTAGGCTTGATTGATGATTAATGGGGATTGATTGGAATGTATCTAGACATGCTTGGATGAACCTAGACACATTCCAATAATCAAATTAATAAAGTATATATATGTGTATATACTATCACCAAAGACAATAATTTTATTATTCATCTTTTTCTAGGAAAAAAAAAGAACACTATCTACACACTCTCTCAAGCCATTTTCGATCCCTCTCTCTCTACTCTCTAAATCCTCTTTGTTGCTTCATTGATCTAGGATCAGTTGAAGAACAAAGTAAGATCAAGAAGGAACACTAATTTGATAGTGTAATCCCTTCTTCGATTTCATCCTCTAGATCCGTTTTTCTCTAGCAAGAAAAACGAGATCTCTTCCGGTGTGGTGTGGACTACATTAGAGGGTCTCTACATTCAGGCCTCGCGTGGATGAACATCGGGAGGAGATCAATGTGCGTAGCTGATCGGAGTAGAAAATCGATAAAGGTATTTTACGTGTATGCTCTTGTTTTTCCTCTTTTATTCCATAACCAGGAACGCTTAATTGTTATATACATGTTTGTATTATGTGTTTATACACCGATAGTCGGGGAACCTTCAACGGGCACACCCCATGAACGCGATTTAAATTCTTTTATTCCGCACATTTTTATCTCCACCGCGCTTCTGCTGCGTTCCTGGGCCGATTCGCTTTCCTTCATAGTCTTGGACTTTTATTTAAACTAATTAAATTATGTCTAAACAAAGTCCATTGGGTATTAATTAATCAAATTAATCTCAATTCAATTGAAGCCCACAAGGTTATTTAATCCAAGTAAATAAACATAAGTCCAAACTCTAATTAATTGATCCAATCAATTAATTAAGCCAAACCCGATATATTAATCCAATTAATTTAAAGGTTCTAAGTTAAAAAATTAAATAATCTAATTAAAATTAATTCTTAGACCATCCATCAAATGGATTTCCCAATAAATGATCAATCATTTATTTTTCTCATTGAATTAATTTAGTCCAATTAAATTAATTCACATCTTGTAGAATTAATTCCAAATTAATTCTACCAATTCCATAGTGATTTGTGTGTGACTCTTTAGGTTCACCCTCAGCGAGACTTAGGTTTGACCAACACAATTGGTCAATTAAATTCAATATAATTAACTATTTTTAATTAACCATTAATCGGAAAACGCCCGTCACCATGGGTGGTCGTCTAGCAATGGTCCATGGCACTAGAGACTAGGTGAATGTTGGCGTGAACATTTAGGCTCCCGAGTTGCATACGAGTATGGACTTTCAATCATCCGTCTTCTGGTCTAAGTCTAGTACATGGAATTGGGCGTCGGTTCCCATCCTGAACTAGACAACTATGCTCAATAACTCGAGACACGTTTGCTCTATTGATCGACATAGGAAACCATTCCCTACTCGACCAATCGCTGTGGCCACAGACTTAAAGAGCTTAAACCGTCTCAGAGCGCATAGGAGACTCGACTGTCATATACTGTCAAGTGATGGATCCTATCTTGGAACCCACCGTTGTCCATACATATTTCTACTGCACTGGATAAGGCTTATGATGAACGTACCTCAGATACGGACATCTTTTGCTAGATCCTAGATACAACCATCATACACATGTTGTTAGAATAGGTGACTAGAAAGTCAATGTGGTTGGCTGTTCTGAGAACCATTCGTCAATCTTTAAACGAAAGTAATATTATGTTAATCAATGTAGTAAGCGATAGAATCGGTACGGCCGGGGAACGCGGAGGAAGCGTAAAATAAAAGAAATTTAAAACGATTTCAAAAGGGTGTTCCCTTTGAATTCCCGGGTGTTTGGTGTATTAAAAAGCATAATAACATACCTAAAAATATGGTTGAACATGTGGCTAGAGGAGGAAACAAAAAGGTACAATAATTTAAATAGAAACATACCTTTTTCGTTTCACATGTACAACGGCAACAAGCTTTGATTCTCTCTTCGTTCCTTTTCCGTTCACCTTAGGATTCAAATTAGAACTCCTCTAATTTTTCCACACCACAAAAATGGAAGCAAATCTACATCTACATCTACTGCTAGGTAGAAGCTAGATCAAGGAAGAAACGAAAAACGTATTACACTATTGAATAGTGTATACGTATTTCTCATGTTCTCATCTTGAATCCAATTCTAGTCAAATTAGTAGTAATTTGACCTAGTCAAATTAATCCTAGCTATCCATCTCTCCTTTTAATCTCAACCGTTAATTTAATTTAATGGAATATTTAAAACCTATTTAATATTCCAAGGGCAATAAATAAATATAATAAATATAAATATTTATTCTAAGCCCATTATATTAATTTTCTAATAAATCTAATTGATTAGATAAATCCCTTTTATATAATAAAAAGAATTAATTCTTTCCAAGAAAATTAAGGACCCGATTAATCCAATTTAATCATTCCATTTCTCCAAATATTTAATTCTAAATTAAATACTTAATGTGTGCGGATTGTGTGTGACTCTTTAGGTTCACCTTTCAGCTAGACTTGGTCAGATTCCTAGAATCGGCCCGTTACCATGGGTGGCCATCTAGCAACGGTCCATGGCACTAGAGACTAAGTGAAATTACGGGGATGAACATTTAGGCTCTAACAGTGCACTCGTCCTTCCGTCTACGGTCTCACCACTTAGAGTCTAGGGCACGAAAAATGCAGGTACCCATTTTGGACCTAAGTGTCGGTTTGTCCTTACTAAACGCCGCAAGGGAAACCTTCCCTTCTGTTCAGTTACTGTGACCACAGATTTTAGGGACAAGACACAGAGCATTTGTGAGACTCAACTGTCAACACCTTTGACAGGAGACAGATCCTTTCTTGGAGACTACTGTCACTCTGTACACCGGAGCTGCACTAGACATGGCTTATGACTACTCAAGTGCTTCTTGGCATTCTCTCACCATATCTAAGATAGAACCCTGATATACAGGTACACTCAGCAGTTCCTCAAGGAAAAGGACTTGACCTGTACTGTTGGAACCGGGAACATACGTCATACCTAGCCGACCCTACTCAAGATCCTCCGTAAGAAGGTTTCCGCAAGTTACCTCAGTTTGCTGCTCCCTAGCAGGCTAACCCACTAACACTGCTTAGACAACCCTCGTCACCCGTCGATGAAATACGACAGCCGATGCTTAGTGCAAGTCTCAAGAGGAATCTCGGTACCCCACTTTCGAGATTCCTTGACTTGGAGATTTCCGAACTGATTCGGCGAGACAGATTTCATGGACCTACCTCCAAGCGTAGTCCTAGTCCCCAAAATATGTTTTCAGTCCGTGGGCTTTGTTTGCATAGTGAACAGAAATATAAAGCAGATGAAGTGAACACAAACAAAGTAATGCCAAATGAATATCACTTCTTATTCATTAATAATTTATCAAATCCTTGAAATTGTTTAGACATAGGTTACATTTTGCCTGCCACAATTGGCTACATGGTCACCTATTCTAACAGTCACCTCTCGCCAGATCTAAGATACAACCTTCATATGCATGCGACTGCCATGATTCCTCACGTCCGAGGACTAATCCCGTACTATCGGAACCGGAAATTCCAGTCATACCGACCAAGACTCCAAGGCTTCCATATGACGATTCCCGCGAGTCAGTTCAGTCAGTCGACTACCTTGCCAACTAACCCACTAAAATTGCATAGACGACCTACGTCTAGCACCGATGAAACTCGGCACTCACCCAGTGAATGCAATACTTGGTGCAAGTCTCTATAGGACACTCGAGGCCCAGTCTCGAGGTCCTTGACTTGGAACGTTTCAGACCGACCCTTAAGGAGTTGGTTTCATAGCCGCCAACCTATGCGTAGCTCAACTCAATGGGTTTAACCAATCGGTCTGTGGGCATTTGTTGTGACATTGAAACACTATTCAATGTAAGTAGTAAGCACAACAAACACATTTTGCCAATGATGAATACTTACTTTATCCATTAGTATATATTACTTTGATAAAGATCGATGAATAGTTCCCAGAACAACCGATCCAATTGACTTTCTGGTCACCTATTCTAACAATCTCCCGCTTGACCACAAAGCCAATTACCCATGTTGCTAAGATCCTTCTGAGAATGAGGAATCTACGATACCGGCTTGGTCTCGTGGGTCTACTATATTTCTCTGCCGAAGTGACACGGTCCAACCGTGTCACCTCTTCCTACCATTGATGCCTGCAAATGGTGGTTGTCTAAGAATTTTCCATGGATCTGTGATGAGATCTCGAGCCCAAAAGCTTTTGCCAAAGCCTAGTTGTTCGCGTCCAAGGCAACTACTGGCTCGGCCGTGCTAGACACCACATCCATCCTATGGATGTGATTTTCAATCTAAACCACTTTCTAGAAATGACTTCCAAAGTCGCCATATATTCGATTTTCATAATGACATGTCATGGTATCATGCTTGAAACCTTTCAAAGCTACCACAGTCACCATTAAGTCCAAATGTACATACATATTGAGACTAAATATTATTCACATGATTCTGAAAGCTAGTATCTCTATAGCCTTCTAGAATCAACCCTCCACAAAATGTACATCAAGAACACTTCTTTAATCCTTATTCAGGTATTAAAGATATTCTCAATAGTTGTCTACTGCCTTCTCGGCACAAGCCCAATAACCGTTGTTATGGACAAAGCATACACAACATCAGGCCCAATGCATGAACAACATTTTTCATGCTGCCTAAGGCAAAGACGTAGGGGATGTCAAACATTTAAGCTTTCTCATCAGTCTAATGCGACTGAGTCTTGAACAGCTTAACCCTGTATAAAGGAATCCAATTCTTATCATGGAGAATTGCGTGAACAACGCTCGTGTTTCAGTGTTTTCCTAACATCTTAAATTCATTCCAAATGAATAAGACATTACACACTAAACACTTAGAACAAAACTATCCTCCCACTGACCCTAAAGCTTGTTACTGATCAATTCATACTCCGTATGAACTCGTCAAAACGAATAGTCCAGTTATACAAAATTTCAAACCCAGTTTGAATTTTCATGAAGGATCCAATAGCTCTAAGCCATTGATCCAAACCCGATGTCCAACATCGCCTCTCCTTGTATCTTTTGGATGATAATCCAATTGACCGGATAGGCCCAGAAACCTATGCCTCTCAAGTAACTAAGGTATTCTGGTTATCCCTAGGAGGACTGGAATATGGTCAGTGGAATAATATAATTACAAAATGATGTTTGCATTATTCTGCATTAAACCTGCACAAATCAAACACCAAGTCTAATTTGTCTCCCACTAGTCCCTTGACGTATGTGGGACCATCCCATGTACTCAAGAACTTTGTAGGATGCAAGCTTGCCAACCACATCCTATATGGCAACTAGATCATAACTATTAGAAAATGCCATGTTTCTCAACTTTGCAACCTTTCAAGTCCATGTCTAGACGGTTTAAGGTAATCCAGTGAAACCCCGATCAAAACCAAGTCTAACAAGGTTCGATTTCTCCTTTATCAGAGACCGTTCAACCATGGTCCTTACAGGAAGAATTCCACTGAGTGAGAATTCCATTCTCATTTGGATATTCAAGAACTCATACTAAATACACGCCCGTTCGATCTAATCGAGAGGTTTAATTTGCAATCAGCTTGGTTCACCACTCCAAGTTTAATTCCCCGAACCTATCCAAGGTCCTTAGACTTCTGAACCCTCTTCTGGTGTTGTGTATTCGGTAACCTACGAATGTCTAAATGGATCCAATCCGATGGACTTTTGGCAAGCCCACTTTGTCCAACAAAGAAGCCTAATAGTCTTTCCATCTTAGAGAGGACTTGTAAGCTAGTCGACTCAAATTGTCTATCGCTAGATTCTTTGAATCTTCTAACTTCCTCATCCTTAACTAAAGGAAAAACCATCCTAGCTTATGGATGCCGAATTCGTAAGTTTATCTTGATTATCCGTTTTAATCATTTGATTTGAGTACTCATAATCCAATTATGGGATAATGTTTAAGGATAACTATGTATCCCACCTAGCAGACAAGAATAGTCATTCTTTGTCAAATAAAGTAATTTTATTGATCAAACGTATGTAATTAAAAACTGTCCAACAATACATAAAAACATACTTCGATCATGCCAAGTTACATATTTCCTATCAAACTCTATCCTAACATGATCACTACTGTGCTAAGCCTAACTAGTCCCTAGTCTTTGCAACAATGGCCCTGCCATCGCTAAGCCTTAGGACTTGTCTAGGCTTTCTAGTCATAACCATCTGTAAACCATTCGCAGATTATGATTAATTGGTATCCAATACCAAAGAGTAGAACAATAATTATGTTGGTACTCAATTCAAATGTACCTTCATTGGAGAGGAGCTTGGCACACTCCCTCTTCCAATGTCCCTTTTCACGGCAGTTAATGCAAACATCGTTTGGAATCTATGACTTTGACTGTCGAACCCTGTTCCTCTTTCCTTTACCTCCGCCCAGTGGTGTAACAGGATCACTCGAAGTGCTAGCAGCGGCTGATGTTGTCTTAGTTTTCTTCCTCTTCCAGCGTCCGACACCCTTGCCTTTCGCTTCTGAGGTCGAAGCCTCTCCCACTAGTACCGCCGGCACAGATTTTTCAATCATTGCCCTCGTACCAGACCAACATATTTATCAATTCGACAATAAACTAGTCGAAAGAGGTAGAAAGAGATTGAAGGATCACGTCGATGTGCGTCGCTTTTACAAGATTAGCTTGGAGGTCTTTGAGCTTCTCCAAAAAGGAGAGCATCATCACTCCATGCTCTTGTGCAGACGACCCTTCTGTCATCTTAGCTCCGAAGAAATCCTTCGTTGCAGTGTATCTAACATGCCGGTCCGAGACTGCATAGATATCTTGCAAACAACGCATAATCGAGCCAACTGTTAGAATAGGTGACCATGTAGCCAATCTTGGCGGGCAAAATGTAACCTATGTCTAGACAATTTCAGTGTTTTGATAAAACTATTAATGAATAAAGAAGTGAAATTCATTCTGGCATTACTTTGTTTGCGTTCACTTTACTGCTTTATCTATCTGTTCACTACGCAAACAAAGCCCACGGACTGAAAGCCCATTTGGGGGACTGGGACTACGCTTGGAGGTAGGTCTATGAAATCAGTCCTGCCGAATCAGTCCGGAAAACTCCAAGTCAAGGAATCTCGAAAAATGGGTACCGGATTCCCTTTAAGACTTGCACTAAGCATCTGCTATCGTATTTCATTGACGGGTGACGAAGGTCGTCTAAGCAGTGTTAGTGGGTTAGCCTGCTGGGGGGAGCAGCTGACTGAGGTGAGTCGCGGGAACCGTCTTACGGAGGACCTTGAATAGGGTCAGCAAGGTATGACGTGTATTCCCGGTTCCAACAGTACAGGACAAGTCCTTTAACTTGAGGAACTGCTGAGTTTACCTGTGTATCAGGTCTGTATTTTAGATATGGTGAGAGATTGCCAAGAAGCACTTGAGTAGTCATAAGCCATGTCTAGTGCAGCTCTGGTGTACAAAGTGACAGTAGTTTCCAAGAAAGCATCTGTCTCCTGTCAAAAGGCATTGACAGTTGAGTCTCACGTATGCTCTGTGTCTCGTCCCTAAAATCTGTGGCCACAGTAACTGAATAGAAGGGAAGGCTTCCCTTGCGGCGTTTAGTAAGGACAGACCGACACTTAGGTCCAAAATGGGTACCTGCATTTTCCATGCCCTAGACCCTAAGTGGTGAGACCGTAGACAAAAGGACAAGTGTACTGTTAGAGCCTAAATGTTCATCCCCGGATATTTCACCTAGTCTCTAGTGCCATGGACCATTGCTAGATGGCCACCCATGGTAACGGACGGATTCTAGGAATCGGACCAAGTCTAGCTGAAAGGTGAACCTAAAGAGTCACACACAATCCACACACATCAAGTATTTAATTTTGAATTAAATATTGGAGAAAAGAAATGATTAAATTGGATTTAATCGGGTCATTTATTTTCTTGGAGAATTAATTCCTATTATTTGATAAAAGGAATTAATCTAATAAATTAGATTTATTAGAGGATTAATTTAATAGGCCTAGAATAAATATTTATAATTTATTATATTTATTTATTTGGCCTTTGGAATATTTAATAGGATTTAAATATTCCATTAAATTAAATTAATGGTTGAGATTGAAAGGGAGAGATGGATGGCTAGAATTAATTTGACTAGGTCAAATACTACTTTGACTAGGACTTTGACTAGGTCAAAATCCTAGTCAAAATAGATCTCTTTAGAGTTGGAGTTTAAAGAGGATTAAACTCCTCCTCTATATATACAGTCCTAGTCTTTCACTATTTGAAAGTGATGAAATTCCAACACACACACAACACACACAAAACTCGGCTCCCTCTCTCCCCTCTCGTCCGCCCCCTCTCTCTCACTCTCAAGAAAATACTTCTTCATTCTTTTGTTCTTGGAACATTAGATCTAAGGAGAATTAATACCGTTAATCAATAACGTGTTATTAATTCATCCTCTCCAAAATATTACTTGTTCGTTTGCTAGCACGACGTGCAAGATACGTGGGTGGATTGCGTGTTACTGTTTGGAGAGTCTTAAGAACGAGACTTGGAGCAAATCGGGGAACAACGCGAGTAGCAGTTAGAAGACGAAAACGATAATCGGTAGGTTCTGATTTAATTTTTTCGTTCCTTTTATTTTTCAATCCTATGGATGGAAGGCTTGGATTTAAATCAAACCATTTGACTTTTTAATCCATTAATGGGCCTAATATTTACTTGGACAGTCCAAGTGAGAGTTAAGTTTATTTGTGACCGAGACCTCATCATTAAGAAAGTTTTGCATGCTCGAGTTTTAACATTGAATATAAAGGATGCATTCCAAACACATCATACATAAAATATTAAAACATACACCACATGCAAAATAAGCCTAGCACGCCCCTGTTGGATGATCACAAGCCCAATCCTATGTGATCCACTGAGCCCGCAGTGGATCTATGGTCAATCTAGGGTAGTCTACACTATTACAAAATTATAATCCATTATCATTCTAATGGGCCTTGTAACGCCTCTTCATTCTTTGGACTCTCCATCGTGGGCTCCATCCAACGGGTCTCTTCTTGGGCCTCCATCGCCATGGAAAAGCTTCCTTACAATTTATTACAAAATAAATAAAACCTCACTTCTAACTACACTCATTACAACTTAAATAAGAAACCCCAATCAGAAGTTGGGGGGAGTACAAAAGGAGGGAGAAAGCAAGCCTTATTATTTCAAGGCTAAAAACGAGAGGGAGAAAGAGAATAATAAAACAAAGAGGCACGCAGGCCTCACCCAATAAAAATTAAACCATACATAAGGGTCATGGGCTTTGTGATCATCCCCATTCTTTATCCAATAAACAATTAATACACATTTATATCAAATATAAACATGCCCAATAAATAAATACATCCAATGCATTTATAAAAGTGATATCCAATATCGTAAAGAACAACATAATTATATGCAGAAATCTATATATTAATAATGTAATTAAAAAATGGATATCAAGTATCATACATCCAATGTACCAAAAAATATTTTTTGGTTTGGAAACAATTTCCAAATTAATCTAAGGCACAATTTAATTTTAGAAAAATCCAATTTAACTAAAATTAAAATTAGCCAAAATTAATCATTTCAGAAAATATGCAGAAATGTGGAAAGTCCAATTTTTTAGGTAAAAACGGCAAAAACGGCCCAGCCGTTCAAAACTGGCCGGCCGACAGGACTGCCGGCCGCGTGCGCAGCGCCAGCACGCGCACCCGGCCAGCAATGCCCGGGCGCACGCGGCTGGCTCCCTGCCGGCCAGCAACAACTGTGCTGCCAGTTTTTTTTCAACTCATTTTTTTTTTTTAAACTTCTGCATTAAAACTGAAACTAAAACATGCATTTACAGAAATCCAATTTTCAAAAAATGCATGGATATCCATAATTAAAAGCAAAATTAACACATATTCTTCTAAATACATAATCATGCTTAAAACCGTAAAACATGGTTTCCAAAAGCAAATTAAATATGGTTGAAACATGCTCATCACATACAAACAAGTTGTTCCTAAAGCCACAACACCGAACCGGACTCTAATACACTGATAGAATCGGTACGGCCCAGGAACACGGAGGAAGCGTAAAATAAAAGAAATTTAAAACGATTTTCAAAGGGGGTGTTCCCTTTGAAAATTCCCAGGCGTTCGGTGTATTCAAAAGCATAATAACATACATAAAAAATATGCTTGAACATGTGGCTAGAGGAGGAAATAAAAAGGTACAATAATTTAAATAGAAACATACCTTTTTCGTTTCACATGTACAACGGCAACAAGCTTTGATTCTCTCTTCGTTCCTTTTTCGTTCACCTTAGGATTCAAATTCGAACCCCTCTAATTTTTCCACACCACAACAATGGAAGCAAATCTACATCTACTGCTAGGTAGAAGCTAGATCAAGGAAGAAACGAAAAACGTATTACACTATTGATTAGTGTATACGTATTTCTCATGTTCTCATCTTGAATCCAATTCAAAGAGAACTCAAAAGAAGGAGAAAAATGCAGGAAATTTTCGTGGCTTGTGTGCTAGGGAGTTCAAGTTAGGGAGTTCAAAAGTGTATATATGTGTTGTGTAGTTGTAGGTAGTTTCCAAAACCACCTACACACTAATGCACAACTTGTGCTCAACCTCCAACCATGTTAGCACAATATGTGGACCACCTAGCCATCATGGAAAACCACATCATTGCTTACATGGAGCCCACATCATTGCTTACATGGAGGACTTTCAACTCCTCTTAAACTTGCATCATACCTTTGAGCTTTGATTTCAAGTCATGGACCGGTTTTGACCGGTCTTGATTTAATCCAATTAAATCAAGTGATCCATGAATTTCAAATTAATCCAATTAATTTTAAACCTTATTGAAATCCAAAAATTTATTTAATCCAATTAAATAAACATAAGCGCAACCACTAATTATTGATCCAATCAATTAATTAAATAAAACTCAATAAATTAATCCAATTAATTTAAAGGTAATAAGCCCAAAATTAATTAATCCAATTAATTAATTCTTGGGCCATGCATCCAATGGATTTTCACAATAAATGATCCAATCATTTATATTCTCCTTGAATTAATTTAATCCAATTAAATTAATTCACTTCTTCCAGAATTAATTTCAAATTAATTCCACTACTTCCATAGTGATTTGTGTGTGACTCTTTAGGTTCACCTTCAGCTAGACTTGGGCTTGTGTCTAACACAATTGATTAATTAAATCCAATTTAATTAATTATTTCTGATTAACCATTAATGAGAAATGCCCGTTACCATGGGTGGTCGTCTAGAAACGGTCCATGGCACTAGAGACTAGGTGAATGTTGGCGTGAACATTTAGGCTTCGAACTCCATACAGGTACAGTCCTTCCGTCGACCATCTCTCGGCCTTAGTCTAGGGCATGGAATTGGATGTCAATTCCCATCCTGGACTAGGCAACTATGCTACAAACGAGAGACGCGTTTACTCTATTGATCGACCTAGGGAACCATTCCCTACTCGACCAATCGCTACGGCCGTAGACTTAATGAGCCAAAACCATCTCAAAACCCATAGGAGACATAGCTATCAAATACTGATAGGGGACAGATTCTATCTTGGAATCCACCGTCCTCACTACATACTCCGACTGCACTGGACAAGGCTTATAATGACCATATCAAAGACATGGTCACCTCTCGCCAGATCTAAGATGCAACCTTCATATGCATGCGACTGCCATGATTCCTCAAGTCTGAGGACTAATCCCGTACTATCGGAATCGAAAATTCCAGTCATACCGACCAAGCCTCCAAGGCTTCCATATGACGATTCCCGCGAGTCAGTTCAGTCAGTTGACTACCTTGCCAACTAACCTACTAAAATTGCATAGACGACCTACGTCTAGCGCCGATGAAACTCGGCACTCACCCAGTGAATGCAATACGTAATGCAAGTCTCTATAGGACTCGAGGCCCAGTCTCGAGGTCCTCGACTTGGAACGTTTCAGACCGACCCTTAAGGAGTTAGTTTCATAGCCGCCACCCTATGCGCAGCTCAACTCAATGGGTTTAACCAATCGGTCTGTGGGCATTTGTTGTGACATTGAAACACCATTCAATGTAAGTAGTAAGCACAACAAACACATTTTGCCAATGATGAATACTTACTTTATCCATCAGTAAATATTACTTTGATAAAGATCGACGAATAGTTCCCAGAACAACCATCCAATTGACTTTCTGGTCACCTATTCTAACAGTAAGGATTCATCATTGGAAACGATGAGATTGTTGTGCTTATTGCTAGCATTGAACGTCATTTTGATGTCACAACAAACACCCGTAGACCAAACATATGAATCCAAGAAGTTGGACCGCGCATAGGTTGGTGGTCATGGAACCAACTTCTGTAGATAGGTCTGAAACACTCCAAATCGAGTACCTCGAGATTAGGTATCGAGGGTCCTATACAGACTTGCACTAAGGATTGCATTCATTTGAGTACCGTGTTTCATCGGTGACAGACGTTGGACGTCTGTGCAATATTAGTCGGTTAGTTGACAAGGGTGTCGGCTGACTGAGCTGACTTGTGGGAATGGTCATATGGAAGCCACATGGGCTTGGTCGGTATGACTTGTATTCTCGATTTCGGTAGTACAGGATTAGCCCTCAGACTTGAAGAATCAACGACAGTCACTTACATACGAAGGTTGTATCTTGAATCTGGCAAGCGGTGATCGTGTCACAAGACATGGCCATCATAGGCCTTGTTCAGTGCAGTCGAAGTATGTAGAGAGGACGGTGGATTCCAAGATAAAATTGTCCCCTATCAAAGATTGTGACAGCGAGATCTCCTATGTGCTTTGAGATTGTTTAGACTCTCAAAGTCTATGGCCATAGCACTTGATTGAGTGGGAAAGGATTTCCTACGTTGATCATAGAGTTAAACCTATCTCAAGTTTGACGCATAAATGCCTAAGTCAAGGATGGGAACCGACATCCTATTCCATGCCCTAGACTAAGGCCGGGAGATAGGCGACAATAGGACCGTACCTGCATGTAATTTGGAGCCTAAATGTTCACACCACAAATCCACCTAGTCTTTAGTGGCATGGACCGTTGCTAGACGACCACCCATGGTGACGGACCACTTTGGTTATGAGATAACGAAAAGTAGGTCCAAGTCTAGCAGAGGGTGAACCTAAAGAGTCACACCTGCTACACCAGATGTGAAAGAAATTAATTTGGAATTAATTCTGGGAGAAGGTTTAATTGAATAGGATTAAATTATACTTCTTGGAGATTGAATCCTTGATGGATTAATTGGATTAATCGGGCTTGAGTTCATAAATTAGATTTATGGATTTAATAAAGCATGGGCTTTCCTTTTAATTAGATTAAAAGGGTGAATTAAATAGTGGGCTTGGAATATTAAATAGGATTTAATATAAAGTCCATTGGACATTTGGACTATTTAATTTAGAATTAAATAGGCCAATTCCATAAAGCCCATCGAAAATGGATGGACGAGATTTGATCTAGAGATCAATAAGTTGACTTAATCAAACCCTAGGTTGACTAGGATTTTGACCTAGTCAAATCCTAGTCAAAGTGTGCCTCTTTAGGAGAGGTTGAGTAGGAATAGAAAAATATATTTTATATAAATACTAAAACACACACACATACCTCTCTAATCTCTACACTTTTCATCTCACATCTCCCTCTCTCTCTCGTCCACTCTCTCTATTCTCTCCAAGAATTTCCCTTTGTTCTTCTTGATTAATTCAAGGTAGAACAATAGAGACGTCGATAGCGTTAATCAATAGCATTGTATCGATGTCTCTTCTCTCCTAAACGATTTCTTGCTAGCATGGGAGTTCGTTGCTTTCTAGTGAAACGTGTGGACGATTTAGAGGATCTCTACTTTGAGATCTTGGTTGCAAAACGGGGAACAATGCATGTAGTTGAAGGAAGATGACTACGAGAGGTAACGTCCTCTTTTACATTTCTTGTTCCTGAATTCTATGGCCTCCATGTTGTGTCTTTCTTGAACATGAGATACACCGAACACCCGGGAGAATCAAGGGCACACCCCTTGATCCGTTTATGCATGTTTAATTCTATTTATTATTATACGCTTTGCAATTTTATATTATGCAACTGATCGCAGTTCCGCATTCGCGCTCCCTCCCGGGTTGATCCACGCTCAGTTTGAGTGGTATCATTGCTTGGTGTATAGGCCTAGAATTCTATTTGCTATATGTGTTTAAGCATGATCAACGTGTTTTAATTTTCATTTGCATGTTTAGCGTAGATCTTTATTGGCGTTTAATTTTGCATGGGATTTTGGATCTTGGATTTTTTGAATGTGTATATACATGTTCTTTGTAGGATTTATCTTTGTGGTTCAGAAAATTGCATGAAAATACCAAAAGAAGGTGAAAAATGGCAAATTGGCAGCAGCCGCACGCTCGCCGCGCGTGCAGGCAGGGGCCCGCCCAGCGCCGCATTCTGTGCCAGAAGCAAGCGCGGACGCTCGCGCAGGCATAGGCGCTTGCGCGCAAAGGGCGCTCGTGGCACCCGCTGCCGCCTGCACCGGGCGCACGCATTGTGTGCG
This sequence comes from Sesamum alatum, assembly GCA_034509735.1. Classification (NCBI taxonomy): domain Eukaryota; kingdom Viridiplantae; phylum Streptophyta; class Magnoliopsida; order Lamiales; family Pedaliaceae; genus Sesamum; species Sesamum alatum. The sequence goes on along the minus strand of JACGWO010000002.1, from coordinate 23,088,930 downwards.
CAGGCAGAGGTGCCTGCGCGTGTATGCGCGCCTGGCTGGGCCGGTGGTGCCGTTTTTCATTTTTCCCCTTTTTGGCTCGTTTTTCAAATTTATTTTTCTTGGGTAATTTTTATGATATTTGCTGCATTTTCTGAACCCGTTGACTAGGGATATTCATTTTTGTTGAGGTTTGGAATTTCCTAAAAATAAATATTGCTTTGTTAATGAGGAAAGGGTTTCCTAACAAGAGCTAATTTTTGCAATGGTTGCACTAATGATCAAAAATTCACGTGTCAAATTTTGCATTAGATTCTGCATTTTTTATGTTGGACATCATGGTTATTTTTATAGCATGAGAATGTGTAGATTTTGACATGTATTAATATTGCACAAATATGGATTTTGGGATTCTTGAACATGTGGCTACATTCTTAAATTAATGACTTTTGTGCTTCAGAAAAATAATTGCAAGAAAACATTAAAACATGAAAAACGGTGGTGGGTTGGCAGGGACGCCGTGCAGCAGGCAGCAGGCGCACGCGCCGGCGAGGGCCCCTGCGCGCACTGCTGCGCCGTAGCCGCGCGAGGAGCGCAACCTGCACGCGCAGGCGAGGAGTGCACTTGGCGCGCGCACTGTACACGTAAGCAGTGGCGCCTGCGCAGCGCGCACTTGGCCTGCTGTGCTGGGCTATTTTTTATTTTTCGTTGTTTTCGTGCGTTTTCAGAAGTATGATTTTCTATATTATTCTGAAAATTTTTTCTGAACTAATTTTGATTGATATTGGTTATTTCCTAGAATTAATATTGCCTTGTTAATTATGAAAAAGGATTTTTCAATAAAAATCATTGTGGATAGGTTACACTATTTTCCAATGTTTTGTGTGAATATTTTTACATGTAATTTCTACATTTATTTTATGGTATGGGATATTATGAATGTATGAGTAGCATATTTTACGTGAGATGTGTATATATGCTATTTGTGTTAACTGGATTGACAAAGGATGATCAGAAAGCCCTTAGACCGCATGTATGATTTATTTAAATTTATTTTTTGTTGGGTTGTGGCTTGCGTGCCTCTTTGCATCTTCTTAACTTACTCTTTTTTACCTTGGAATAATATGAAAGCCAATGGATGGCGTGTGGATCGTCCCGGGAGGAGCACGAATGCGGAAGCACGATATAAAAATAACGACATAAAAATTTAAACATGCATATACATAATCATAAATAACACGTTCAAGGGGTGTTCCCTTGAACCTCCCGGGTATTCGGTGTATCTCATGAATAAACTAAACATACATATCATGGAGGCCGTAGGGTAAAACGAAGACACAACAATGAAAGAACCTACCTGGTTGTAGTTTTATCTTCAAACCACTACTCGCATTGTTCCCCGTTTTGCACCAAGATCTCAAATAAGAGACCCTCTAAATTGTACACGCAATCCGTCCATGTATCTTGATCCTCGTGCTAGCGAAAAACCAAGTGTATATTATAGAGAGGACGAATCGACCAAGCGTTATTAATTAACATGATCAATCCTAAAGTTCATGTTAGAATAGATGACCAGAAAGTCAATTAGATTGGCTGTGCTGGAAACTATTCGTCGATCTTTATCAAAGTAATATTATACTGATGGATAAAGTAAGTATTCATCACTGGCAGAATGTGTTTTGTTGTGCTTACTACTTACATTGAATGTCGTTTCAATTGAAAGATTATGTGGATCGTCCCGGAAAAAGCGCGAATGCGGAAGCGCGGTATAATTAAAAATTAAAACGGAATTTAAACATGCCTTTAAATTAAAAACACATTTCAAAGGGTGTGCCTTTGAAATTTTCCGGGCATTCGGTGTATCTCATGAACGTATAACATAAAATAAATCATGGAGGCCATAGGGTTGAAAATTAAAGAGGGACGAAAATTTAAAACGAGACCTACCCGTTGTCGTTTTCGTCTTCAACGGCTACACGCGTTGTTCCCCGTTTTGCACCAAGATCCCGTCTTTGAGACCCTCTAATTCGTGACACACGATCCACCCACGTATCTTGCACGTCGTGCTAGCAACGAACAAGTGTATAATTTTGGAGTGGATGAATCAATAACACATTATCAATTAATGGTATTGATTCATCAAGATTCTAATGTTCCAAGAACAAAAGAATCAAGAAAACTATTTTCTTGAGAGAGAGAGAGAGAGGGGCGAACGAGAGAGATGGGAGAGAGAGAGAAACCGTGTGTGTGTGTTGTGTGTGTGTGTTGGAGTTTCATCATCATGTAAATTGTAGGATGCTAGGGGTTTATATAGAAGAGGAGTTTAATCCTCTTTAAACTCCTCTTTTAAGAAACTCTAATTTGATTAGGATTTTGACCTAGTCAAAGTCCTAGTCAAACTAATGTTTTGACCTAGTCAAAACGATCCTAGCCATCCATCTCTCCCATTAATCTCAACCGTTGATTTAATTTATTTAATGGAAATATTTAAAACCTATTTAAATATTTCCAAGAGGCTAAAATAAATATAAATATTATTTAAGCCCATTAAATAAATCCTTTGATAAATCCAATTTATCAATTTAATTCCTTCTATCAAATAGAAAGAATTATTTCTCCAAGAAAAATAAAGGTCCCGATTAAATCTAATTTAATCATTCCTTCACTCCAATATTTAATTCCAAATTAAATATTTAATTGTGTGTGGATAGTGTGTGACTCTTTAGGTTCACCATTCAGCTAGACTTGGTCGGATTCCTAGAATCCGTCCGTTACCATGGGTGGCCATCTAGCAACGGTCCATGGCACTAGAGACTAGGTGAAATATTCAGGGATGAACATTTAGGCTCTAACAGCACGCTTGTCCTTCTGTCTTCGGTCTCATCACTTAGTGTCTAGGGCACGGATAACGCAGGCACCCATCTTGGACCTAAGTGTCGGTCTGTCCTCACTAAACGCCGCAAGGGAAACCTTCCCTTCTGTTCAGTCACTGTGGCCAACAGTTTTAGGGACAAGACCTAGAGCATACATGAGACTCAACTGTCAAAACCTATTGACAGGAGACAGATCCTTTCTTGGAAACTACTGTCACTTTGCACACCAGGACTGCACTAGACATGGCTTATGACTACCAAAGAGAATTCTGGCAATCTCTCACCATATCTAAGATACAGTTCTGATGTACAGGTAAACTCAGTAATTCCTCAAGTCAAAGGACTTGACCTGTACCGTTGGAACCGGGAATACTCGTCATACCTTGCAGACCATACTCAAGGTCCTCCGTAAGACGGTTCCCACGAGTCACCTCAGTCAGCTGCATCCTAGCAGGCTAACCCACTAACACTGCTTAGACGATCCTCGTCACCCGTCGATGAAACATGACAGCAGATGCTTAGTGCAAGTCTCAAATGGAATCCCGGTACCCATTTTCGGATTCCTTGACTTGGAGATTTCCGGACTGATTCGGGAAGACTGATTCCATGGACCTACCTCCAAGCATAGTCCCAGTCCCCGAAATCGAATCTCAGTCCGTGGGCTCTGTTTGCGTAGTGAACAGATATGGAAAAATAGGTGCAAGTGAACACAAACAAAGTAATGCCAAATGAAAATTCACTTCTTTATTCATTAATGATTTATCAAAACACTTATAATTGTCTAGACATAGGTTACATATACCCGCCAAAATTGGCTTACATGGTCACCTATTCTAACAATCTCCCACTTGACCTTTAAAGCCAATCACCCATATGCCTAATCCCCATCTTCTCAAGATGTTGCGTATGAGCACTTTGCGACATAGGCTTTGTCAGCGGGTCTGCTGTGTTGTTTGCTGAGTTGACTCGGTCCATCCGAACGTCACCTCTTCCTACCATTTCTCTAAGAAGATGGTAGCGTCTAAGAATGTGTTTGGAACGGTGTGAGATCTCGGTTCCTTCGCTTGCGCTATTGCACCGTTGTTATCACAGAAGATGACAACGGGCTCGGCGATGCTAGGCACCACACCCAACTCTTGGATGTAGTTTCTCATCCAAACCGCTTCCTTGGCAGCTTCTGAAGCTGCTATGTATTCAGCCTCAGTGGTGGAGTCAGCAGTGGTTGCTTGCTTGGAACTTTTCCAAGCCACTACTCCTCCGTTGAGCTTGAATACATACCCGATTTGAGACTTGGCATCATCGTCATCAGACTGGAAGCTGGCGTCGCTAAAGCCTTCCAGAATTAGTTTTCCATTGCCATAGACTAAGAACATTTTCCTTAGTCCTCCTTAGGTACTTAAGGATGCCCTTAACTGCATTCCAATGTGCCTCTCCTGCACAGGACTGATATCTGCTAGTCACGCTCAAAGCGTATGCAATATCAGGCCTGGTGCAGTGGACCGCATATTGGATGCTACCTACGGCAGAAGCATAGGGGATGACTTTCATCTTTTCAAGTTCCTCATCAGTCTGCGGGGACTGTTTCTTGGACAACTTGATCCCATGCCTCATAGGAAGGATCCCTCGTTTGGAGTTGTCCATTCGATATCTCTTTAGGACTTTCTCCATATACGAGTTTTGGGTGAGCCCTAACATCCTTTTAAGATCTGTCCTGACAATCTGGATGCCTAGGATGTAGGATGCTTCACCCAAGTCCTTCATGGAAAACTTGGTTGACAGCCATGCTTTCGTGTTTCCTAACATTCTGACGTCATTTCCAATGAGCAGAATGTCATCCACGTAAAGCACTAGGAACACTATGGAGCTCCACTGACCTTCTTGTATACACAAGGGTCGGATTCGTTTTTGATGAAGTCATAACCCCGTATTACCTCATCAAATCGAATGTTCCAACTCCGGGAAGCTTGTTTGAGGCCATAGATGGACTTCTGGAGACGACAGACTTTCTGTTCTTCTCCAGCGACCGTGAAACCTCCGGCTGATCCATATAGATCTCTTCTTCAACGAAGCCGTTGAGGAAGGCCGTTTTCACGTCCATCTGCCATATTTCATAGTCATATCATGCTGCTATGGCAAGCAGGATCCGAATGGATTTAGCCATGGCTACTGGCGAGTAGGTATCCTCAAAATCGACCCCGGGTCGTTGAGTGTATCCCTTAGCTACAAGCCTAGCCTTGAAGGTAGTGACCTCTCCATCAACGCCGAGTTTGCGCTTGTAGACCACTTACAGCCCACTGGCTTAACACCTTTCGGTGGATCTACAAGTCTCCAAACTTGGTTCTCGCTCATGGAGTCCATTTCGGTTTTCATGGCCTCAAGCCATCTCCCAGAGTCGATGTCTGACATCGCTTCCCCGTATGTCTTAGGATCGTTATCCAGAAGATCGGTCGCACCTAGAAATCCATATCTCACTGGAGGTCTGGATTCTCTAGTGGACCTTCGGAGAACGGGAACGTTAGTGGGTAACTGTGGGCGCTGACTGTATCGGAGCCGGCGGTTCAGGGGCCGGGGCTGGCCTGCCTTGAGGTTGTCCTTCATGCCTAGCATGTTGGACTTCTCTAGGTAGGTCAGTCCTCCTAGTGTCTATCCTGAATCCTCTAGGTGAGGTTTCCGCGACTGTTTCTGATGACTGAGTTCCATCACTTGATTCCTCAAGGATCAGCTCATCAGGTTGGATATCCTCTGGGAAGCCTTGCTCCAAGAATACTGCATTCCTTGAAACAAATACCTTTTGTTCCAAAGGGTCATAAAAGTAATAACCCGCAGTTTCTTTAGGGTATCCAACGAACCTGCATAGGCTAGACCTGGATTCTAGCTTATCTCCCACTAACTCTTGACGTATGCGGGCTACCCCACACTTTCAAGTAGTTGTAGGATGCAGGCTTGCCGTGCCATATCCCATATGGCGTTTGGGTCACTACACTAGTAGGCGCCAAATTCAATAACTTGGCTGCCGTTTCTAATGCATAACCCCAAAACGATAGGGGCAATTTGGTAAAACTCATCATGGAACGAACCATGTCCAACAGGGTTCGGTTCCTCCTTTCAGAGACGCCATTTAGCTGTGGTGTTCCGGGAGGTGTCCATTCTGATATTATACCATGTTCCTTTAGATAATCTAGGAATTCGGCACTAAGGTATTCACCGCCTCGGTCTGACCGTAGGACTTTAATTTTGCAGTTGGTTTGATTCTCCACTTCAAGTCTGAATTCTTTAAACCTCTCAAGAGCTTCAGACTTGTACCTCATCAGGTAAAACATAACCATACCGTGAATGATCATCGGTGAAGGTTATGAAGTAGGAGAACCCACCTCGGGCCTGCGTCCTTAGTGGTCCACACACGTCTGTATGGACCAAGTCCAACAGACCTGTGGCAAGCCTGCTTTGTCCTACAAAGGGCTTCTTTGGTCATTTTCCCTCTTAGACAAGATTCACAAGTTGGTAGATTACTCAAGTCCCCACCTCTAGGTTCTTTGAGTCTACCAACCTTTTCATCCTATCTTGGGATATGTGACCTAGCCTAGCGTGCCACAGACGTGCGTTCCCGTTTATTATCTAATTTCTGTTTGTGTTGAGCGTTAAGAACGAAATTCGTTTGTTGCAAGATATAGAGCCCATTATGTAATGTACCAAGTAGATGAGCAATTCCACACCTCATCAAATAAAAGCAATTTTTATTGATTTTAAACTCATAACCATTATTGTCTAACAATGGAATGGAAATGATGTTTTTAATCATACTGGGTACAAAATAAACTTGCTCTAATTCTATGCTAATGGTATCACTAATAACTAAAGTGGCGGATCCTACTGCTTCTGCCGAGATGGCCTTGCCATTTCCGAGCTTCAGGATCATGTCCCCGCTACTTAGTTTTTCTGCTTCTTTTCAACACCTGCAGATCATTGCAAATGTGAGCTCCACAGCCGGTATCCAATACCCAAGAGGCAGAATTAGTGACCATGTTAACCTCAATCACAAATATACCTTGGTTTGAGAAGAGTTTGGGGCACTCTCTCTTCCAATGCCCTTTCTCACGGCAGTTGATACATATGTCATATGCCTTCGACTGTTGCTTGGAGACAACCTTTCCCTTTCCTTTGCCTTTCCCCTCTTTGGCAATGGGAACACTCTGAGTGTTCGTAGCTGCTATGACTGCCTTTCCCTTCCCTTTCTTCCTTTTCCAACGTCCGCGCCCTTGCCTTTCGTCTTGGAAGTAGAAGCACCTCCAAACAATACCGAAGGCGTGGACTTCTTAGTCGTTGCCTCGTATTGCACCAACATATTGATCAACTCATGAATACCCTTCTCAAGTGCATTCATGTTGTAGTTGACAATAAATTGATCAAAAGGAGGGTGGGAGTGACTGAAGGATCACATCTATGTACGTTTCGTTATCGAGACCTGCCTTTAGGTCCTCGAGCTTTTCCACTAGGGTAAGCATTTTAACCCCATGTTCTTGTACAGAGGATCCTTCTGTCATTTTAGTTCCAAAGAACGCCTTGGTCGCGACATACCTAGTATGCCGGTCCGGGACTGCATAGCAATCCTTAAGGCGAGCCATTATGGAAGGGACATCGTCTAGCCTTTCATATTGCTTCTGAATCTCATTGGTCATCGAAGCAAGTATGATGCTACGAACCTTCCGGTTATCCTTATGCCAAGTCTCGAACGTCTCACGTTCCTCTGGCGTGGATCCTTCCGGTAAGGTCCTAGGGAGAGGCTCGTCCATGACGTAGCCTTGGTTCTCATAATCCAGGACTATCCTGAGATTGCGCAACCAGTCGTTGTAGTTGGTTCCATTAAATTTGTTTGTCTCAAGAATGGTTGAAAGTGGGTTCTTAGACATTTTAAAATCTACATGTTGAAAAACAACGCGCGATCAGCAGAAAGTAAAGACGGTGGTTTGATAAAAAAATAATTAAATGCTTGGTCTTTAGTCATTTAATCCTCCCACTATTTATACGAAAACACGGTACTCTCAAACGTAGTTTTCGGGAATCCTTTCCTAGTGGGCTTGGGATCCACAGCGATTTTTCCCATACCCCGCTTTTTACGATTCGCATGGAAAAGATCCTGTGGGAGGTATTCCATACCATTCTCGTTCCACGAGATTCCCAAGATTATTGCCTCACCCTTTTGCATGATCCCGAGGACTCCAAGAGAATCATGCTAATTAGGCGTTAGACCCGACCCAATCGACCGAGCCATGGACCCACTAGTACCCCACGACTCGTGAGACAGGTAGCAGCAGCCCATTTTTCGTTCATGACATAGTGCAGCTTCTTTAAGTACAATAACGTGCCACGACTCGTGAGACCACGCTATTTGACCTAAAACAGCTTCCTCACTATGCCACGGATTGGAAGGCATGGACAAACTCCTAGAGTTCATGTCCACTTTATCTAGGGTCTAATATTTCAACATTGGTCCAACCAATGTGAGAGTAATAATGACCGAGATCTCATACTATATCCATACATTCATCCAAAAAATGCATAAATGAAATTCATCCATAGCAGTTATACATGATAAATAAAAACCCATTCATCCATCACAATAACCACATGCAAAATTAAAGCCTAGCACGCCCCTGTTGGATGATCACAAGCCCAAATCCTATGCGATCCACTGAGCCCGCAGTGGATCTATGGTCAATCTAGGGTTGGTCCTATACTATTACAATAATAGTAACCCAATCATCATTCTGATGGGCCTTGGTCTCTTTTTTCTCTTTCTTCACTTCATGGAAAACGCCAAGGGACCTCCGGTCTGTGCTCTCCATGTGGTCCTTCCTTCTTCTCCACCAATTACAAAAATGGAAACCTCACTCCTAGTCTACTCTCATTACATATTAAAAAATAGAAACCCCAGCGAAAAACCCGGGGGAGTACATAAGGAGGGAGGTAGAAAGCCTTATTATTCCAAGGCACTAGAAAGAGAGAAGGAGAAAGCAGTTTAAAGAGGCACACAGGCCCAACAGAAAATTAAACCATACATTCGGCTAGGGCTCGTGATCATCCATTTCCATCCAACACACATAATTACATGATCCAATCACATAATCATAATATTCCAACAACACATGATTTCCAATCACATCAATCCAAGATGAAAATAAATGAACATGTGCGTAACGTGTGAAAATAAAATATAAATATTGGCAATGTAAATTTTTTTCGTTTTAGGAAAACCTTTCCTCATTATTTTAAGTAAAATAACCCCTGGGATTCCAAATCCATTTATTTTACTCCTAAAATAATGTCTTTAGGAATTTAGGAAAAATTGAACCCAAAAAACGAATTTTTTCAGAATTAATTCAAAATTAAAACTGAAAATAAATTTAAAAATAAAATTACACTAGGGTTTCAAAACCCTAGCCAAGGAGCCACCGGCCGCCGCCGCCTGCAGCAGTCGGCCGCCGGGCGCGCAGGGCAGCAGGCCCTGCCTGCCGCCTCTGCGCGCGCGCAGGCACCGCCTTGCCGGGCGCGCGCGCGCAGGCCCCTGCCTGTGTGCGCGCGCGCCTGGCCGGCATCAGTCTGCGCGGCCTGGCGCGTCGGCAGGCCGACGCGCGCGCAGGCTCCTTTGCCTGTGCGCGCGCGCTGGCCTGCTGGCCACCGCCGCGTCCCTGCGTCGTGCGCAGAGCGCGCGCGCAGACGCGCACTGGGCGTGCCTGCCGGGCGCGCGCGCGCAGACGCCTCCGTCTGCGTTCGCGCGCGCCTGGCGGCGCGCCTGGTGCCCGTCCGCGCGCGGGCTCCTCCGCCGCCAGCCTTGCGCGCGCGCGCGCATGGGCGCGCCTGCCGGGCGCGCGCGCGCAGACACCTCTGTCTGCCCGCGCGCGCGCCTGGAGGCGTTTCCATGCGCGCACGCCCGCGCGCAGCCAACCCGGCTGCGCGCTGCCCCTGCGCGGCCGGCAGCGCGCGCGCGCGCAGGCTTCCCATGCCTGCGCGCGTCTGCCCTGCCGGCAGCGCTCGGCTGCGCGCGGCCAGCCTTCTCGGCTGGCCGGCTGTGACGTTTTCTCGTTTTTCAGATTAATTCCCATCCCGATTCCCAAGAAAAACAGAAAATACCAATATTCAGCAATTCACACGAATTAAAAAGCAATAAAATAACATGCTTCAAGAATCAAGAAATTCAAGATTTAATAACAACATGCTATTTCACGTTTCATGCTTAAAACGCACATAAACCCTAGGCCTATACACCGAACCGGGCTCTGATACCACTGAAAGATTATGTGGATCGTCCCGGGAAAAGCGCGAATGCGGAAGCGCGGTATAATTAAAAATTAAAACGGAATTTAAACATGCCTTTAAATTAAAAACACGTTTCAAAGGGTGTGCCTTTGAAATTTTCCCGGACATTCGGTGTATCTCATGAACGTATAACATAAAATAAATCATGGAGGCCATAGGGTTGAAAATTAAAGAGGGGACGAAAATTTAAAACGAGACCTACCCGTTGTCGTTTTCGTCTTCAACGGCTACACGCGTTGTTCCCCGTTTTGCACCAAGATCCCGTCTTTGAGACCCTCTAATTCGTGACACACGATCCACCCACGTATCTTGCACGTCGTGCTAGCAACGAACAAGTGTATAATTTTGGAGTGGATGAATCAATAACACATTATCAATTAATGGTATTGATTCATCAAGATTCTAATGTTCAAGAACAAAAGAATCAAGAAAACTATTTTCTTGAGAGAGAGAGAGAGAGGGGCGAACGAGAGAGATGGGAGAGAGAGAGAAACCGTGTGTGTGTGTGTTGTGTGTGTGTGTTGGAGTTTCATCATCATGTAAATTGTAGGATGCTAGGGGTTTATATAGAAGAGGAGTTTAATCCTCTTTTAAACTCCTCTTTTAAGAACTCTAATTTGATTAGGATTTTGACCTAGTCAAAGTCCTAGTCAAACTAATGTTTTGACCTAGTCAAAACGATCCTAGCCATCCATCTCTCCCATTAATCTCAACCGTTGATTTAATTTAATTTAATGGAAATATTTAAAACCTATTTAAATATTTCCAAGAGGCTAAAATAAATATAAATATTATTTAAGCCCATTAAATAAATCCCTTTGATAAATCCAATTTATCAATTTAATTCCTTCTATCAAATAGAAAGAATTATTTCTCCAAGAAAAATAAAGGTCCCGATTAAATCTAATTTAATCATTCCTTCACTCCAATATTTAATTCCAAATTAAATATTTAATTGTGTGTGGATAGTGTGTGACTCTTTAGGTTCACCATTCAGCTAGACTTGGTCGGATTCCTAGAATCCGTCCGTTACCATGGGTGGCCATCTAGCAACGGTCCATGGCACTAGAGACTAGGTGAAATATTCAGGGATGAACATTTAGGCTCTAACAGCACGCTTGTCCTTCTGTCTTCGGTCTCATTACTTAGTGTCTAGGGCACGGATAACGCAGGCACCCATCTTGGACCTAAGTGTCGGTCTGTCCTCACTAAAACGCCGCAAGGGAAACCTTCCCTTCTGTTCAGTCACTGTGGCCACAGTTTTAGGGACAAGACCTAGAGCATACATGAGACTCAACTGTCAAAACCTATTGACAGGAGACAGATCCTTTCTTGGAAACTACTGTCACTTTGCACACCAGGACTGCACTAGACATGGCTTATGACTACCAAAGAGAATTCTGGCAATCTCTCACCATATCTAAGATACAGTTCTGATGTACAGGTAAACTCAGTAATTCCTCAAGTCAAAGGACTTGACCTGTACCGTTGGAACCGGGAATACTCGTCATACCTTGCAGACCATACTCAAGGTCCTCCGTAAGACGGTTCCCACGAGTCACCTCAGTCAGCTGCATCCTAGCAGGCTAACCCACTAACACTGCTTAGACGATCCTCGTCACCCGTCGATGAAACACGACAGCAGATGCTTAGTGCAAGTCTCAAATGGAATCCCGGTACCCATTTTTCGGGATTCCTTGACTTGGAGATTTCCGGACTGATTCGGGAAGACTGATTCCATGGACCTACCTCCAAGCGTAGTCCCAGTCCCCGAAATCGAATCTCAGTCCGTGGGCTCTGTTTGCGTAGTGAACAGATATGGAAAAATAGGTGCAAGTGAACACAAACAAAGTAATGCCAAATGAAAATTCACTTCTTTATTCATTAATGATTTATCAAAACACTTATAATTGTCTAGACATAGGTTACATATACCCGCCAAAATTGGCTTACATGGTCACCTATTCTAACATCAATGCCACAACAAATGCCCTCAGACTAATTGGTTAAACCCATTCAGTTGAGCTGAGCATAGGTTGGCGGTAATTAAACCAACTCCTTAAGGGTCGTTCTGAAAGGTTCCAAATTGAGGACCTCGAGACTGGGTCTCGAGTGTCCTATAGAGACTTTCACTTAAATATTGTATTCACTGGGTGAGTGCCGAGTTTCATCAGTGCCAGACGTAGGTCGTCTATGCAATTTTAGTGGGTTAGTTGGCAAGGTAGTCGACTGACTGAACTGACTCGCGGGAATCATCATATGGAAGGCTTGGAGGCTTGGTCGGTATTACCAGAATTTTCGGTTCCGATAATACGGGATTAGTCCTCGGACTTGAGGAATTATGACAATCGCATGCATATGAAGGTTGTATCTTGGATCTGGCGAGAGGTGACTGTGTCTTTGATATGGTCTTTATAAGCCTTGTCCAGTGCAGTCGGAGTATGTAGTGAGGACGGTGGATTCCAAGTGAGATTCTGTCCCCTGTCAGTATTTGACAGCTATGTCTTCTATGTGCTCTGAGATAGTTTCGACTCTTTAAGTCTACGGCGGTAGCGATTGGTCGAGTAGGGGATGGTTCCCTAGGTCGATCAATAGAGTAAATGCGTCTCCAGTTTGTAGCATAGTTGCCTAGTCCAGGATGGGAACCAATGCCTAATTCCATGCCCTAGACTAAGGCCGGGAGATGATCGACGGAAGGACTGTACCTGTATTGAATTTAGAGCCTAAATGTTCGTGCCAACATTTACCTAGTCTCTAGTGCTATGAACGGTTGCTAGACGGCCACCCATGGTGACAGGCATTTCTGATTAAGTATTAATCAGAAATAATTAATTAAATTAGATTTAATTAATCAATTGTGTTGGACACAAGCCCAAGTCTAGCTGAGGGTGAAGCTAAAGAGTCACACACAAATCACTATCGAAGTAGTGGAATTAATTTGAAATTAATTCTGGAAGAAGAGAATTAATTTAATTGGATTAAATTAATTCAAGGAGAATATAAATGATTGGATCATTTATTGGGAAAATCCATTGGATGGATGACCCAAGAATTAATTAATTGGATTAATTAATTTTGGGCTTAATACTTAAATTAATTGGATTAATTTATTGGGTTTCTTTTAATTAATTGATTGGATCAATTAATTAGTGTTTGAGCTTATGTTTATTTAATTAGATTAAATAAACTTTTGATTTCAATAAGATTTAAAATTAATTGGATTAATTTGAAACCCATGGATCACTTGATTTAATTTGATTAAACCAAGACCGGTCAAAACCGGTCCATGACTTGAAATCAAAGCTCAACAGTTTGATGCAAGTTTAAGAGGAGTTGAAAGTCCTCCATGTAAGCAATGATGTGGCTCCACGTAAGTATGTGGCTTGCCATGATGTTTAGGTGGTCCACATACTGTGCTAACATGGTTGGAGGTTGAGCACAAGTTGTGCATTAGTGTGTAGGTGGTTTTGGAAACTACCTACAACTACAAAACTACACACATACTCTTCTAACTCCTCTCTTGCACACAATCCACAAAATTTCCTCCATTTTTTCTCCTTCTTTGAGTTCTCTTTAAATTAGATTCAAGTTGAGAACATGAGAAATACGTATACACTAATCAATTGTGTAATACGTATTTTGTTTCTTCCTTGATCTAGCTTCTACCCATCAGTAGATCTAGATTTGCTTCCATAAGTGTGTTGTGGACAAATTAGAGGGGTTCTAATTTGAATCCTAAGGTGAACAGAAAAGGAACAAAAAGGGAATGAAAGCTTGTTGTCGTTCTACATGTGAAACGAAAAGGTAATGTTACTATTTAAATTATTGTACCTTTTTGTTTCCTCCTCTAGCCACAAGTTCAAGTATATTTTTCTGTATGTTATGATGCTTTCGAACAAACCAAACGCCCAAGAATTCAAAGGGAACACCCCTTTGAAATCATTTTTAATTTCTTTTATTTTACACTTCCGCCGCGTTCCTGGGCCGTACTGATTCTTTCAGTGGTATCAGAGCCCGGTTCGGTATTGCGGCTTTAGGAATAACATGTTTTTATGTGATGATCATGTTAAACATGGTTAATTTGTTTTTGGAAAGCATGTTTTACTGTTTTAAGCATGATTATGTGTTTAGAAAAATATATGTTAATTTTGCTTTTAATTATGGATATCCATGCATTTTTTGAAAATTGGGTTTTCTGTAAATGCATGTTTTAGTTTCAGTTTGTTAATGCAGAAATTTAGAAAAAAAAATTGGGTTCAAAACAGCTGCTGCCAGCCGCACAGTGCCACTGCTCGCGCAGAGATGGCCGGGCGCGCGCGCGCGGCTTGCAGTGCTGTCGGCCTGTCGGTTCCGAACGGCTGGGCCGTTTTTGCCATTTTTACCCAAAAAAATTGGATTTTCCATATTTCTGCATATTTTCTAAAATGATTAATTTTGGCTAATTTTAATTTTAGTTAAATTGGATTTTTCTAAGTTTAAATTGTGCCTTAAATTAATTTGAAAATGATTTCCAACAAAAATTATTTTTTGGTACATTGGATGTATGATACTTGATATCCATTTTTAATTGCATTGTTAATATATATATTTCTGCATATAATTATGTTGTTGTTTATGATATTGGATATCATTTTTATAAATGTATTGAATTTATTTAATTGTTGGGCATGTTTATATTTGATATAAATGTGTATAAATTGTTTATTGGATAAACAATGGGGATGATCACAAAGCCCATGGCCCTTATGTATGGTTTAATTTTTGTTGGGTGAGGCCTGCGTGCCTCTTTGTTTTATTATTCTCTCTCTCTCTCTCTCTCTCTCTCTCTCTCTCTCTCTCGTTTTTAGCCTTGAAATAATATGGCTTGCTTTCTCCCTCCTTTTGTACTCCCCCAACTTATGATTGGGGTTTCTTATTTAATTTGTAATGAGAGTAGTTAGGTTTGGTGAGAATTTATTTTTGTAATAAATTGTAAGGAAGCATTTCCATGGCGATGGAGGCCCAAGAAGAGGCTCGTTGGACGGAGCCCACGATGGAGAGTCCAAAACAATGAAGAGGTGTTACAAGGCCCATTAGAATGATAATGGGTTATAATTTTGTAATAGTGTAGGCCACCCTAGATTGACCATAGATCCACTGCGGGCTCAGTGGATCATATAGAATTGGGCTTGTGATCATCCAACAGGGGCCTGCTAGGCTTATTTTGCATGTGGTGTATGTTTTAATATTTGATGTATGATGTGTTTGGAATGCATCTCTTTATATTCAGTGTTAAAACTCGAGCATGCAAAACTTTCTTAATGATGAGGTCTCGGTCATTAATAAACTTAACTCTCACTTGGATGGTCCAAGTAAATATTAGGTCCATTAATGGATTAAAAAGTCAAATGGTTTGATTTAAATCCAAGCCTTCCATCCATTCGTGGTCTCACGAGTCGTGGCACGTTTGGAATGAAAGAATGTTGCGCTATTGTTATGAGCAAAGGAATATGCTCATATTTCCCTGTCTCACGAGTCGTGGGGGGCGATAGTTGATATATTCATTTTGTTGATGGGTAGGGTCTAACACTGAGTAACATGATTCGCTTGGAGTCCTCGGGATCATGTGAATAGGCGAGGCAAAATAACTTGGGGATCACATTGGTGAGAATGGTATAGGTTACCTCCCACAAAGCCTTTTTCCGTGTGAATCGTAAAAGCGTGACATGGAGAATTGTGTTTGTGGACCAAGAGTCCACTAGGAAATGGTTTCCTGGAACCCAATTTGAGAGTGATGGGCTTTCGCAGAAATAGTGGGAGGGGTTAATGACTAAAGACCAAGTCTTAACTTGAACATAATATTACTATAATCCACTTAATGTTTTCTGTTAACAGTTTGAATGTATATGTCTAAGAATCCACTAGCGCCAATACTAAAAGCTAATAAGTTCAATGGAACAAACTTCAACGACTGGCTGCAAAATCTTAAGATAGTCTTAGATTTCGAGAACCAAACTTACATTTTGGATAAGGATCTTCCTCGGGCCTTGCCGGATGGGTCAATGCCTGAAGAACGCTTGGCGGATGAGTAGATGCATGTTGACCACCGGCAGGTCTGCAGCATCGTACTAGCCTCGATGTGTAACGAGATCCAGAAGCTGTACGATAGGCTAGATGATGTCGGCTCGATTATGCATTGTTTGCAAGATATCTATGCGGTCTCGGACTGGCATGTTAGATACGTTGCCACGAAGGCATTCTTCAAAGCTAAGATAATAGAAGGGTCATCTGTACAAGAGCATGGAGTGATGATGTTATCCCGTGTGGAGAAGCTCAAAGACCTCCAAGATAATCTTGAAAAAGAAATGTACATCGATGTGATCCTTCAGTCTCTTTCTACCTCCTTCGACCAATTTATTGTCAACTTGATAAATATGTTGGTCCGGTACAAGGCAACGATTGAAAAATCTGCGCCGGTGGTACTAGTGTGAGAGGCTTCGACCTCACAAGCGAAAGGTAAGGGTGTCGGACACTGGAAAAGGAAGAAAACTAAGACAACATCAACCACTGCTAGCACTTCGAGTGATCTTGATACACCGCTGGGCAGAGGTAAAGGAAAGAGGAAGAGGGTTCAATAGTCAAAGTCATAGATTCCAAACGAGGTGTGCATTAACTGCCGCAAAAAGGGACATTGGAAGAGGTAGTGTCCCAAGCTCCTCTCCGATGAAGGTACATTTTGTTGGAATAGGTGACCAGAAAGCCAATAGGTTTGGCAATTTGTAACCTATCCGACAACTTGATGTGAATGTAATATTATTATTTGATGAATAAGATGAGTATTCGTCACCAATGGTACCTTCTTTGTTGCGCTCATCTTACATTTGTTAAAATGGTGTTTAACTTATATCGCAACAAAGCCCACAGACCATGGATAACAACTCGTGCAGTTGGGCCACGCATTGGATGGTGGTCATGAAACCAACTAATTAAGAGTTGGGTCTGAAACGTTCCAAGTCGAGGACCTCGAGACAGGGCATCGAGAGTCCTATTGAGACTTGCGTCAAGAGTCGTGTTCATTGGATGAGTGCCGTGTTTCATCGGCGACAGGCGTGGGATGCCTACACGATCTTGCTGGGTTGGTCGACTAGGGTCGAGCCGACTGGACTGACTCGCGGGATCATCATATGGAAGCCTTGGAGGCTTGGTCGGTATGATTGGTTTTCCCCGGTTCCGATAGTACGGGAGTAATCCTCAGACTTGAGGGATCATGGCAGTCGCGTGCACAGGACGGCTGTATCTTGGATCTGGCGAGACGTAATCATTCTGTAAGATGATTATCATAAGTCTTGTCCAGTGCAGTCCGAATGTCTAGCGAGGACGGTGGATTCCAAGAAGAGGATCCGTCCCTTGTCAGTATATGACAGAGGTATCTCCTATGCACTAGGAGACACGTTCATGCTGTTTGAAGCTGTGGCCACAGTGGTTGGTCGGACAGGGAATGGTTTCCTGTGTCGACGCAATGAAGCATACGTGGTCTCGAGTATTAAGCATAGATGCCTAGTCAAGGATGGGAACCGACGCCCAATTCCATACCCTAGACTAAGGCCGGGAGACGGTAGACGAAAGGATCGTACCCGTACGGAATCGGCGCCTAAATGTTCACACCAATTCACCTAGTCTCTAGTGCCATGGACCGTTGCTAGACGGCCACCCATGGTAACGGGCCCTTGTGGGACACGGGCCCAAGTCTAGCTGAGGGTGAACCTAAAGGGTCACACACAAATCACCGAGGAGGTTAATAGATTGACTTGGAGTCAATCTCGAAGGATAAAATAAGTAATTGGATTACTTAAGGAAAAGTCCATTGGATGGACGGGCCGATATTGTATCGGGCTTTCATTTAATCGGTAAATTGGATTTACGATTAAATATGAAAAGTTGAGATGTCGAGACGTTGGATCTTTTAATTGGATTAAAAGATGAACGGGAATAATTTAAGTGGATATTAAATTGGATTTAATATTGGGTTCGTCGTAATTGGATTACGATAAAAACCCGGTCCGTTAAATTATACCCGAGAGGAGAAATAATTCCTAATTTGGAATATGAAGAAGTTGGACTTCTTCCCTTAATTAAACATGGCCGACACGCTCCCTTGGAGGAAGCAAAATCAGCCATGTTTCATGCTAGGTGATATGTTGACTTATCTCTTTTGGAAAGAGACAAATCAACTCCAATCAAGCTCTTCCCTTTTGGTATGATTTGATCATACCATAAATTTTGGTAGGCTTGATTGAAGAATTGATGGTGATTGATTGGAATGAATCTAAACATCCTTGGATGAACCTAGACACATTCCAATAATCACATTAATTATGTATATATATGAGAATATACAACACCAAGCACATGTGATTCATTATTCATCTTTTTCTAGGAAAAAGAGAAGACAAAAATCCTCTCCTCTCTCTAAAATTTCGTGCTCTCTCCCTCTCCCACACTTGTGTTCTTCACTTGATTTTGAATCAAGAAGAAGAACAAAGTAAATTTAAGAGAACACTAATTCATAGTGTTCTTCTCTTAAACCGATTCCTTCAAAACCCGTTCTTTTCTAGCAAGAAGAACGTGTGTTTCTTCCGGTGTGGTGTGGATCACCTTTGGAGAATCCATACGTTTGGATTTCGTGAGCATTTCGGAGAAGGAACAACGCAAGTAGCCGGGAGCATACGCTAAACAATCTAAGGTAACGGTTTATTACGCTTTGATTGGTTTCATTTAAAATATCTATGCCCTATGTGCTTAAATATATGTTTTAATATTTACACATCCTACATCGAACGCCCGGTTGAGCACCCAAGGGTACACCCTTGGGATTCGCGTATTTTAAATTTGATTTAAATTTATGCACTTTTCTCGCTTTCTCGCTCCGCTCGCGCTCCCGGGCGGATCCGCTTGTCCTTCAAGTGGTATCAGAGCCCGGTTCGATGTATGGGGCATAGATCTATGTGTTTGGCATGATCTACTTGCTTTTAAATGGCTTTATTGGCATGTTAGATTACATAAATATATGAATAATATGATGATTCAATTGTTTGGATTTAATGGACTTTTGGCATGCTTAAATTTGTTAGATTGGATCTAAACTTGCATGCTTACAGAATAATATTATTATTATTGTGCTGAAACAGTTTTGAAAAACAAAAAAAAAAAAAAAAAATGGGATCGATCGGTAGCGGCCGCGCGCAGGTGGGCGCACAGAGCGCGCGCGCAGGCTTGCTGCCTGCGCGCGCGAGCGGCCGGCCAGCACAACGGCTGGGTCGTTTTGTGCCGTTTTTTCGACTTTTTCCGAAAATTCAATTTTTTGTATTTTCTGCTCAATATTCTGAAAATATGTTAAGTTTGCATTTTTGATTTTGGGATAATTGGATTATTCCTTGAATTAAATTTGCTTAATTAATTTGGGATTAATACATGCATTGGATGCATTGTTTAAAATGTCCATTAAATTTAAAATTTGAATTTTGCAAATTATTTGTATATTTATGCTTTTGTGATGTTGGACATCACTTGGGTATTTGGAATATCCATTGGTTATTGATGCATGATTATTTGGAATAATTATGTTATGTGAGTTGATGGAATCAACATGGGATGAGCACAAGAGCCCTAGACCTTATCTATGGATGAATGTATGATCATTTATTTTCTGTCGGGTGGGGCATGCATGCCTCTTGTTTTTGGGACTATCATCTCCCGTATTTCAGCCTCATGATGTTAAGGCTTGTTTTCTTTATTACCGATGTATTACTTTCAGTTGTAATGAGAGTAGATAGGATTGGTGAGGTTTTACTTTTAACAAGCAATTGGAGTCGGAGACCCCAAGGAGGAGCATCAAGGCGTGAAACAAGAAGCACTTCAAGGCCCATTGGAATGACAATGGGTTTATTATTATTGTAATAATTTAGGATCACCCTAAACAGACCATAAACTCACTGCGGGCTCAGTGGGTCGCATAGGTTGGGCTTGTGATCATCCTAAACAGGGGTGTGCTATGTTTTCTGCATGCGGCGTATTTATTTATCGCTTTAAATATTGGATATTTATGCATGCTAAAACACAATAATGTGATGAGGTCTCGGTCACACTTAAACTCTCATTTGGTTGGACCAAATTAAATATTAGGCCCAAAATGGACTTGGATCAAAATGGTATTTATGATCTGTCCGAGCCTTCCATCCACAGCAATGTGGTGAGGAAGCTACCACTACCCAAGTGTGGTCTCACGAGTCGTGGCACACTTGGAATAGGGGAAAGCTGCACTATTGTTGTGAACAAAAAGACTGCGCTCGCTGTTTCCCTGTCTCACGAGTCGTGGGGGGCGACAGTTTGAGGCATGATTTGGTTGATGGGTCGGGCCCAACACTGAGTAACATGGTTCGCTTGGAGTCCTCGGGACCATGTGAATAGGTGAGGCAAAATATCTTGGGAATCTCCTTGGATGAGAATGATATTGGATATCTCCCACGAGGTCTTCTTCATGTGAATCGTAAAAGCGGGGCATGGAGATTACGCTTGTGGATCCCAAGCCCACTAGGAAATGGTTTTCCGAAACTCCACTTGAGAGTGGCGGACTTTCGTATAAATAGTGGGAGGGTTAAAGACTAAAAGACCAAGTCTTCAACTTGAACAATAATATTACCATCATTTGCTAATTTCTGCTTTACATTTTCATTAATGTAGATATGTCTAAGAACCCATTAACCATGATTCTCGAGATTAACAAATTCAACGGAACGAACTACTCGGACTGGCTGAGAAACCTAAGGATCGTCCTCGGTTTCGAGAACCAAGGCTACGTCTTGGACGAGCCGCCACCGAGTGACTTACCGGAGGGGTCCACGCCTGAATAACGTTTGACGTTCGAGAAATGGCATGAGGACAACCGGAAAGTACGCAGTATCATACTGGCTTCGATGTCTAACGACATCCAGAAGCAGTATGAGAGGCTGGATGTTAGAATAGGTGACCATGTAAGCCAATTTTGGCGGGTATATGTAACCTATGTCTAGACAATTATAGGTGTTTTGATAAATCATTAATGAATAAAGAAGTGAATTTTCATTTGGCATTACTTTGTTTGTGTTCACTTGCACCTATTTTTCCATATCTGTTCACTACGCAAACAGAGCCCACGGACTGAGATTCGATTTCGGGGACTGGGACTACGCTTGGAGGTAGGTCCATGAAAATCAGTCTTCCCGAATCAGTCCGGAAATCTCCAAGTCAAGGAATCCCGAAAATGGGTACCGGGATTCCATTTGAGACTTGCACTAAGCATCTGCTGTCGTGTTTCATCGACGGGTGACGAGGATCGTCTAAGCAGTGTTAGTGGGTTAGCCTGCTAGGACGCAGCTGACTGAGGTGACTCGTGGGAACCGTCTTACGGAGGACCTTGAGTATGGTCTGCAAGGTATGACGAGTATTCCCGGTTCCAACGGTACAGGTCAAGTCCTTTGACTTGAGGAATTACTGAGTTTACCTGTACATCAGAACTGTATCTTAGATATGGTGAGAGATTGCCAGAATTCTCTTTGGTAGTCATAAGCCATGTCTAGTGCAGTCCTGGTGTGCAAAGTGACAGTAGTTTCCAAGAAAGGATCTGTCTCCTGTCAATAGGTTTTGACAGTTGAGTCTCATGTATGCTCTAGGTCTTGTCCCTAAAACTGTGGCCACAGTGACTGAACAGAAGGGAAGGTTTCCCTTGCGGCGTTTAGTGAGGACAGACCGACACTTAGGTCCAAGATGGGTGCCTGCGTTATCCGTGCCCTAGACACTAAGTGATGAGACCGAAGACAGAAGGACAAGCGTGCTGTTAGAGCCTAAATGTTCATCCCTGAATATTTCACCTAGTCTCTAGTGCCATGGACCGTTGCTAGATGGCCACCCATGGTAACGGACGGATTCTAGGAATCCGACCAAGTCTAGCTGAATGGTGAACCTAAAGAGTCACACACTATCCACACACAATTAAATATTTAATTTGGAATTAAATATTGGAGTGAAGGAATGATTAAATTAGATTTAATCGGGACCTTTATTTTTTCTTGGAGAAATAATTCTTTCTATTTGATAGAAGGAATTAAATTGATAAATTGGATTTATCAAAGGGATTTATTTAATGGGCTTAAATAATATTTATATTTATTTTAGCCTCTTGGAAATATTTAAATAGGTTTTAAATATTTCCATTAAATTAAATTAAATCAACGGTTGAGATTAATGGGAGAGATGGATGGCTAGGATCGTTTTGACTAGGTCAAAACATTAGTTTGACTAGGACTTTGACTAGGTCAAAATCCTAATCAAATTAGAGTTCTTAAAAGAGGAGTTTAAAGAGGATTAAACTCCTCTTCTATATAAACCCCTAGCATCCTACAATTTACATGATGATGAAACTCCAACACACACACACAACACACACACACGGTTTCTCTCTCTCTCCCATCTCTCTCGTCCGCCCTCCATTGATAATGTGTTATTGATTCATCCACTCCAAAATTATACACTTGTTCGTTGCTAGCACGACGTGCAAGATACGTGGGTGGATCGTGTGTCACGAATTAGAGGGTCTCAAAGACGGGATCTTGGTGCAAAACGGGGAACAACGCGTGTAGCCGTTGAAGACGAAAACGACAACGGGTAGGTCTCGTTTTAAATTTTCGTCCCTCTTTAATTTTCAACCCTATGGCCTCCATGATTTATTTTATGTTATACGTTCATGAGATACACCGAATGCCCGGGAAAATTTCAAAGGCACACCCTTTGAAACGTGTTTTTAATTTAAAGGCATGTTTAAATTCTGTTTTAATTTTTAATTATACCGCGCTTCCGCATTCGCGCTTTTCCCGGGACGATCGACATAATCTTTCAGTGGTATCAGAGCCCGGTTCGGTGTATAGGCCTAGGGTTTATGTGCGTTTTAAGCATGAAACGTGAAATAGCATGTTGTTATTAAATCTTGAATTTCTTGATTCTTGAAGCATGTTATTTTATTGCTTTTAATTCGTGTGAATTGCTGAATATTGGTATTTTCTGTTTTTCTTGGGAATCGGGATGGGAATTAATCTGAAAAACGAGAAAAACGTCACAGCCGGCCAGCCGGGAAGGCTGGCCGCGCGCAGCCGAGCGCTGCCGGCAGGGCAGACGCGCGCAGGCATGGGAAGCCTGCGCGCGCGCGCGCTGCCGGCCGCGCAGGGGCAGCGCGCAGCCGGGTTGGCTGCGCGCGGGCGTGCGCGCATGGAAACGCCTCCAGGCGCGCGCGCGGGCAGACAGAGGTGTCTGCGCGCGCGCGCCCGGCAGGCGCGCCCATGCGCGCGCGCGCGCAAGGCTGGCGGGCGGAGGAGCCCGCGCGCGGACGGGCACCAGGCGCGCCGCCAGGCGCGCGCGCACGCAGACGGAGGCGTCTGCGCGCGCGCGCCCGGCAGGCACGCCCAGTGCGCGTCTGCGCGCGCGCTCTGCGCGCGACGCAGGGACGCGGCCGGTGGCCAGCAGGCCAACGCGCGCGCACAGGCAAAGGAGCCTGCGCGCGCGTCGGCCTGCCGATGCGCCAGGCCGCGCAGACTGATGCCGGCCAGGCGCGCGCGCACACAGGCAGGGGCCTGCGCGCGCAGAGGCGGCAGGCAGGGCCTGCTGCCCTGCGCGCCCGGCGGCCGACTGCTGCAGGCGGCGGCGGCCGGTGGCTCCTTGGCTAGGGTTTTGAAACCCTAGTGTAATTTTATTTTTTGAATCTATTTTCAGTTTTAATTTTGAATTAATTCTGAAAAATTCGTTTTTTGGGTTCAATTTTTCCTAAATTCCTAAAGACATTATTTTAGGAGTAAAATAAATGGATTTGGAATCCCAGGGGTTATTTTACTTAAAATAATGAGGAAAGGTTTTCCTAAAACGAAAAAAATTTACATTGCCAATATTTATATTTTATTTTCACACGTTACGCACATGTTCATTTATTTTCATCTTGGATTGATGTGATTGGAAATCATGTGTTGTTGGAATATTATGATTATGTGATTGGATCATGTAATTATGTGTGTTGGATGGAAATGGATGATCACGAGCCCTAGACCGAATGTATGGTTTAATTTTCTGTTGGGCCTGTGTGCCTCTTTAAACTGCTTTCTCCTTCTCTCTTTCTAGTGCCTTGGAATAATAAGGCTTTCTACCTCCCTCCTTATGTACTCCCCCCGGGTTTTTCGCTGGGGTTTCTATTTTTTAATATGTAATGAGAGTAGACTAGGAGTGAGGTTTCCATTTTTGTAATTGGTGGAGAAGAAGGAAGGACCACATGGAGAGCACAGACCGGAGGTCCCTTGGCGTTTTCCATGAAGTGAAGAAAGAGAAAAAGAGACCAAGGCCCATCAGAATGATGATTGGGTTACTATTATTGTAATAGTATAGGACCAACCCTAGATTGACCATAGATCCACTGCGGGCTCAGTGGATCGCATAGGATTCGGGCTTGTGATCATCCAACAGGGGCGTGCTAGGCTTTAATTTTGCATGTGGTTATTGTGATGGATGAATGGGTTTTATTTATCATGTATAACTGCTATGGATGAATTTCATTTATGCATTTTTTGGATGAATGTATGGATATAGTATGAGATCTCGGTCATTATTACTCTCACATTGGTTGGACCAATGTTGAAATATTAGACCCTAGATAAAGTGGACATGAACTCTAGGAGTTTGTCCATGCCTTCCAATCCGTGGCATAGTGAGGAAGCTGTTTTAGGTCAATAGCGTGGTCTCACGAGTCGTGGCACGTTATTGTACTTAAAAGAAGCTGCACTATGTCATGAACGAAAAATGGGCTGCTTGCTACCTGTCTCACGAGTCGTGGGGGTACTAGTGGGTCCATGGCTCGGTCGATTGGGTCGGGTCTAACGCCTAATTAGCATGATTCGCTTGGAGTCCTCGGGATCATGCAAAAGGGTGAGGCAATAATCTTGGGAATCTCGTGGAACGAGAATGGTATGGAATACCTCCCACAGGATCTTTTCCATGCGAATCGTAAAAGCGGGGTATGGGAAAAATCGCTGTGGATCCCAAGCCCACTAGGAAAGGATTTCCCAAAAACTACGTTTGAGAGTACCGTGTTTTCGTATAAATAGTGGGAGGATTAAATGACTAAAGACCAAGCATTTAATTATTTTTTTATCAAACCACCGTCTTTACTTTCTGCTGATCGCGCGTTGTTTTTCAACATGTAGATTTTAAAATGTCTAAGAACCCACTTTCAACCATTCTTGAGACAAACAAATTTAATGGAACCAACTACAACGACTGGTTGCGCAATCTCAGGATAGTCCTGGATTATGAGAACCAAGGCTACGTCATGGACGAGCCTCTCCCTAGGACCTTACCGGAAGGATCCACGCCAGAGGAACGTGAGACGTTCGAACTTGGCATAAGGATAACCGGAAGGTTCGTAGCATCATACTTGCTTCGATGACCAATGAGATTCAGAAGCAATATGAAAGGCTAGACGATGTCCCTTCCATAATGGCTCGCCTTAAGGATTGCTATGCAGTCCCGGACCGGCATACTAGGTATGTCGCGACCAAGGCGTTCTTTGGAACTAAAATGACAGAAGGATCCTCTGTACAAGAACATGGGGTTAAAATGCTTACCCTAGTGGAAAAGCTCGAGGACCTAAAGGCAGGTCTCAATAACGAAACGTACATAGAATGTGATCCTTCAGTCACTCCCACCCTCCTTTGATCAATTTATTGTCAACTACAACATGAATGCACTTGAGAAGGGTATTCATGAGTTGATCAATATGTTGGTGCAATACGAGGCAACGACTAAGAAGTCCACGCCTTCGGTATTGTTTGGAGGTGCTTCTACTTCCAAGACGAAAGGCAAGGGCGCCGGACGTTGGAAAAGGAAGAAAGGGAAGGGAAAGGCAGTCATAGCAGCTACGAACACTCAGAGTGTTTCCATTGCCAAAGAGGGGAAAGGCAAAGGTAAGGGAAAGGTTGTCTCCAAGCAACAGTCAAAGGCATATGACATATGTATCAACTGCCGTGAGAAAGGGCATTGGAAGAGAGAGTGCCCCAAACTCTTCTCAAACCAAGGTATATTTGTGATTGAGGTTAACATGGTCACTAATTCTGCCTCTTGGGTATTGGATACCGGCTGTGAGCTCACATTTGCAATGATTTTGCAGGTGTTGAAAAGAAGCAGAAAACTAAGTAGCGAGGACATGATCCTGAAGCTCGGAAATGGCAAGGCCATCTCGGCAGAAGAAGTAGGATCCGCCACTTTAGTTATTAGTGATACCATTAGCATAGAATTGGAGCAAGTTTTATTTTGTACCCAGTATGATTAAAACATCATTTCCATTCCATTGTTAGACAATAATGGTTATGAGTTTAAAATTAATAAAAATTGCTTTTATTTGATGAGGTGTGGAATTGCTCATCTACTTGGTACATTACATAATGGGCTCTATATCTTGCAACAAACAAATTTCGTTCTTAACGCTCAACACAAACGGAAATTAGATAATAACGGGAACGCACGTCTGTGGCACGCTAGGCTAGGTCACATATCCCAAGATAGGATGAAAAGGTTGGTAGACTCAAAGAACCTAGAGGTTGGGGACTTGAGTGATCTACCAACTTGTGAATCTTGTCTAAGAGGGAAAATGACCAAGAAGCCCTTTGTAGGACAAAGCAGGCTTGCCACAGGTCTGTTGGACTTGGTCCATACAGACGTGTGTGGACCACTAAGGACGCAGGCCCGAGGTGGGTTCTCCTACTTCATAACTTCACCGATGATCATTCACGGTATGGTTATGTTTACCTGATGAGGTACAAGTCTGAAGCTCTTGAGAGGTTTAAAGAATTCAGACTTGAAGTGGAGAATCAAACCAACTGCAAAATTAAAGTCCTACGGTCAGACCGAGGCGGTGAATACCTTAGTGCCGAATTCCTAGATTATCTAAAGGAACATGGTATAATATCAGAATGGACACCTCCCGGAACACCACAGCTAAATGGCGTCTCTGAAAGGAGGAACCGAACCCTGTTGGACATGGTTCGTTCCATGATGAGTTTTACCAAATTGCCCCTATCGTTTTGGGGTTATGCATTAGAAACGGCAGCCAAGTTATTGAA